>VZRU01005990.1:82543-135098 GCA_013398155.1 Pedionomus torquatus
ACTGGATCCCTGCTGCGCCACCAGCCCTCGGGGCGGCTGGCTCCCCTCCTGCCTCACTCCAGCTGCTCGACTCTTTGCTTGGACACTTTCCCCAACACCTTTTCATTCAAGCTTCCAGGTCCAACTCCAAATACTTTGGCCAACTTTTGCTGTCTCTTCTGCCACCCCACCCCCCTCCTCAGCACCTCCCGGAAAGCCTGGAGCTTTGACAGCCCCATAACTAAAGTAATTCTTCTCCATTTGAGGAGGAACCACAAAACTCTGCCAAGTCCCATCCTACCTCCCAGGAAACATTATCCCACTGTCAACTCCCCTTGCTGATGCTCCTGGAGAACAAAGAATTTGCCTCGTCTAATGCAGTTATTTCCTGCAGCTGCAGGAGAATTTATCTCAGTCTCATCTAAGGATGAGACCAACATTCATCTGTTTGAGCACCAATATAAAAGGCAAGAACTGGGCAAGCCTTAAGGATAGAAGAGTCTCAGATGCAACATATTTCAGTCGAAGCACATTAAAGTGTGGATAACCAAAAATGTAATTGCTCCAACAGAAATGTCAGCTGTGGGATCAGGACTGATCTCATCTTTTAGCAGATCCACATATAAAACAGAGGGACTCTCTCTTGATTTCACACGACTGCATTCACCCAGGGTTTGTCCCCACATAGAAATATTTTTTCAAAAATTACAATCTAAGAAAAACTTAGAGATGCAATTTCAGTGAGAACAGCAAGATGAAAAATATTGATGCTCTCCATCAAATCAACATTTTAAGGATTTATATTAATAGCTTCAAAATAAAATGGTTTTACTTAGATTTTAAAACCAACCCTCATTTTTCTTTCTGTCAGACAAGCACTGCACACAGGGAAATGCAGATGTCAACATGAACAGATATTTCCAGGGGAATAATCCTTAACAGAATTCTAAATATCTGCGTTCCACACCCTGAAATATCTGGAGTGAAGTTATTTTACAAGAAACTTTCTCTTCCAGCAGCTGCCCAAACCACTTAAAGATTTACCATATGGATGATCACATCTCCTTTGCTCTCGGGGATATGAAATACCAGAATTAATAAAAAACACAGTGAAAGGAATAAACATTCATTAAAATTACATCGGTCTCGTTGTAGGTGATGACGGTACTTGTGGGGAGTTCAGCTTCCACGGCATTTTCAGTGAGTCCACCCTGGGGGTCCACTTCTTCATTGTAGTTGATATCTTCATAGGGGAGGGGCGTGAAGTACTCCTCGTTAATGGTTTCATAATTGTACTCATCCACGAGGGGATCATCCACCGTAGCATCTTCATTCGTCCGCATCCCAGGGTTCGCTGCATCAGGTGATGGCGTTGGGGAAGGATAGTCCTATTGCAGAAATAAAGTGCCAGAATCAGAGAAACAAAGAGAAAGTCGCGCATCGTCCTCCACCCTTCCCCTCCCCATCTACCAACCCCATCTTTGCCAGGCCCCTGCTTTGGTACCTGCTTGGTTTCGGGTCTCTCTCCAGCAGCCACTTTTGGAGTGCCAGGTGTGGTGGTGGGTGCTTCGGGCTTTACAGCTTCATCAACGTCTTCGTAGTAGGGGTACTCGTAGTAGTAGGTGTCACCTTCTCCCTCCCCGTCGGTGTACTGCAAAGAGAAGATGAGAAGCAGAAAATAAGCTGGCAGCACCCAAGCATGCTCCTGCCAACTCTTTTAGATGCTATTTCACTTCAGTGGGGCCACGCCGTGATGCAGACCCATGCAGTGAAATCTTTCCCTTCCTCTTGCCCATCAGCTGCTGTGACATCTGTGACATCTTCACCAAGAGCCTGGCTTTGGGCTGCTTTGACAACAGCTGGGATTTGAGGAGGTTCCCAACCACCTCTCAGCCCTGGAGCACGTTCTCCCTTAGGAGAGAGGCTGGACCTACCCTGCAGCAAGTCAGGCAGCCACGAAAACACAATAAAACAAAAACAAGACAACAACAAAAAGAAAAACCAATATTATTATTTTTAACCTCAGATTGTTGAGACCTCCCAGGTCACAAATCTGGGATATTTAGAGGTGGCAGGGAGAAAACATTTGAATCACGCAGCAGCTCTGAGAAGTGAGGATCCACCTTCCCTCATCCGACTGCGCTGACTCCCCGTCCACCCGTGGCCAGCAGGCAGAAGGGCTTGGAAAACAAGATATTTTCAAGGTTTTCCACAAGGCGTCAGTCATTCTTCGAAATGAAATAACAAACAAAATGTTTGGTTACAGCCGGGCATGGCAAATGTCTTTGCCAGTCCATCGCTCTCATTGGCAGCAGACGCCGGCGCGTGGAAGAGTTATTCTTACATGGAGCAACACAGCCCTAAGACAAGCCAGCCCTTGTTGAACTGCTGGCTTCAAAAGAAGAGTTTTCTTTTCCTACTACCACATATTTTTGACCATACCCAAGGTCTATTTTATTTTACTTATTTGTTGTTTCTCCAGAAGGGCTGGCGGAGCAGTTAGTGGACATGCCTCGCCTGAGAGCATCGCTCCGCTCCCCGAAGCCCTGGGCTAGGCTGAGCTTCGGGATTTCACAGGCAGGTTTTTAATTCAATCCCAAAGCTAAATTGGAGTGGGCTGACAGCATTGCAGTTTCACAGGGGGGTTCTGCAGGAGCTGGCAGATGTGAGATCAGCTGAGATGCTAGAGAGGGCACAGACCAGCGAATCAGACCAAGAGAGCAGCCAAGATGCTGAGGAGCAGCTGAGGATGCCAGATGCTTTAATTGCTGTGAGCTGAGGCCTCTCAAAAAATGTGTAAAATTCAGGTGATGCTCTTCTGGAAATCAGCCACACCCAGACATTTCTAATCGAGCAGCAGAAATAAAAAGGTATCCTGTATCAGTCTCTTTTATTCTTTCCATTTTTTAAAAGGAGGGATCCGAAGCTAACCCTTTGCAGATAAAAAAAAAAAAAAAAAAAAAAACNGTATGATGAACCAGCAGCATTTCTGCCAAAAATGAAATTCAAATGGAAAATACACCAAAGAAATTTTCCCCTCCTATAACACCTGTTGTTTCAAAGAATATTGAAAGAGAACTGCTTAATCTGAAAGAATATTGAAAAACAACTGCTAAAGCTCAACAGCAAAAATCAAAATTTAGCCACAGGTGCCTGTTTTGGACAGGATTCGACCCGCCAGGGAAGGTCAATATTTCATACTCAGCTCAGGTTGTTTCCCCTGCAAGTTTGAGCTCCAAGTGAGCATTCATTTCAGAGAAAACCCAAAACTATAACCCGTGAATCTTAAAACCAAGCTCCTTCTTGGCCCTTACAGGTGAGTCTCAGGGAAGGTGAACAGGAGGACGAAGTCCGGGGCCTTTGCAGCCACAATATGGACCTGGATGATGATGATGATGATGCCACCCCAGGAGCATCCCCCAACCCTGCCCGACACTTACGTATTCATCCTGGTTGGGGTCCTGGGACTGGGGGGCGTCAGGGATGGCAGTGTCGCAGTCGGGGCTGTAGTGCTCACAGTAATCGTGGGCTGCTCGGGGGTCCGCCACTATCAGGAGCTGCTGGATGTCACCCTGTGGGGAAGGACAAACAGCGTCAGGGGAAGGGATGGGATATGGAGCCACCAAGCCCAGGTCAGCGGTCAAGGGGGATAAAACAGCACCAAGAAATGAAAAGCAAAACGCTCAGCAGGGTGTTTTCCTTGACAGGAGCACACGGCCTGAGATGAGCTAGGAGAAAACCCTCCAGGTCAAGCAGCTGCTTATCTCAGGCTGTGAGGTGTGAAGCCACCACACTTCACGCCTGGTCCCAGATGTACCTTCCCCAAAGATAACCATATCTGCAGAGAGGTCACCCCTATGACACCAACAGCCCTAGGCAAGGCAGGTGCTGTAAGAATAAGAGAAAAGGGTTATGCGCACCCAAAATCAGCCCCACACAGCTCTGCTGAGCTCTAGAGTTGCCCTGCAGAGTCCAAAAAGCTGTTAATTAACCTAAAAACTCCTCTGCCACCCCATACCATGGCAAGGCAACACCCCCCTTTCAACACCTTGCCTCACCTCAATTTTCCACCCACAACAGGCAAGGGAAGAGATTAGAAGTGCATCTGTTGATCAGAAAAAGAACGTAGAGTGAAGGAGTTTACAGTAGCATACTGAGAACTAGGCACAGAGCAAGCTCATTAGGCATCAAGGCTGCTTAATGAGCCACTCACTATATATGAACGAGGCAGCCACAGCCCAAAGGTCAGAGCAGAAACCTGTAGTTTCCTAAAGAGCCATTGCACTGCTTCATCCTAATGCCAAAAAGCAGTTTACTTAGTAAGCAGTTACATAAGGCTTTACTACTTGGATTATTAGAGCTGATATTTTAATTAGGGAGGGAAAAAAATATCTTATTTAATAATAGAAAAACATGGCTAAGGCATCAGGGGAAAAAGAAGGACCGTTACCGCAAAACTGAGAGGATGACTTGGCCACATAATAAGAACCAGCAGCTCCAAACGGAGCCTGGCCAGACCGGCAAACATCCCTGTGGAAAACCAAAGGATATTTTGGAAATTATGGGCCCAATCTGCTTTCACGCACGCAAGCTGCGCTCGCTCCAGACACGGGGGCCACCAGGTCCATGGAGATCTCAGCATCCCATCAACATATATCAACTACACTAAAGAGTAGCGCCCTTTACATTTTTGGCAGAGATCCACGGGGAAAGAAGGTTGCCAGGACCATGCAGAGCTGGCTGCATCTTGCCCGGCTCCGAGGGGCAGGGGCAACTTTCAGGCTGCCTGGAGTTTCCATCCCTCGATTTGCAGGTTCTCACATCCATCCCTGCAGTGGCTCACTCACCGAAACATCCAGGCACCGCTCAGACACTGCGCGAGTTACCCTCAAATTGAGCACTGGTTTAAGCTCTTTAGTCATTGTTTCCTGTGAGTAACCTTTAGAAAATTAACAGAGTTGTCTGCAAAGTGGTTTTCAATTTTCTATTTTAAGATATAGTCTTTCCTTCCCTTTGCCTTTATTATTTTTTCCCCCCCTGCAAATCCATAGAGCAATTCTGTTCATTAGTGTTCTGGCTTTTTCTTTTTCAATGCAACCACCAAAACTGGGGATGCTGTATTAGGAAAAAAGAAAACACCAAGTTTCTGTCTCAAAGAACATTTCCAGTTTCCAGCCTGCTCTGGCCACCACCTGATAACATGATCTACATGGGGAACTCGACCATGGTGGGACCTAGAGGACATCGCTCAGCCCTGAAGGAGCTCGGGGGTGTTATGGGGTTACTCACACCACAAAACGACATCCCCCGTCGCCGGCTCTGCTCAGAGCAACACAACAGGCTGTCCTTCTGGAGCTCCCTCCAGTGGAGGATGCCCAACCTGGCCAAGGCAATTTGCTTCAAGTTGAAGACGTGAAGATCCCTCCAGCTACTATTTTTGCACCTCAGCCCCCCCTGCCCCTCACTGACAGCCGGGTAAAGCCCTTTGATCCTTCTCAGCTAGGTGGTTAAAGCTCCCCGGTTTCCATATGGTTATGGGGAGCGTCCGGCGCTGTTGGGATAAGCTGAAATAAAACAGCCACAAAGGCAGACTTGGTACTTGTCTCTGAAAGGCAAGGAAGGAAGGCTGAAAGCTTTTTCCTTCTGATAAGGCTGGATTTACACCTCAAGGAGAGCTGATAGTCTGCATCCTATAAGTGACCAGCACTATAACTGTTTTTCCTCAAGGAGCAGATAAAGCAAAGAAAGACACTCTGGCTAAACATGGTGCAAAAGGTTAAGCAGAAGAGAATTTCCTAAAACTGCCTTTGCTTTTAATCTCAGCTGCTGGCATCTCCTGAGCCATGCATGGGGAGAAATCCTCACTCCACCCCATCCTGCTTCTCTGCAGCTCAGCAGGAGCTGAGCATCCTCCAGGGCTGATGGCTCAAGGCACTGGCAGCTCCTTTGAGAGATGAAGAGACATGAAGAGAGATGAAGAAGGAGATGAAGGACATCACCTGCAATTCCAGGAGCCACAGGCTCAAGTCTTGTGGCTACAGTAGAAACCTCAACCTCACTCAACACACCAAAGGACAGTGTTGGCCCAGCAGTCCCTGCTGAGTGACCAGGGAAAAGATGAAGAAGGGAAGCTTCCTGCTAGTTCTGGGTCAAGAATCTGTGAAAATCAGCCCATAACTGCATAAATTTGGGATGTGTAGGGTGCCAGGAAAAAGCATGAGCCACATCAGACAGCTCCTTCAGAGCTCACCACGCTCCACAAGCATCATTCAACATGCCTACTACTTTCCCCATTTCCTTTTCAAACCAAATCAATCACCCTGCCCTGCAAAGTTCATCCTTTTCTTGTTGTTCCAGCAGCAGCCTGCAAGCTTGCAATGTCAGAAGGAAAAGCCAACGCACCCAATTTTGGAGAAAGGAAATGCTTCATGAAGCATCTGAGCTCGAGTATATGGACATGGGTTGAGCAGCTCCATGGTGGGGAAGGAGGAGGAGAGCTCATGGGGTCACCAGACCATTCATCTTTGTTTCATTAACAGCAAGTGCATGGCCCCGGTGGATACCCCATGTTAACACTTAGAAAAAGCAGACAGGAGTAAAACCTTGTTAGCGAGATTCCCAGTCAACTGACCTCATCCCTCAGTGCAAAACAATTAAATGGGCTAATTTAGCCTGTAATAAAAAGCCCCACTATCTGAACTTCACAAAAGATGCACAAAGCTCTGCTGTCAAGAGCCCCATTTCTTTGATTTAAAAAGCCGACTTTAAATGGAGCAAGCCGTGCTGGGAGGTTCGCAAGCCTTTTGTGTCTTCTCGAGTGTGCTGCCGCCAATAAATTGCTCCAAGAGATAGCTGCCCCCTGCCCAGGCGCAGCCTGACAAAGGCAGGAGCTTGCTCCCCTCTCTTTCCTTGCTCAAGCGTCCATTTGTTTCACTCATTGCGGTTACACAAAACCCCCAAACCTCTCTCCCTCCGTATGGCACCATCTGCTTTTTTCAGCAAAAGCCGTGTTAATGAAGATACCGTTAATTTCCACCCCTCTTCCAAACACACACACCAACGAGGGCTTTTCCACGATGCCTTTGTAAGAGAGAGAACTTACAATTACATTGAGTGGTTTAAAGACTTTACCAGCCAAGTCGTTTATGTTTTTTAAGACTTATTTTCAAAGTGAAGAGGTATCTAAGTCAGGAAGCAAGTCAGTGATCTACTGGTTTGCTCCACAGGAGAAGCCTGTGGCTCAGTGTCCTCCAGCCACCCATGCAGACGGTGGGGTAAAGTCTTTTTCTGGCACGTGAACAAGCTGGGCACCATCTGGGCACACGGGGCTCAAGAAAGCGCTCCCGTAACTGGGGTGCTCCTCAGTATGCAGAGACAGGGCACAGTTGTGCTTTCCTGGTTTAACAAAAATTTGAAGCGGAAGAGAAAAAAAAAAAGATTGGTTTTTGTCTGAAAATAACCAACATTTCATCCATCAGAAAAGCTGGTTTTTAAAAAGGGAAATAAATCACATTTTGACCTTTATTCCCAGAGCTTCCTGTGAAGAGGAAGAGGCAGGACAGCCCATTTATGAAGACGACAGTGAGTTGTGGGGCTTTTATTTGCTCCAAACAGATGTAAGTGCTAACTGTCAGGACCAGTAAGAATCTGCCTGACATTTATGGTAAAGCCATTTATGCCTGATGACTCATTTGCTTTATGGATTAAGTTCCATCAAGCCAGTTTAATTCAACTCCCCAGCCAGCTCCCAGACAAGACTGGAAAAGCTCTTCTGGAGCTTTTTTTAACACTTATTCTATATGTGTGCAAAAAAAAAAAAAAAAAAAATTGTCACATCACTTCCAATGACATCAACTTCAGTAACTTGGAGAAATCGCTGTGGTTCAACAAAACAAACAGCTGGCGAGGATAATCAGAGTGACTTCATCTGGCACTGGCAGCAGCTCCATAAATACTGGGGTTCTTCAACGCACCCATAATTAACTGGGCTGTTGGTCGAGCGAGTTACCCCAGAAGTCTTAGAGCCCCTTAACATCCATAAGAATAAATGCTGCTTGATGGGCTTCTTTTTTTTTTAAACTCCTACATCTAAATCTGAAAACCACAGGCTCAGGATGTACAATTCTGCCCCATGCATGCAAAAACCATCTTAAGAATTATTGGAAGCAATAGGGATGTTGCTGAGCTTTATTATGACAGAATCACTGGTTCCGTAAGTGCCAACCCAGTCAGGTGCCTTAAGCGTGGCAGAAGTTCAATGCAGCTTGATGATGAAATGGAAGCTCAGAGATCCCAGCCACCAGCAAGCTTCCAAAAAACCTAATCCCTGTCTGGGAAACAGCCTGCCAGCCCTCAGATGTTCCACTTGATAAAACCTCTCATCAGCACTCACCCACGGATGGAGGCTTTCTGCTAAGTACATGGCAGCTGCCCTGCTCCGGGGCTCCCAGCAGCTCCTTGTTTGCACAGGTTGAAGTAAGAATGGGATTGGAGAAGACAGTGAAGAAGGGAAGCAAGGTGTGACCCAAAGCCCACCACACCCCCAGGCTCTGCCAGTACAGTGAGACCCCAAATTTGAGGTATAACAACCCTTGGAACATCAGTACATCCTTTGTTGTACTGGCATCATTCCTGAACCCCTTGTTTAATCACAGCTGCTCCAGAAAAGAAGTGAAATCTCAACCAAGGGCTCAGGCAAAACCTCATCACTCCCTCTGGCCCCTGTGTCCTGAACCCCTTTCGTTGGTCAGCTCCAGACAGGAGCGAGTTCACTAGACCAGACACAGCAAGTGGTACCCAATGTGCATCCTTTAAGGCTTCCAAAATTTTTACACTTCAAAAGGGGAAGGCAGTAGTTGAAGGTCTGGGACACAAATAAATAAGAAAAAAAAAAAAAAAAAAGAAAGAATGAAAGAAAAAGGTTTGACTTGCACAGTCATGAGTCAGCTACAAATACTCAGTGGTTTGGATAAATCCAAAGCGCGTGTTTGCTTCCCCATCCTGCACACAGGGTCTGGGGGGATGGACAGGGCAGTTTTGCTGTGAGACCTCTGCTATTTCCCCTCTCAGGTTCCAGTTACCACAAGAATGGCTCCCTTTGGCTTTTGGCACTCCAATAACAGCCTCTTCTGAGCCCTCTTTGGAAAAAAAAAAAAAAAGGTTTAATTAAGAAAAAAAGGGATAGAAGCTTCACCAGAACCAAACGTGGCTTCAAGGAAAAACCCCCTCAAGGACTGATGGTAGTTTCTCTTTCTCACTGCATCTCCATCTGAGAGAGGAGGTGGTACCCTAAGAAACCCCGCTCTCATGACAAGCCAGCCCCATCCTGCATCCCCACCCCAGAGCTAAGCCATTAGCTTTTCTGACATTAAACTCGCAGAACACAAGCCACAGTAATTATTTGGACAACCCACATGTCGCTTGCTCTGACCACAGCAACGAGAAGAAAATAAGCCCTTCAGCTCAAAGGTAATTAACCTCTCCGGTAACTTGCAACCTTTATATTTTATAATCCCAGGGAGGAACCCAATTTCCCATCGTGCAAGAGCCCATTAACTGGCCGTTAGCCCTGACCACTGGCTTTGAAGGAGCAAGGCAAGGAAGTGCTGTCTCCTATACCTCTTCCGTGTCCCCAATTCCTTCTCTCCTCTGCCCCAAGCTGTCCTCAACACCCAGCCCTGTTCTTTTGGATGGAAACACGGGCAGGCAGGACCGCATCCTCGGTTTCTCCATCCATAACTGCTGGATCCTCAAGTCAGTCACTCCACGGCTGTTCCTTACAAAAGAGACTTTCCAGAGCAAGGGGCTGTATTTCATCCTGGCTTGCAGAGACCACAGCATGCTGTAGGTCTGTTGATGTAATATCACAATACAAGTTATGAGCAGTTTAGCAAGGACTCCTTACTGGAAGGGAAGGACAAGTGATTCTCTAAGAGGAGAGCAAAAGCCAGATGGCTTTGCTAATTCTGGAAAGCTCTCCTGAAGAACCTGTCACTCTGCCAATACCCAGACACCAGTCAAGGACTCAAGTCGTTAACAGAGTAGGAGACACTAATACAAGGTTCATTTCCAGGTAGCTGCCTCCCTCCTCAGCCCTAGCCCCAATAACCACACAATGTAAATAATGCTTTATCCTAATGTAAATGCTCCCACCAAGCACCCTCTGCATCTCCTGGAGCAAACGCGAAGCCAGAGCTTATGCCAAAATCCTATCTGGTTTAAGTGACAGTATGGAGTTAATTCCCAAAACCAATATTCACAGTATTCATCAGCAGTATGGATTATTTACACAACAGCCCTTTACAGGGCAAGAGGGACTCATCCACCGTTCCAGCTTCCTATCCTCAATGGTCCCATCCTCTTGCCTTTCCAAATGGCTGAGTTTGTCAAAAACATTAATCATTGCTGACATCTTCCTACTGCTTTCCCAGGAATTCTCACCAAATCCTGCCAGCCCAGAGGCCCTTTGCTCTCTCCAGTCCCATGTAACATCTCCACAGTCACCCTTTCCTTGGCCTTCTGCTACCCCAGTCCACTTAACCATCACGTCCTGCCCAAAGAGCTTCTTGTATAGGGACAGGCAATGCCCCAAAGAAAACAGAAAAGGCGCAGGATGAAAAAACCTGACCAAGCTCAAATGGCCATTTAATGATGGGGCAAGAGCCCAAGCCAAGCTCCAGACCCACCACCCAGACCACCCGCTCCCATTCTCCCCATCCCTTCCTGCCAACACTGATCCATCCCCAGGCACTTTGCCTAATTGAAACCTCCAATCCTTTCAGAAGGGACATCTAATCACCAGTTTAAAGACCCCTAAAAGCTCTGGGGCTGCTTTTATGCTCTAAGGCAATTGTACTTCACCTTATTCAACCTTATTGACCCTGACTGAGTCCCAGTGCTCGAATGCAGCGTTACGTGCGCATCGCACCGTTTGTCACCCTGCAGCTCCCAACCTAAGCCATAAATGAGCATTGCTTCCAGTGGGTGACTTGTCTTTCCCAGCTCAAAGCAGATGCCTAGACCTTAGAGGACCGGTTTTTTGTTCAAAACTTACTGAATGGGTGGGAAAAAGCCCCAGCTAAGGCAAATTAGCAACCTGCCATTTAATTAAGATCCAGGAACTTAGGGTACACAAGGCAGAGAGAAAAAACAATCCTGAAGAGAAAGGCAGCTTGAAAAACAGGTGGCACTGGCAGAGGCACAGGAAGCATCAAATCTATAAGGTATTTACTGCAAAGGCTACGGGAGCAATGTGTTTCTCCAGGGTTTTTGTTTCCGAGGTGGAGAAGGCACAGCAGGGACCACGCAGCATCCCTTGCAGGTCTGCCCCACGCAGCTCTCCTCCAGCCGGGAGGGACACTGGTGGGGCAGGACATAACTGCTGGGAGCAAGGGGAATTTCCTCCAGCAAATGGGAAAGTTTAAGCTATAAGGGAAAAAAACACTGCATAAAACCATCAGGAAAAAAAAAATATCTGAAGGTAGATGTGGCCAACACAGAAGAAACTGGACGGTGGTTTGAATCCCTTGTCCTCACACCGCCGGCTGAGCGGCTCCCGCGGGAGCATCCCGGGTCAGGCAGGGCAGAGCAGGAGGCAGCATCCATCCCACGCACGTACCGGGGGCCGCGGCCAGCTTTCCCTTGACTCATGTCTGGGCCTGCAAACTCCCAGACATGGGCTGCGTGCTCCACCGAGGAAGCGGGCAAGTACTTTTAATACAGTCGCAGCTAATTGCAGCAGGGAGCAGGACCCAACCCAGAGGAGAAATGACTCCTCAGGCTTCTGTTTATCCTCAAAACCCTACAGCTCTGGGGGCAGGCGGCCTCACATCAGCCATTGCCAGCGTGGTGGAATCACTGCCATGCATTACACTCTTTTGCAAGAGAATATTTGCAAGCTTTGATTATTATTTTTTTTCACCTTCTGCTTCAAGCTCCCTCCGCTCCCCTGCTAACCCATCCCTCCCTCTTAAAAGCCTGGCGCTCCCCCTCCTTGGTTTTTCTGCCTTCCTCCTCCTTTGGGCGAGCACAAATGCAAAACTCTTTCGGTGGGACGGGAAGATACACCCAGGGCGAAGCGGCAGCCAAGCGGTACCGGGCTGCAGGAAAAGAAAAGGCAGCCAAAACGCCTTAAAAAAAATAAAGCCAATACAAAGATCTGCTAAAAAACACCCAGAGAGATAGATATCCTCAGATCAACACCCATCAGGCTCAGACGCTCAGCTCCACCGGCTATTTTTGTATATTGATGTCTGTCAAGCAAACCACAATCTATCTGCTAGGATTTTTGGGTGTGAAACAAGCAGTTGCGGCCGCAGAAAGTGATTGAAGAGCTTCCTCTGCTCTGCAGCCCCAGCCTGGAAGGACAGACAGACACAGAGAGGGGCTGGGCTGATGGTGTGACAAAAGGCTGCTTTATATTCCCTCCTTCTCTCTTCTCTGTAACACAGGCTAAAAAAAATAATACGAGAGGTTTCTGCAGCTATTTTGTAAAATGGGGGGAGGAAAAAAAAAAGAAAAAAATAATAGCACACAGTTCAGGTTCTTTAAGAAAAAAAAAAAGGATGAAAACTCCTGACAGTCCCATCTCTCTCCACCCCAACAGCAAGAAGGTATTACTCTCAAATTTCATTTTCTTTACAATAAAGTCAGTCTTTATGTTTGCAAAATGAACATTTTTAAGCTTTTTTTAAATTATGTGTTCTGACTGGCCCCCCCAGCAGATTAGAACCATGTGTGAAGAACAAGGAACCCAAACCACACGTTTTCCTCAAACTGCGTGACTTCTAGTTCAAATTTCAGCACACCGAAGTAAATATTTTCTCTCTAGAGCAGCAGCTGCATGGCGGGTTATCCAGAACAGATACTTCATACGTGCACACGTATGCGTACACACGTGCAGGTGCCCGTACATGCACGTCTTACACTTCCTGATGAACTTGATAGATCATGTCAGTGAGACCACATGGTTGAAGCTGATTTAGCGATTTTCCTTTGAAAAGCCACCAAGTACCTCATTTTCACAACAAAATTACAGTTTCAAGGGCTCCAAAGCTTCAGAAATAGCAAAGCTGACGTTGCAAGCCCTACATCCCGCTGTACAGACATATTAGTATCTCGTCTTTAATTATTAGCCAGGAACACGATACTTTTTCCAGGGTATTTCCACCTCGTGTGATGGCATGTGTGACCAGGATGCTCTCCTCCACAGCCCTTTGCATGGCACCCACATGCTTCACTAAGCTCCACTTTGCAGCTCAGTGCTCACATACGTGTTAGATAAATAGCACAGACGTGCCAAAGCACGTGTATTTTTAAGTGCCACATCTATAGACGCAGATGTTAAACACTGCTACCTTAAAGGAGCTCCTCCTTTGACAGAGAACAGCATCCAGATTTGGGTATTTTCAAAATAATGTCCTCCTAATGACTTCTGGCATGGAGCCCGCACGCTGCTAAAGCTGGACATATCCCCGGGGGCTTTCCTGACACCAGGGCTCCATCCTTATCCCCTTCTCTTCCTTCAAAAGCTGAGACAGTTACTGAGCACCCGGGCATCACCTCCAGAGCCCGGCACACCTTTCCCACTGTAGCACCAGCCACATCCACAGGGACACATCCTGACCCAGCCAGCACAGCCTCAAGAGCCCACACCACAGTTTACCAAGAAGCAACCTGCAAGCCCTGTCCCAGCCAGCCCTCTGGAAGACACCAGTGCTCCCCACCAGCCTTGGACCTCTGCTCTGAAGGGCTGATCCAGGCCAGCTGGAAGCCAGCGGAGCACATGCCATTTATGCTCCTTCACCAGCCACCCAAGCCAAGCCCTACCAATCTTTGGGGAATTCCATCATCTACAGCAGATGTAAAGCCAAGCCCCATCCTGGTGGATACTCCTGGTACCCACCAATGCTCCAATTTCAGCCCCAGCAGGGCAAGAAGGCTACACCCAGTTGGTGAACACCAGCTCCAGGGGGGCCTTAGGGCTGGAGGATGAAGAACTGCATCCAGCTACAAGGAGCACCATGTTGAGGCTCTCCTGGCCAGCTGAGGATCATCCTCAGCTGATACTCCTCTCTGAGAAACCCTTTACAGATCTCCTGCAGCAACATCTTCCCCCAAGAACAGAAAACAGGACTGGAGCTGGAATCATTTGCCTCACTGGGATCAAGTCACCAAAGGCCCCAGAGGTTCTCACAGCTCTGGGATGAAAACCTTGAAGTGTGATCTATCTAGACCATGCTAATAACACAGCACGACTGGAAGAAATAACTCCTTCCTGGCATATTTTTGAGTTGCTGGCTGGGCAAAGGTGTTCCTTCTATTTCAGGGGAAGAGAAAAAAAAAGAAAAAAAAAGAAAGAAAAAAAATAGAAAGAAAAGAGGCAAAAAAAACCTGACTGCAGAGAACCCTTCCAAAGTGACTCAGTTTTCTTTGGCTGCTCAAAAACTCCCATGAACATGGTAAATAGTCTGACTCTTTTCCCCTCTGTAGTTTTGACTGAAAAAAAAAAAAAAAATAGGAAACCTGATTCTGAGAAGAGCTGGAATGAGAGGAAAGCAGGTTTAGGCTCTGCACGCGGGGCCAGCTTGGCAGAAGGACTTGGCACGCTTGCACCATCTCCTAGGGAACATGCGAGATGTTAAGGTCAGACCTGGTGTAGGTCCTTAGCAGACCTGATTTGTACATGCTCCTTGTGTGGGATCCAAAACGTTGCCTCCGTTCAGCGAGGCAGAACCAATTCTGGCATTTTTTGCCAGCACAAGGAGCCAGAGCAGAACTGGGTCTCTCTCTGCAAGGATCCTACCTGG
Source organism: Pedionomus torquatus (assembly GCA_013398155.1). Lineage (NCBI taxonomy): Eukaryota > Metazoa > Chordata > Aves > Charadriiformes > Pedionomidae > Pedionomus > Pedionomus torquatus. Next base: position 97,330 of record VZRU01005990.1, read on the forward strand.
AGGAGATATTTAGAGTAGAGCTATTATTGTATGTGCTAGAGGGAAAACACCTTCACCAAAGAAACCACCCAACCTTCTGGCCACCTCTGCAATTACAACTGCTAGCAACTAAACCTCTTGCGTATTCCAGAAACCACATTGAGAGTTATTTAATTTGAAGGTTTAAACCAACACATGAGGAAGCATTCTCCTCTAATGAATTCATTAGGACAGCTATGCATTTTTTTGGCTGGTTTCCCCTGAAAGCAAGCCATGTGTGATCTCCTTGTGCAGCCACAGGTGTGTCTGTCTATCTCAATAATTCTTGAATCCGATAGCTGATTTCAATCACTTTTGACAGAGGAAAAAGGCTCAAGATAATTAAACTCCTATAAATGTCATGGAAACAGACAGCTGGCTAAGAGAAAGGCATCGTACAAGTTCCTTCTCCGAGGGGAGGCTTTGCAGTTCACATCTGATCAGATATGAGCACACACAACACAAACATCTCAAACTTTTATTTTTTTTTATGTTAGGGACATTAAAGCAACCATGAGACACAAATTAGAACTCGTGGCATCTCTGAGATTCCCAGTTCCCACAGTAACTGGAAAAAGATGAGCAAGAGCACCACAAAATAAGTAGTTCTTCTTGCATTTCTGCCTATAGACGGAAAACACGCTCTCATCCTCAATTTTCCAGACCCAAGGAGAATAGAGGAGAAACATCTCCAGGTCTCAGTTCACCAACTGCCCTGGCAGCTCTCAGAGGAACACCCTGGGACACAACACATCCCCAGGGTTTCTTGCTACCTATCATCAGACACTGGCCACACTCAGGCTGGTGTTGCCACCCGGGCAACCTCGGATAAGCCTTTATGCCAAGGGAGTGGCTTCTCCATCTGCACAAGAGACCTGTAATCATTACTGGCTCTCCAGCAAACTGGATCAAACCCCAAGAGTTGTTTGTTTTTGTTTTTTATTCCCTACATGACCACACAGCAGCTCACCACTCTGTGATTTCTGCCTTCAAAACTCTTCATTCGGTAACTTAAATCAGCATTTATGCCATATTCCACACAAATTATAGCATTGATCCCTAAAAATAGAGGCTCCACAATCACCACGTTGTCACTGTCTTTACATCAAGCCCAAATACAACCTCCTCCCTCCAGATGTCCAACCCTTTGCCAGAAATAGTGTATCTGTAATGTTTCAAAGGAATACTTTAAAAAACTTTAAGTTGTCCTGCCAAGTTCACAGGTATTCTGTAGTAGATGCACCCTCCCTTTCTTTATCATATAAAACCACCAGCTGAGAGTGACTTCATCGCATCAGATTAGTAAAAAAACACCAAAGCTATCTATCCAATACCTATCCAGAATTTAAACATGGTTTTCTTGTTTCCTTTTCTTTAAATTACTGTCTATTCCAGAGCATTCGCAAAACAACAACAGCGAGTAACTCCACAGCAGAAGTTTTTTCAAGTGGTTCCTTCCAATTGTTTTCCAATAGGAGCCTATTTGGCTCGGCTCTATTCACATAGTGTGTGGTTTTGTTCCCTAATTGAAGCATCAAGTCAGATTATGCTTCTAAACACTCACAAGCAGCAAATTAGACCATTAAAGGAAGAAATAAATAACCAAATGTCTTACTTCTTGCTCAAAGAGTCTGTTTTTATGGATATGCTTAAGGAGAGCAAGCCAGGAGGCACCTGGCAACGGGCTTTTCCTACTGTGGACTCTTCTTGATGGTCAAGGAAAAAAGTCTTCATGGAAGGATAAAACTATGGGGTGGTGTGACAAGGTGATGCCCTCCCTGAAAGCCACCACAAGTTCCCAGTGTGACAGCGGGGCTCAGACCCCACCAACCAGTGATGCCAGCTGCTGGGACAACCTAGGTAGGTGCCAAAACCGGGCTTCACAGTGATTGCAGCAACAAAATAAAAATGAAAGATTTGTCTTTCCTCTGCAGGCACACCCTGCCTCCTGCTCCCGCTGCACGCACAGGGGAGGAGCAGGCGGCAGCTCGCACCCACACCATCACCCTCCAGCAGGGTGATAATTGCTTGGGTGATGACCCAAGGCCAGGGTGAGGGGACCAGCACAGGGTGGCGTTGCCAGGGCAGCAGCAGCTCTAAGGGCAGCATCCCACAAAACTCACATTCAGGCCCATTTGGAAAGCTACATTAACTGATGGCCTGAACATCGTGGGAGGCATTTACATACAGGGGGGACAGTGTCAGCCTGACCTTCCACTGTCCAGCAAGGAAATTAAGGAAAAAAAAAAAGAAAAAGAAAAAAAGAAAAAAATACCAAAGCCCAGCCCAGGGCTCTGAGAAATGAATAGGACAAAATGAATGGATGTCATTGTCTATCACGATCTGCCAGCCCTTTAACTAGCAGTTAATAAAGCTGAGAGGGAGAGAGGAGAAGATGAAACAATGAGCAATTTTGAAGTAACACCCTCATTTTGCGTCCGGTGTGCTCCAAATAACGCTGCCTTTCTGAAGCATATGCTCAATATCCTGCACTCCATAGAACAGGCTCAAAAAAAAAAAAAAGTTATTTTCTCCATTTTCTTCATCACATTCATTAAGAACCCCTGGAAGAAACCCAAGTCCCCATTTCCTCTCGTCCTCCACTGCTCTTTCAGCACCAGGTAGCCCAGTGCCACCACTCTCCAGGTCCCACTTGTCACCACCCAAAGGTCCATCCCCCTTGCAGCAGAGCCCAAGGCACATGGCCCAAGCAGCCGTCCCCATCCACTGTCCGAGAATCAGCTCTCCTTTTATCCAGGCGGAATCTCACAAGAAATCAGGCAATTGCAGCATTTTCCTTGGAGAGGAGGGCATGCAGTCTCTGAAAACTCCACATAAGCCCAAATTAGAGCCCGCCAGGCTGCCTAAGGCTGGCCAGCCTTCACATGTCTTCTCATGGTCACGCAGACCTGACCACACACTCAAGTTGCCTATTTTCTTTACCATTTCATTTAGTGCTGCATTTCCCCCATCCAACTTCATCTCCTGATGTCACTGCCTCAACCAAGGGCTGATCACACTGTTCCAAGTCCCCTCTCTCTCCATCCAAACCAAATAATCTGCTAATAGCCGAGCTAGAGGGCTGGCTTTTTCCTATAGAAGCGATTTTTTGATGACATATGTGTGAACCATCAGGGATAGTTTAAAACCGGATTCTCCCTCGTTACAAGCTGCGGCTCAGCACATCGCGGCATTGCTCTTTTGTGTCATCCCCCTCCACGCTGAACCCATGCCGTTTCCTGGCTCTGGCTTCCCCTTGATTTATTTCCCCTTTCATCTATGGAAAATTAAGGATCGAGGATCAGCCTCTACTGGCTGCGCCGCCCACACGGAGCTGGATACGCCAGCGTATCGGACGGGGGACTCTCTCACAGTGGAAAATATGTAGTAAAGCGAAGCTCTTGGCTTAAGTTCCACGTTTGAAAACGCGCTGACGGGGCTGCACGGAGTCAAAGTGGAGGCAGTTGCTCGGTTTTTACTCAGCCCTGTGTAAACAGGTCGTGGCGTCTGCCTGGGAGGTGTTGGTCCCAATGACCCAGAGTGTTTTGGGCTTCGTTCCCACCCCTGGCTACGATGGAGGTGAGGGACGCAAAGGGACGGAAAGGGTCTAGACAAGGTGCTGAACAGACTTGAGGCGAAGTCAGTCTTGGTAGAGGAAAGGAGGTGGCAAAAGGAAAGAAATCCAACCCAACGTCTTCACCAAGCCTCTAGCCATCGCCATCCACAATGGTCAAACACAGCAGAGAGCATTTCACAGCTCCATCAGATAATTCACACCACTGCAAGTAGAGCAACCAGGGATACTTCTTTGTGCATTTCCCACCCTTTCCCCTCCTCAACTCCCTAACTGCTTCCCAAACTGCGTTATGAAACCCTAGGTGAGCCCTCAGACAGCTCCAAAGCCCACAGCTCATTTTGGAAACCTTAGCTTCCTCCCATTTGGGCTCACTTCCATCACCAAAGGATGGCTCTTTGCTTCTAGCAGCACATCAGGGCTTCCTGCTCCCATCCCACAGCAGCTGGAGCTCTTCTGAGAACTAAAGTACCTAAAAGCTGCACACTCCTTGCGTTGACTCTATTATTTTTTTTTTCCTTATAGCTGAATAATCTGGAAGCTGAGCTGCCGTTTTCACAGCCCCACAGATGGGCTTTCCATCCCCTGACTGCCACAAGCTCACGATCCACCCTGAGGTTTTATCCTCAAGCCCTCCACACCGAGGTGGCTCAGGATCAAGGGGTTTGTATACACAGAGGCTTTTAATCAGGACTTGGAATGTTTTCTGCCCCAGGAGGTAAATACAGAATCCAGGTTTTATGGATTAAAGGGAATAGGGGAAAAATAGACCTGGCTGCCAAAGTTATCTCAGGATATAAGTGGGATTACATGCTTAACCATGGGAATATCTGCTGACGCACTCAGAATTTAACTTAACACCAAATTTTGGTTGGGAAAGAATTTTCCTGCATTTGGCTGGCGACAATCAGCAGACCATGGAGCACCGAGCGGGACACATCTGCTGGGACCACCCGAGAAGGAAGCTTTTGTGCAGGTTTCTCTTGCTATTTCCCACCTTCGCTGCAAATTTGGCCGATGCTGCTCAAGGCAAGCGATGAAAACGGATAACTGAGCCAGTGGGGACTTTTAGGTATAACCCCCTCCCATCCACACACCTTTCCCCAGGAATCTGGTCTCCTTCATGGATGTTCACACACCTCTCCCTTCCATGCTCCAGATTATTTCTACAGTTGTGTTGCAACACTGCTAATTGTCCATGTAATACGATTTGGGTGGGTTTGGTTTTTTATTTTATTCCTGCAAGACAACCTCTGCACCGCATCTCCCATCTCAAATTTGGCTTTCAAAAAGTCTTTGTGTTCAAACATAAAAAAATCCTAAGCTAATTGGGCACTGCCCAAGCTTTTCATCCCAGAAAGGAAGCTGGGCTTTTACGCTCTATTGCCTGAAGAGCAGATGTGAGGTTGCACCCCAAAAAAATGTGGTTATCTGAACAAAACCCATTAAGGAGCAGGGACAGATACAGCGTGACCAGCAGTAGCTGAGCATCACAGCTCAGCTTTTGGTATTCTGAGCAGCAAGAAGGTAAACATAATTTGCAGATCAATTTGCTTATGCAAGGCATCAAAGCCTCAGGAAAACCTTGCTATGTTTGCAGACATTCCAGAGCAGAGAACAGTGCACAAAAGTAATATTCACCACAAATTCTCTCATCTCCCCACACATTTCGCATCAGTGGCCAAAGCACTGTTTGTTCAAGCAGACTTGACCTCCTGAACCACAGCCAGTATGTGGCTACGTGTGGAGAACAATGAGCCCACGGTTAGAGACTTCTTCCCCCCCCCCTTCATGTTCTTGGAGGGAATAGAAAACACACACACACGCAAGTACACAAATCCCATCCAATATTCTGCACAACTCATTAGGAATGCCCTCTTCCAGCTCCCCATCCCCAGGGTGATGTATTTATTGTGAACATATATATATATATATATTCGATCCCGCTCGGATGTCAGAGTAAGCAGTACACCTGCACACTGGGGATGTCTGGAGCAGGCCAGGGTTTTCCTTTGGGCTTTGGCAAGCAGCCCAGACTGCCTCAAAAAAAAAAATAAAACAAAAAAAAATTTGAAATAAAAAGGCCTCACCATGTGTAAAGAACATGTGTTTCGTTTGTTCGTACCTAAATGACAAGGGAATGGGGTTGAACACTAAGTCAACCAAGAGGCTTCTAGATAGGAAGGTCTTTTCTGGGCTGGGTTTACTCTGTCCTCGCTGCAATGAGAGGTTCTGGGTGGAAAACTCCAGACTAGAGATGTGAAGACTTCAAGCAGTGTCCTGCAAAAAGCAGGACAACAGCAATACAGCCTTAAATTTTAAAGGAGCATCAGCCTGAATGCTGCCAAGTCAACAAGGGCACAAGTCCACCTCTCTGCCTGACCAGCTTCTTGCAAGGCTCAGCGTTCACCATCCTCTTCCTCAAGACAACAGCTCTCCTATGGCTTTGGCTCAGAGGAGTCTGTACTTCCCGTAACCATTTGCTGCAACAATGCAAATCAATCAAGATTTTTGTACGCAGAAGAAAAGAGGATGTTTCCCTGTTCACATGCTTCTGCTCAAAAAAAAAAATCATGTTTATGCAAATAAAGACTAATTGGGGTGTCACCTTCTGTACAGAACAAGGTTCCCAAATTAGCAGACAAGGGAAAACCCGCGCTGACTTGGGCCGGTGTCACACTATCCCTCTCTGCTCTCAATCACTTTTACATATTGCAGAGCGATGCTGCCAATAAAGTTCAGCTGGAAACTTCTCCCCAACAGCATGAGCATTTGGCTTTCCTCCCCACTCCCAAGCTAAAGCAAAGCGTCCTTCCCAAACACGTCTGTTTGTCCTCCTCTTCAGTGTCCTTCTAGCGTGGGTCCCTCTGTGATGCTTTCTCTGCCCCTGAAGCCCCGTGCTGCTGCCTGCTCCCAGCAGACATCCATGTCCAACACGCCACTGTAAAACCTTGGCATGATGTCACTGGAGAGGAGCTGGTTTCCAGCATTACATCACCCTGTCTGGGCTCAGCAATCAGAGTTTCCATGGAAGAAACCGAGCCCCCTCCTCCTCCTCCCTCCCACTATCCAAGGAGGAGGGGGGGGTGAAACAAACTACAAACGAAGCCGTCAGCTGGAAGAGTAATGACACTACACCTAAGGGCATCCATCATGTGTAACGAGCCTGCCTGGGCTGCTGCCTGCCAACATTTAAATACAAATCTCTGCCAGGTGAATGTCAGGAACAACCAGACACAACTCAGCTTCCCCCAAATCCCACAGATCCCCACGGTGGATGGAAATTGTGTTGAAGGATGAGCTTTGCATTCCAGAGACCACTCACTTTTCCTCCTTAGCGGTTTCAAGCAGTTACTCCCCCCCATGCACAGGAGGTACACACCAGAGCAGAGAAAGCTGGGGAACCTGCCTGTCCTCTCTCTGTCATGGCCCAAGATGACAGCAGTGATTGAGAACTCTGTGTTGTACCACTTAGCATCCCTCACACCAACAGTTCTCCCCACTTCCCACTCAGCATCTTTGCCTGTGCCCTCCAAAATGGCAAATCTCATCTAAACCAACTGGTCTGCAGGAGTTCCTAGAGGAAGGTAGTTTTTGGAGCCTGAAGGCTGCCCATTGCAATCATAATATTAAAAAAACGTATTTATTTCCCTGCTTTGGAAGGACATCGCTACTACTACGACCACCATCCAGGAGCTGACAGGGAAGTCAGCAGTTCCTCAGACTGGGGTGAGGTCCCATGTCCTTCACCACTCCCTGGAGACATTAACCCTGGGTTTTAAAGAGTGTTAAGTGCCTCATATCCTTAGTATTCACTGTGCTTTGCTACCAAAATCATGAGGGACACTTCAAGGAGCAGTTGCTTGGGGTTGGGTGCCTTTTCCCATGTACAGCCACCAGCATCCCTTTGCTGCACTCAGGCTGGTGACCAGCCAGCAGGTCTCCTGCAAGCTGGGCATCATCACCGGGTTCCTCAGCGCTGACTGGTGCCGCCAGTGCCAGAGATGTTCAGCCTGTGCCTGAGAATTCCCTATTGAACAGGCTAAACTGCACATTTGGAATTGCAGTGAACTATTGATTAATGAGTCCTTACTCAGGGTGACACCGAAAGGACCAAATCCCCTTTCCAGACCAGTGCTGAGGGCAGGACAGGCAGCCAAGCACATCGCTGTTAAACACCGTCAGGCTTCTTGGGATGCTGCTTTTTGCCCCCCTGCATCACCTTCCCATGCCGAGTTGTCCTTTTATCTCCTCCAAGGGACACAGGGATATAAAACGCTTTGAGCACCTGTGGCTTCCCCTTATCACTACCTCGAGTACGGGCCATTGCTTTACCTTATTTTTAAATTCCAGCACACACCGGATCTTACTGAGATCTGGAGGAGGGTTATTCACAAGAACTAATGGAAGTGTCTGGAATGGAAACCCAGACTCACAGCAGTCAGAACCCCTTCTGACATCACACCTTGCTGGAAGTAAGAAGTGGCCCCCACGCAGTAAGAGACACCCCCTGCCTTGAAGGTAACACCCAGCAGCACCCATTGGGTGGTCCTTCTGTAAGACCAGGGGGCTTGACTCTGGACAAACCCCTCAAGCAACAATAAGGCCACGCATCTTCCAAGGCTGATGCTTAACTTGGCCTTTTTAAAAGACAAGTAGCATCAAACATCAATAAAAGCCCTTTTATGTGCTGTTTGAACAGAACAGTCTGTGCTATCAGAGGTCTGAAGGCATTCAATACCAAACTGCGGTAATTATCTACACGTGCCAATGCAGTTTCTTTTACAGTTTATGAAATACAATTTACCACTGACCAAACCCATCCCCAAAAAAAAAAATCAAAATAAGATAAAAACATTAAATATGTGCATTTTGTAATCATGATTAATGCGGCTACATCATTACGGGTACATCCCCGACCCAGTCACAAAGCCTGACTGCAGCCCAGATGGTTAAACTGCCCCTCACCCAGTGAGTCCAAATGAAAGCCAAGAGTCTCAGACAAAGCGTATGCAAATAATTAATCCGATGTTTCCACCCAAGCCCTCACTTTCCTTGCTGGCACCTGACAGCCAGAGGTCAGACGAAATGGTGTCAGTTGAGGATTCAAATGAAGCCACCTGAAGTACAGACTAACTTTTTACAAGCTGTTTTGCAATTCTTATTCTGGATCCAGCCCTGTCCCCGGGCACAGACACTGATAAAACCAGATGACGTCCCTGGGCACCTGTGTAAGACGATGCTGGCCCCAAGGCCCTGCCAACTGGAGCCAAATATCACCTTTGGGTTTTGATTAGGCTGACTGCATCACTTGGGTCCGGCACAAAAAAAAACCCAACACCCCACCGTTAATTGCAAACCCATCCAGAGATATAATCTGCAATAATTGTAGACATTTTCTAGGCAACATTGCTCTTCTGGAAGAGCCTAGTTCTGATTTAATCCATATGTCTCAAATGCACCATTTTGCTAAAGAGGATCCCTTTGAAAAAAAAAAAAAAAAAAAAAGCAGAAGAAATGATGAGAAAACCAGCAACTAAATGGAGAATTATTAGGAGACTGGGGAAAGCAACAGACATCTTCAATGAAGAACCCTAGTGCTGGCCCACAGCATTTTCTTTTCCATCATCTCACACCATGGTATATGCCGGTGGTGTAAAACATCGACTCTTTGCACTCCCTGAAAGGCTCTACAGCAGAAGAGGTGAAATCAGATTTGGCAGGAGCAGGAACATGGGCAGCCAGAACTGTGAATTCGCTTCTTTCAGCAGCTCTGCCAAGGTGGGGAAAAGTACACGGGAGCATGTATCTATGGTACATCTTGACAGAGAATTAAAGATCCCCCATTAATTTAAAAGAAAGGGCTTTTTGAACATTAACAAAAACTTAATAAACATGAGTTCTGCCCAGATCCTTCCTGTCCCTCCAGATGAAGCACAGGTCTTACAGAACACGACAGGATCATACTCACGACACGACACACCATAAGATGTGCCTACATGTATTAGAGCCCCCTGTTTGGATTTGTCCACCTTTTGCTAAAGGAAAAGCAGCTAATCCAGCTGTAGAACCTCAGAGACATCTGAGAAAAATAATGTACAGAAACTTTAAAAAATAAGAGCCCTTTCCAGAGCTGGAAATGCTACAGCCAAGAGCACGGGAAGGGAGGGAGAAAGCCCTGACGATAGTGAAATGAAATCTGGGATTATCAACCACAGTGATAATTGTTTTTCTAAGTGTAAACAAGCCAGAAGATGAAAAGAGAGTTGGCATTTCAACCCAAGAGCAACACAGCACCTGAACAGCCCCAATGTCTCGGCTGAGAGCATTGAAGCATCTATTCTGCTTTGTCTTGTTGCGCCTTGAAACACTCAACAGCCCTAAGAGCACCTCTGGCATCTCGCCCGGGCTTTCTGGCTGGCCCCAGCACAAATTGTTTTCCCTCCATTTCTGATGTCTTGATTTCAACTCGTGGTCTTCAAAAAACACAAAGGAGGAAAAGAGAATAAAGAGCACCATCCTTTCAGCATCATCCAGAGCCCAGCAACACACCGTATCTCATCCCAGCACAAGCTTTGACATAAGCTAATACATAGCAAATACTTTGTCAGTCCCTCATGGCTTCTCTGCCTTGGCAGAACGGTGTCTGCAGGTGTCTGAGACCTTTCTTACTTTGCACCTTGTTTGGCAGGATCAGAGGAAACCCACTTGGCTTTACAGGACCAGCTAGGCCAATGAGACACAGTTATGGTACTCAGCTGGACGAAATAAGCTCCTCTTGTCTCTAGAGGAGCCAACCATAAGAGACATAAACCTTAAAAAGCAATATATGTGTGCACTGAGCTTATCCACTTATGGGAAAACTCATTTCATCTGCACCAACACGACACCGTTGCAAACCAACGTCATTTCCAGAGGGTCAAAACACCAGTTACCTTATGGGACAATCCTGAAAAACTTTAGAGATGAGCCCAAAATAATTCACATTGAAAGTACTCGCTTGTTAACTAAGATACCCTCAGCAGTTTTACCAAAACCCACTTATTTTCTTAAACAGTATCCACACCACAGTTGTAGCGATGCCAATGCCAGCTCTGCCAGCCGGGGGCTGCCCAGTACTTTTATCAGCAAGCAGCCTCCCTCAATAGTCTCTTCCTGACCCATCAGGAGCCAAACATGGGATTTGCAGCAGAAATAGAGAAGCCATCACACATCTGGGACTCTGGCAAGGTCTGGACAAGTTTCCTTCTGCTCATCACTGGTAGTGCTGGTCTAGAGAGTGACACTGCGTGGTAAAGCAGGGCCACACGCTCTCAGAAACCAAGCTTACACGAGATGCTTCAAAACACCATTGCAAAGGGGTGAAGTTCACCTCATCTGGCCCAGAAGACACTAAGGTTTACCTGCCACTGACATTGTACAGCACTTTGCATTCATAATGTTCCTCCAGCTGTGGGTTAAGGGATTTCTGGGTTCACAGCTGTAATAAATACAGCCACTTCTGGGACTGAAACACAGCACCTTTACTGAGCCAGGACCTGAACTTTGTTTCAACCCACATCTGCTAAACCAGAACGACTTCTTCAGCCCCAGAGCCAGCTGAACAGTTTTTCCACCACACCAGCACAGAGAACAGCAGGTTGGAAAAGCCACCCCACAGGGAGGTCCTGGGACACTGTGGTCAAGGGGATCAAGCAAGCTCTGCATGCCGTTTTGGTAAAACGCATCAAAGCCTTGCCAGGCTTTGGTTTGGGGTGGGAGAGGGACTGTATTTGAGCCTGATTGCTCACCCTGATAGAAGGAGCAAGCCTAGGGAGGTAGGTGTTGTCCCCTGAGCCCAGCAATGCACCAGAAGTTCCTTGGCAAGAGCATCTTCCAAGGACAAGCTCAGATGAAAGCCCACAAAGCACCCAAATAGCCCATAGCCATGGTGAATGGGTACAGCTCACAAACAAATTGTGTATCTAACAGCCAAATAAACCCTCAAATGAGCAAAGCACTGGCCTGACAAGTGCTCAACTTATTCTCAATTTTTACATCAGCACAGGCTACCGGGAATCAGCACAAGAGCTGAAGGCTCAGCCCCGACTACCACACACTTCTGCCAGCAGAGGCTGGCTCACACTTCCAGTTTCCTGGAAGAACTGATGGGATCCTGCACTAAAAGGTGACCCTCACCTTTCCTCACGGGCACCAAACAGGCAGCTCCCGCAGCACATCATTGCAGAACAGAGGCAGGAGCATCCATCACATCACCAGGATGTTTTGGAAAGCCTCCCTGTTTTTCCAGACAGAAGATGCTTTGCTTCCTGGGAAAAGGACTTTCCCAAACTTCCTCCTCTCTCTAATTCCTACACCCAACCATTACAGGACTTGGTTTCTAACGCATGTTTAAAAAAAAAGCTCATCAAAAGAAACAGTTAATCCCTCTGCAAACGGGATACATTCACAGGTCTTCTGACTTCCTCCCAGTGCTGCTGTAGCCACAGGAACGCTGCTCACTACAGCCTGCAAGCAGAGAAAAATTGTTTATCCTGCACCATGGGCTATTTCTTTTCTCTTTTCCCTCTCTCACTGCAAAAAAAAAAAAAAAAAAAAAANTTTGCTGTCTCACAACAGCATCCTCTCAGGCACAGCTTGAAGCCGGCAGCCACATCCCAACCCCAGTGCGAGAGCCTGTCCTGACATTTGTAAACTTCTGTTTTGAACAACAGCTCAGCACAAAACTTAACTTGTCTAACCTAGGCTCCAGGCTTGGCCCCTGTTCAAACCTACCCAGCGTCCCCCCCCAGCCCTACAGAGACATCCACACAGCCTCCCAACTAATTGAATTTTAATGAGAGGAAGTCGTTTTTCCACTGGAAGAATGTTATGCTAGAGAGAAATATTTTCAGACTCCTCTAACCTTTCCTGCCAGGCTTTTTTTCGGCAGCAGAATACGAGCAGGGAAGTCCCCATCTGGGCGCTCAACCGCTGAAGACAGCAGAGCCACTTCGCTTGCCACCCCAGCTAGACCCGGAGCTTAAAGAATTACAACTTTCAAAATGCAACAAAAAGCGTTGGAGGTTTTATTTGATTTCAGTCCTAACAAGGAAAATATAAACTCCCACTGCTTCGAGCTCCTGCTGATCCAGGTTGAACCGTAGCCTAAGCTGTCCATCCCACCCCCAACCCAACTGGGTTATTTTAATTTCCAGTAAAAGCAACAAGCATCCAAGAGCCAGGTGGCTCCATGGGTGCAGAAAACACTGGGGAGCATCTCATCAGCTGAGGTTTGCAGATGCGATACCGGGCTCTTTCAGTGGATCTATTACCTCCCCGCATCCAGCGGCTCCCCAGAAAACCTCATCGCTTTATGTACCAGCTCCACTTAAAGTACAGCATCCAGCGTGCCCGCTGAAAGTTTTGGCAGAAGGTCCAACGCTTGCAAAAGACACTCCAGTGCCCATTAAAGCCAGCTTTTACTTTCCATTTTAATTGTTAAACTTCCCAGGGAATGTCTATTAATTTAATGCAATTTAGAGATTCCAGCTCTAACTCTGTAACTGAGATTTTGGCAGCAGCGCTCCGTCCATGCATTCTCGCTCTGTTTACAGCAGACCAGCTCCCAGATGTTGGTAATGTTAAACAGACTGGAACTTTCCTTCTGAGTGACAGCGAAATGCAGACAAGAGCTGGCTTTGCTACGGCTCTAATTATCCACCCATAGGAGATGCTTCCCCCATCCCTTCACCGGGCTGGGGAGGCCCATGAGATACATCTCTCCCTCTGCATAAATGCAATAAAAGTAAGGAGATAGAGATCAATAGGTCTTAGTTCACACTCCATCGCACTGGTGCCGATTTCAGGGAAGCAATTCCTGCTTGCAAGAAAGATCAAGGACGAGATTCTCATACACATGAAAGCCTCCGAAGTGCAGCAGACCACAGAAGTTGAGATTGCTAAAGAAATTCATATATTAAGACTAGCTGAACTACGGGAAGAGCTTCTACCATATGTACCTTGTCTATAAATAATCCTCTCTTTGCTTAAATCAGAGGAGCTCATGGGAACATTCCATCCATCACGATTTTGGTTTGCTTTTGAAAAGCAGACAGTGTGTGGGAGGTGACAGGGCTGCCAAACGAGCTGTCAAGGAGAGCCCCCTTATGACATGGTACAAGAAACCAAGATTCAATGGCCAATGCATGGGAATTGAGAAGACTCCTGTAGCCTCAGAGCGAACCCACAAGTCGCAAGGAAGGCACCTTCCTCAGCCTACATTTACTGTCCCTGCAACTTTATCTAAATCATTACACAGGGATGAAAGCCCTGTAAGCCTTTCTATGTTAAATGAGCCAAGCACACAAGATCTACAGACCCACCAAACCCCGCTGGCAAGGGCTGGTCTAGAATCCCCAGCAAGGGCATGAAACCAGAGCACCAGAAGAACCCACTCCAACAGGTCTCCTGGCCCACCATTTTTGTCATTACTACAGAAAGTATTTACCTAGTAAAACAGAAATAAATAAGACAGCATTCTGTTATGCATCACAAGTTTCAAAGAGGAGCCGTAAACACTCATCAACCAGAATGTAGCTCATCATCTCTGTGGAACATCTCCAGAGCTGTTCATTGTCGTGACTTACCTCAAAGACTTCCTCATCCAATATCCTCGTTCCAAATACAATGATGCCATTGACGTCAATGATGGGATGGTCGCTTCGGTCCAAAAACTTGGTTATCTTCTTTTTACAGTCCAAAATCAAGGTGACATTTTTCTTCTGCACGCTGATAGCTACTCTGTGCCACCTAGAAGAACACAGTCCCCAAATGTGTTAACCAGAGCCTTGGGCTTTCAAGAACAAGCTAATGAACATGTAACAATGAAGCTTTCATAAACCAATGTTTTGCAGACCTTCATGGTAGCCATCATCTGCAAACACATGAAAATCATCCTTGGGCAGACCCTAAAGATCATTTGAAATGGAAAGGCTGCATTGAGAGATGATGCCATTCACTTCTCATCCCTCCAAAACAGGTAGGGGAGTTCTAGTTCTGGTTTCAGCAGGAGACAGGTGAAAAACCCCACCAATAACTCCCTGGCAATCCCCTTTTTCCACCCTCCTTATGTCCCACAAAAGACTCAATGGGGATTTTGCAAGACAAACTGATTTCTTAAGGCCCTTTGCAGCACAGGTCAATGGTGTTCCCATCCCCGCTAGCATCAGACTTTACACTGACTGCGAGGCGATTCACACTTTTTACACACGCAGTCTTCATCCACTAAAGGGCAAAATTCAAGAAGGGAACACTTGACAACAGTCCAAGTTGTATATACACATTTATACATACATGCCTCCCATTTCACACCACGTTCAACATGCTGGCATTGATATAAACAATGTACTGTGGTTTGGTTTTGTTTTGTTTTTTTTTTTTTTTTTTTTTTTCCTTTGCGCACAAAATTTCACTTACTTGCCATCTGCTAGGTTAATGCCTCTAAAGAGAGGATAGTCTTCTGGGCCTGGCTTTCCTGTATGGTCTTCATACAGGAATACAGGAGATCTACCCATCTCCACACCAATTTGCTGGATCCCTTGCTCATTGTAAATTGAGATCAAGAAGGACTGACCTCCTTTCTTCGCTTTTACAGTGGTTAGAATGGAGAAGTCCTCTGGGAAGGGGGAAGCTGGAGTGGAAAAGCAGAGAGGTTAGTCAGGTTTCTTCAAAAATTAATCCCTACAGAAACAACCCTCTTGTTTAATGACCTACAAGGAGACCATTGGTTTATCCTTCCAGATGTGCGTGCTGCACATTAACCCTAAAAATTTATATTGGACAGCATCTTAGTGGCCAGGTGAAGGTCTTGCTTCACCTCAAAGCCTGTTGGGGTGGGCTGGAACCCAAAGGGGACTGCACCAGCAAAGCCAGCATAGAACAGTGTCCCCCAAGGGCTACCTGCTCTACTGGCACATTAAAAACCTCAAGGGCAGGACTAAAGCATCTCTGAGGGTCATTCTTTTATGAACAGAAAGCCTTTTTCCAGCCCTTATTGCAACCTGCCACAGAGCCAAAAGCCACTGCACATTTGAACTTGCAAGCAAAGGACGGTGAGGAGTCTGATTTGGGATGAGACCACAGTGCTGGGGAAATAGAGGTTATGAAAAAGCTATTGGTTTAAATCTGTATTATTTGTACTTAAGCATTTCCCTAGAGTTTCTTTTAAGAGACGAGGTTAAAACTTTCTCTCATATATCATGAGGTCCCCAAATTAATTTAAGGTGCCAGAGGGACAGAGGAAATTAAGCATCCCATGCCAGTTAAGGCACACAAAATACTGAAAGGTTTTATTTAAGGGAGTTGGGAAGTTGCATCAGGTTTTGGCTATTTCAGACAAGACAGACTGCACCAACCCTGAAAGCCAAAGCCGCAGACAAAAATAAATAGAAAATAAAATTTAAAAGCAGAAACAAAACTGGCAACCAGTAGGAGATAGATGCTGATTTGTCTGCATGTTAAAAAGCATCTAACAAGTTTCCTAGCTTTTTCTCCACTCCAGGAAGCAATGCTGTCTGATCTCACATGATACCTGTCTGGTTTTGCAAGGTTTGGAAGATTAAAGTCAAATTAAGGAGCAGGAGTCCAGAAGTAACACTCTGCCTAGGGGAAGGGTCACTTCCTTGCAAGGTCAGACCAGTGAATTTGAAGTTTCAAATCAATACTGGCATTGGGTTTTCTCAGACTGGAGAAGAGATGAGCCCAATCTTTTCCATTCAGACTGGAAAAAATGAACCTAAACTGAAGATCCTGAATGCACATCCCAAACAGGACATCTTAAAGACACCAGAAGCGTTAGTAAAATTGCTTTCTTGACCAAATTATTACTGGAGGCGGGAGCTATTGAAGCACTGGGTACCTGCAGGGCATAACCTCCTCAGATGCTGCACTTCAGCAGCGTGAGACTTGCAGGGCATCTTTCTTTTAAAGGTCCAGGCTTTCAAAAACAAGGACTGCATTGTACCACTGGGTATCTGCTTGGGAAATCTTAAACCCTGGCAGGGCAGAGTAAAGTGGGGCAGCCCCATCGTGGGCAATACCGTGGGTGTGCTGGGACCATCATCTACATGTGTGGCAGCTGGTGGCACACAGGGCAGGGAACAAGACAATGGGTCATTTCTAAACTGTGGATCCATAGCCATATAAAACCACACCAAAAAAAAAAAGTAATAAATGTCAAGCTCAATGCCCATAAGCTTCAAACAGATTTCCTTCACCCCTTGAGGCTTTTCTTAGATGTTATCCCAGGGCTGCATAAGGCATTTCAATCCAGGGAACATGGGAGTGGGGGGAATTCTTCTGACCACAGCAAAGCTCACAAGTTCAAACCATGAGCTCAGCCCTCTCCTCTTCTGCTTGGGAGTTGCTTTAACTTTTACGAACAAACCAGTGTTTAAAACTCATCTGGCTGCCCAACACAAGGCTACACCACTGGGCAGCGGAGGAGGCAGAGACACAGGCTGGGCTGCATCAGAAACCAGCACTGCCACCACCAGCTTCTGCAAACAGAGGACACCAAGGGGGACATCCAAGGATACCTATAGAGGCACATTGTGCTCACAACCAAGTTAACATCCCTCACTTTAGTTAAACAGCATTTGGAAAGAAGTGTAAAGCTGTATTCTGAACAGAGGACTCACAGTCAGTAATTAAATGCCATGATTATAGCCCGGTTTCCCCCAGGACACAGACCCAGATATTTGGCAAAGGCAGGCATTCGATTATTGTGCCTCCCATAGGATGCACTGAGCTTTATCTCCCTCCTGCTGTATACAAATCTTCCTGTAGCACTGAATCAAGACCATACGCCTTCCTGGTTCCAATTACAGGCTACAGTTTTGGGTCTTTTATGTAAAATAGTTCATGTCCAAAATTTCATTATGAATCCACAATACAGTACCTTTCAACTTGGACAAGCTGCCAACTCATTAAAAAGCTGCTTTTAATTTTTTTTTCATTATTATTAAAATGTCTCCATGGCGATGCGAGTTTCTCAACCCAAATAACCATAATGGATGAATTACAGCTGACATTACTCTGTTACTGCTCTGCTGTCCTGGCAAAATAACAATGCCTTCACTGTCATAGCTAGAAATGACCCAGGCTATTGAATGATGTATGAAAACGCATCCACACAGACATCAATACTAATACATACATCATAATAAATATACGAAGCATATAGAAATTGACCCAAATCCCCTCAAAGACAATGGAGACATCCCCCCCCAACAACAGGTTTGGGATTAAGCCCTTGTATTTGGATCCACGTCTTCAAACAAACCCAGGATGAGAGATGCTGCTCGTCCATCTCTGTGCTTAACAGCGTCGCACTGATGGTGAATTTGCTATCACCCTGTGGCCAAGTCCTTTCAAACTCACTACACGCAACCTTCTGCAAGGCAGCAAAGGGTTAAGACTCCAGTTCTGCCTATGGAGCCACGAGAAGAGCTGAAGAGGTCCAAGGTGAGCACTAGTCCCTCCACCCCACACCAATGCCATTAACTCCCCATGATTGCCATCTGTGGCACACCCCAACACCCAAACCAGCAGAGTCAGGCTGAGTTTCTCTTCTCCCAAACACCACAACCAAGGATTAAAGGTTCTTGTACAATCTCGTGGTCTTCAAAGAGCTGAGACTTCTTCCTAACCCAGATCCTGCAGGTGTGTCCAAACACAGCTTAAAATAAAGGGCCCTGCTGCTGATCTGGGAAGGACACAGAAGCATTAGCTGCTTAATAGCAAAAAGAATCAGCAAAACCAGTGAACCAACCCAGTTCCTGACACAAACACAAAGCTGATCTATTGTGTAGGATGGTGTAGTTTCCAGAACCACTTTTCAAAGGAAAACAGCTCTTCAACAGTGTCACCAACTTCTGGCCTTTTTCTCCATCCAAGAAGAGTCTTCATTTTGCTATAGCTCGTTTTCCTCAGAGATGACTGACTGCTCAAGCTACAATAGAGATTTTTGAGCTCTTAAAGATATATGCAGACACCCACGAGCAGTGCAGAGAATACAGAGATTGCTAGAAGAATGCAAGTGACATTTTGCTGGCTGCCACCAAAAACTTTGCCTTTCTTGCCTCTGCTGGAAGAGCACAGCTTTGCTGGGAAGCAGAATTTATTTAGGGAGCGAGGACAAAGAGCATCTCAGCAGATTTTCTCACTCTTGTGGGCTTGAGAAAACAGACAGGCTTTTATATATCCATATATATCTTGCCTCGCTGGCTGTAGAAGCAGAATGCAAAGCCCATCAAATTACCATCTTAGAAAAGCACCAACTTCTAATTAGCACAAAATATTATGTGCTGTGTACATTTGCCTAGGATGCTCTGTAGCAGAGAGGGAAAGTTATGCTATAACCCACCCGCCTGTTAACGCCAAATCACTAAAACCACATTCCCCCTGGTACATTGCACTGCAATTACTCTGTTATCTTTATCTCCTCTCTCATTCATTTGGTGGCATGAGCTGAAGTCGCATCTACTCACGGAGATTTACAGAGAAAACATCTGTTGATCTGATGGAAATCACTGGGTGTTCTTCACTGTGCTCTTCCCTCTGTATTTCCTTAGCAAACAGCAGAGTAGACTCAATTTTGAAAGTCTCTGGAGAGTAGAGCTGCTTCAAGCACTCCAGGGTTGTCCAGATGATGCAACGATTAAGAAGTTGCTTGATGACACCAAGGAGACACCATCCAGGTCTTCTCACCCAAGGAAGACAGTAGATGCAAACCACGAACTCAAAGAGGACATAGAAATAGTAACACGGGATAAACTCAAGAAAATCTCCTACAATGCTGAGTTCTCTCCTGTGGCCACTGTTCAGTTGTGCATAATGTCTTGTTGTGTTAATTTTTGTCATAAGTGGTGTCACCCAGTGCTTTGGCAAAACTGAGCAGCTCCTTTGCTAAGGGCTGACCAGACAACAAAGAGCTACCAGCCTGCAGCCCAGGCCCAGCTGCTCCCAGCAGTTCCTACACAAGACACAGGCTCTGCTCCTGCTCACCAAGGATTAAATATAATTCACCTGCTTAGTGTCACAGCAGGATATTAATGAAGTCCAAAAATAGCCTTAGCAATAAGACATGCAATAAAGGAAATCCAGGACTGGAGAACACCAGCACGTTGGCTGTCCAGCCTCAGCGTCCTCATTGACAGGCTGAGCCTGATAGATACAGGACGTTAATTAAAAAGCATTGGCAGCAGCATGCCACATTACCCCCCCAATTTAGCTAATGCATTTTGTGTCATTAATTCTCTCACAGATACCAAGAGGAGAATGTGTCTGTTCGTGTGAGCTTTGCTTAAGTCTTCTCCAGCTTCACAGACAAGTTCCACACAGCGTCCTTCTGCCTCATTGCTAAACCTTCCTCAAAGTCACTTTTCTCACCAAACCTAGAAAATGCCTATTCCCAGCATCCCTGCACTCCCCTCATGGAAAACGGGATCCAGCCGTGCTCCTGTATGGCTTTGGAAGGAAGCTCTCTGATGGTGACCACATGTTCGAGACTGAATTTCTCGGTCACTAGTTTGGGTCCATAACGTGTCCAGTCTTTTTACAGGCACATTTCACTCTACAGTAGCAACTGTGCCTTGGCCTGAAGAAGTAAAAAGCTCCAGTACATCCTCAGTGACAAATAAACTGGTCAGTAGGCCCACATGCTCTTCAAGGGCTTTGTGAACTCCTGCATCCCAGCGGCTTTTCTCTAATGAACCTCCGATTTCTTCAAACAACTCTTCTTCTTGGGACATCTGCTCTTGTGGGGCAGTCTATTATTTTTATGTGGTGATTATTTGTGTTATGAGAGACACCACAGCCACAGAATAAGACCCTACTGTGCTTGGCACTCCACAAACACAGAACAAAATACGGTCTGCGCTCTTTTCCATCTTCCAAGTCTCTCTTCCCCAGCTGGATGTCACTGTGTGATAATGAGACGGCCGAAACTTTCTACTATAGGAAGGAACAGATGTAGGCACTGGCCACAATTTCTTCACTGAAACCCACCACCACGTGCAAGCGTAACGATGAAAGAACAACTTACTGTGATGTTATTTGATGCCTGAAAGTTTGCAGCCCCCTGAAGCAGCAGGATTGCTCCCTGCCAAGGGAGCGCACAAGCACACTTGGAAAAAAAAATGGAATTAGGCAATCCCCTCCCTCTACGTGCCAGCAGGACCCAAGAAAAGGGTCAGATCTTTCCATCTGACAAATAAAAAGCCACAGACTCACCAGGATACAGCTGCTTTGTCGGTGCACTAAGTTGAGCATCTTTTGTTACTCTGTAAGCAACATCTGCTTCTTTCGAAGATCTTCTGCTTGTGCAAAACCCTGTTGTTTTTGTTATACCATCGGGTAAATTATGAAAATCTAATACCTTCAAGAGGTCCGCGGGTTCGGCTGTAAAAAGAAAAGGAGAAAAAAATAAGAATTAGCTGGCAATAAGGCTGGCAACTTGCTCAGATTTGAGTCATTATTAGCCTGCCTCACACATATTATTCATCACCATTTTAAAAGCAGATAAAACGTGTTTTCAATACTTCTGCAAATACAATGTTAATACCAGCTTCAAAGCCAGGACGTGGTACTGCTGGGCAGAGACACTAATTCAGGGCAGGGAGGAAGAACCGACCAGCTTGTCTGTGCCAGGGCAGAAGGGAGAACGTAACTACTATAGCTAATAAGACAATATTCTGGATGTCTTCATCCAATCTCCATCATTCACGCATATCTTGAAGATTAAGCATTAGGCAGGAAACTCATGATCCTAGAAAAAGGCTTTAAATCAAGAAGTTGCCATCACGCCGGTGCAAGCGTTTCCATTCTTTTCATTTAAATCGGTTCATCCAAAAAAGTTGTTTCGAAGCAAACACCAGAGCAAGCTTCCACAAAGGATTACACACACACACACAGCCCCAGTGCAAAACAACCACCTGCAAATTCACAGGAGCAGGGACAACAGGTAAACCCACAGCCACGTCTCAGGGTATAAACAAGTTACAACAGAGCAGCATCCCAGCATGGTGCTCGTGGGATGTCCCTGCTGGGAGGGTTCCTGCACAGCATCTAACTCTGCCCCGGGTGAAGGTGGGTGGCACAGGGCAGGGATGCCACAGCCAAGCGCCCCCCACCCTGCCATGTAACTCAGCCCAAGCTCAGGCAGATCCCATCAAATAATTCCCCCTCTCCGCCAGGTATCCCCCCCCCCCCCCGGGGTCCCCCCCCCCCCCATACACTGGTATTTCTGCACAACCACCAGTGCACACGAGCACAGCTGGACGGCCAGTGGAACACATATGCGCCACAGAAGAGGAAAAAAAAAAATCTGCAGAGGCATTTTGACTGATGACATGAAGAAAAGGTTCCTTTCCTCAAGAGCCCTCCTGGAGCACATCCCATTAAGCTCATATCCTGACTGAGGCTCTCACTGCTGCAGACATTAAACTAATTAATGAAAAGAGCTTGTCTGATACCCAGCGCTCCCCACACCTGCAAAGTCAGGGCTGGTTCACCTCCAGATGTTCAGGTCTGCGGAACGTCGATTAAGTAATGCAAGTGATACGTCTTATTAACTCCCTCATCTGGTCTAGCTCATGTCAGGAGAGATGGTGGCTCCAGAAGTGGAAAAACCAGATCCGACTTTAAACGCTTAAAAGAAATTATTTGGAATTTTGACTTGATACTCGGAGCAAAGTGCTGTCAAGAAAGATGAACCACCCAACTCAGCAAACCCCTAGCAGTGCCCAAAGCAAACGTCTGCACAACAGCTCCGCTTAGCCTTGCCTGGACAATATATCACAGCTGTATCCTTCTGCCACTTGATCCATTATTTTCCCCAAAGAGTAATATTACTCAGACCCTCAAGGACAGCCGCACATTAGATAGTCTGAACTTTGCAGTGATACCCAAGACAAACCCCTGGGCTGGCTGGTGCAGCTTCCATTTAGGTTCTTAGGGCATCTCACCACTCTGCATGCCCAAGGGTGCAAAGCTTACTACCAGCTCCCAGAACGGCCACAAACAGCCCAGCTGCCTTCAGGAAGGTTCACGGCATCACTGCTACTGGAAAAACAGGGCAGACCTCCTGAAGGGCAGGAAAATAATAGAGGGAAAGATCTTGCAAGGGAAAAAATGTAAAAGTTTGCCAATGTTGAGATCAAGCATATTCCTAGAAAGACTAGAGAGGAAAAAGAAGATCTGCAGCGGATATGCCATGTTGGAGCAGGTCCAGAGGAGGCCAGGAAGATGCTCTGAGGACTGGAAACCCTCTGCTGGGAGGACAGGCTGAGAGAGTTGGGGGGGTATTGGCCTGGAAAAGAGAAGGCTCTGGGGAAACCTTAGTCCCTCAAGGGGTTCCAGAAAAGCTGAGGAGGGACTCATGATCAGAGGGGAGAGCCATAGGACAATAGGGAACGGTTTTGAACTGAAAGGGAGGAGATTGAGATGAGATCTCAGGAAGAAATTCTTTGCTGTGAGGGTGGTGAGGCACTGGAAGAGGTTGCCCAGAGAAGCTGTGGCTGCCCCATCCCTGGAGGGGTTCAAGGCCAGGCTGGATGGGGCTTGGAGCAACCTGGGGTGGTGGGAGGTGTCCCTGCCCAGGGCATTGGGGGGTTGGAACTGGATGGCCTTTAGAAGGTCCCTACCAACCCAAGTCATTTTATGAGCCTATATGCAACTGGCTGTATCCCTGGGGAAGGGCTGCAGCATGAGTATCAGTGCTGAACACAAACACCCCAGCAATGGCGGGGGGGGGGGGGAAGCATAAAACGATTATTTTTTTTATAATATATAGAAGTTTTGGTTACCAATGTCAGCCTAATATCTCCATGGAAAATGCATGTACATTGTTAGGCAGTTTTTAAAAGTTTCCACAACCCTGACAAGTTGGATTCTCAATGAGAGATTACAAACATATGGCAAATCCAAATCAACACTGCAAATAAACCAGCTGAGAGAGCCTGGCCCAGGCCGTGTACAGCTGTAATGTTTCCTCATCTCTCTTACTCTTGTTAGACAGTATATTGATGACACACATTTTTCTAAGCTGTCCTTGCCGCTTGGATCTTCCCACTGCCTTTATGCTTCATTTCACACAAATATCTGCACACACACAGCCCAAGCTGCATTTAAGCAGCTAAAAATCACAGCAAGACTCCAGTTCTGCTTCCAGTTACCTCCCGGTGCTCCGAGAGATTCGAATCGGCCAACTCCTAAGCTGCCTCCAACATTTACTTAGGGAGGAGAGGGGAAAAAGGCAAAAGCAAGGGGGAGGGGATGCGAATTCCAGACTCCTGACATCAGCCCGGTCCCCACGCCGGCTGCCTGGGATGGGGGGGTGGGATTTGAGCCTCGCTCACCACATCACACATCAGCGGCCACAGAAACACGGGCAGAAAATCCATCATCTTGAAAAGCCAGTTATTGTCGTGACAAAAAGCTGTGTGGACACCAGGTCCTACAGCAAGGGAGCCCCCGCACACGCTAGAGCCAGTAGTGGTCACCTCACAGGAAAGCAGCGTATGGCACCGGACTGGTCAGATGCTGCTCTTTGCCACTATCTTACAGCTAAAACTGTGCCACATATTGAGAGGAAGGAAGGAATCGTGACATGAAAACAGAGGCTTTTGCCAGCTCTGTACACTAACAGGTTGACACCGCTCACCAGCCGTATGGCAACTGCTTGCCAAAAGCTCCTGCCGTGGTTAGAGGAAGATGCTCACCGCATCGCACATCAGCGGCCACAGAAACACGGGCAGAAGATCCATCATCTTGAAAGGCCAGTTGTTGTCATGACAAAAAGCTGTGCCATCGTTCAACGATGGCTCCGTTCAACGGAGCTAGACCTCCTCCAGAAGGAACACAGGCAAGGAGCAGGCTCAGAACTCCAAACCCTGCTGGTAACCCCCCTGAGCAACTCCCCCACCTCCACCATCAGAGCCCTGCGCGGCAATTCTCATTTCTAAAGGATGATTCCAGCACCTGCCTGCCTCCCCGTGCTGCTGCGAGCCTCCAAACACAACACACAATCCATCTTCATTTGGAATGAAGATGCTCTGTACCTCCATAACTATGATGGATTAGGCCAAAGCAAGATATTAAAGCAGAATAACAGGCTGGGTGTTGCACAAACAAACTGTAAGCCACGCAGGTAACCAGCAGGAGAGGAAATACCCTCTGTTCACAGATGTGCAGGAGGGTCTCACCTCTGCCAGCTCCTAGCAATCAAGCAGCAGCTGAGGAGCCAGCTGAAGCCCTCCAGACCACTCGTGCTACACTTCATCACTAAGAGTCTGGGGTTGAGTAGGACTTAAGCAGCATTAAAGTCTCCAGCGCTTTCCAGAAAGATGAGCTTCACACCAGAGCAGCTCTTATTCCTGCCCAACTAATCAGTTTGCTTATTCCCCTTTGATTTTTCAGCTAAACCTAAACTCAGCAATCTCCCGTTAGCAGCTATGAGGGCATCAGGATGGAGCCCAGACTGACCAAAACCAGGTTCTCTAGAGGGTCGCACTGGGCTTGGCCTTCATCTGAGAACTGAATTAGCTGTCGCTTTATTATTTTTTTAACTTGCTATTTTATAAATAACATTACGACACAGCATTGCACACAGGATCGTTCTTTCTCCTGAGATGTGCAGGGCTCCCCGAAGAGACCAGCAGCTTGGTCCCTGCTGGAGGGGCTGCTGATACACCCAGTACACAGAGAAGCAAACCCCACAAATAACCAAAATTAGACAAAAAAAAAAAAAAAAAAAGAAAATAATCAGACCAGAGACAGTCCCCAGCAGTGTGTACAGCCCTTGAACGAGGCCAAAAAGGAGCATTTGTCCCCTGTTCTAACCGAGCAGAGATGAATGACTCCCTGGTAAATCAACAGTGAGAAAAGGAGGAATTAAATCCTTAATTCCTCTGTGTCTGACTGAGGCTTTAACTACAAGACCAATCCTTTGCATTAATCTGATTCCTAATGATTTAATTACCTGTTAAAACCTGGGAT
Source organism: Pedionomus torquatus (assembly GCA_013398155.1). Lineage (NCBI taxonomy): Eukaryota > Metazoa > Chordata > Aves > Charadriiformes > Pedionomidae > Pedionomus > Pedionomus torquatus. The sequence goes on from VZRU01005990.1 coordinate 122,960, forward strand.
GGAGGCAGTCAGTATTAAGTTTATAACCCTACCCCCCCAATCAGCAGCAGGCAATAGCCCCTTTTTCCCTCTCCCGCATGAATATTAAAGCAGATCAGGCAGCACTCAAGGAAAGGAGGTCCTTGGCTTGGGGCTGGGGACAGGCTCCAGCCAAACCAGGGACGGTGTGGCCATGCCCTGACACCCCTGACTGCAGCCAAGCCGCCTGCTACAAGCTCAGCTCTGGGACAGAGGAGCAAAAATATCTCCACGGAACTCAAGAGGAAACCAGAGCATCGTTAACATCCAAAAGGTGATGACTGGAGCACCCCTGACCCCAGGCAAACCCCATTCCCAACACAACTTTGCTGTTCATCCTCACCTTTCCTTTCCCTGACTGTTCTTTAAATTAAATTTTAAGCAGGAAAGAGGTCTCAAGCCCCACTGGGCTTAAGGCCACATGCAATAATAAACAAGGATGGGTTTTTTTAAAATACCATTACACTTTCTAATCAGAGTAAAAAGAGTGGACAACCAGCCCTTGCTCAGGAACTGCAGTGAAGGTCAGTTAAAGACTTTTTCCATACACCACATCTACCTAACCACAAAAGGTGAAACAGTTGGATTTCTCCAAGCTTGATATCAAGCCCAGACCCTCCTAATTTTGTTTTTCTCAGCCAAGACATTCTGTTTTGCTTTCACCAGGGGAAGCAATTTCTGCCCTCACTTCGTTCCTTTGAGGGCTAAGCAGCATCCCAAGCTGTTCCCCAGCTTAGTGGTCTTAAGAGCAGGATGGATCAGTAGGAAAATTAGGCATCATTTCCCCCTTTAAAAAATAACCAAACCCAAAACAACAAGACAACGAATAAACAACCCAAGAACCTCATGAAAATAGCGTTATTGAAATTCAGTGCAAGACGGACCTGCAGCTTTCTAGAGACCACACTGAAAATCCCACCATATGCAGCATTAGCCAGAAGTCATTAATCTAAGCCATACTTATGCCTGCAATAATCATTTCTAACACCTGAAGCAAAGCTCCTGAATGAGCCCCAGAGCACTTCAGGGAGTGTCAAGATATATACGTCGCTTACGTGTTAGTCGTGGGTATCCGCGTTTCCAGTGCCTGAAAAATTACCAAATTACAAATAACAAGCCTCGAAACAATTCTCTCCCCTGTCATTTTTCAAGGTCTTTAATTAAATCTTCATCCCTAAAGAAAGCCGCAATATTTAAACCTGTCACCGAGCTGAAGGCTGAAGCCCCCGTAGCCTTGCAGCGCCGGTGACAGCCGTTCTCCGTAGCCTCCCTGCTTTGCACTGGGGATGGCTGCTCCCCCCTGGCCACCCCGTACTGGGGTGAACTGGGCAGCACCAACATGCACTGGTCACAAGGCAAGGCCAGACTGCACTCTTTTTGAATGTCCAGATTTCAGCAAGTCATACAGTTTAGATATATTTATTTTCCCAACTATAGACAATCATTTGGGTTTAGGAGTAGGCTAGTAAAGTCGAATTGTGCACACATAAAAACCAATCTCTTCCAAGATTTTAGAAATCTCCCACCTCATAGTTTTTCCAGTGTGACCTTCAAGCTTTTCATATAGGAAAGACTGGGTGGTTGAGTTTGGTTTGGGTTGTTTTGCTCAAAACATCTGTAGCTTATTCTGTGTTACCTGACAAAGATAAGGTGTCTTCAGCACCTTCACTCAACATGTTCCTAGAATTCAGTCAGAAAAAATAATAAAAATCCCCTTTCTCCAACTTTCTGCCTTACAATACCCTTCAAAGTGGAAAAAAACATCCCCCATCAGCATCCCAAAACACACATTTCTTGTGCAGAGCTGACCCACCGCTGTATTAATGCAATAGCAGAGGCGGTTGGGTGTCTGGAGAAGGGGTCACCATCCTGGAACAGCGGAGAACCAGTTCTTCTATATTCGGTTTCGTGGCAGGTAAAGGGCATCCAGAGTCCTTCAGGAGTTCATGACGCAGCACTGAGTCATCCTATAGTTTATGTGCAATTATTGCCAAAGGTTTGAGGTCAGAAGGTGAAGAATGAATAAGCATTTATGGTCCCCAGCTCATTCCAGGTGCCCTCTACAACTTTCTCATCATCTAATAACACAACCCACCAGGCTGGGTATTTGTATTCAAGCGTCACATCCCCAGTGAAATGGTTTTACTGGGAAGCAAAGCCTCTATGTATAAGCCCCATAAAACAAGCTTGTTATCTTATCCCACAGCAAGTAATGACAGTAAATGAGGTGAATAAGGACTATTTCAAGAGCAGCATTTCCTTGAAAAGCACCTCAAGTCCCACAGAAAGGTAGAAAGGACGGTTTTAACAGAAAAAGCAGAGAGATGTCCTATAATTAACCTCCCCACAATTAATTAACTGGCCTAAGTTGCCCCATTTCTCTTGCACACAGGGCACAGGTGGTATCCAGGCTCCTGCACCCAGCCAGGCTGTCTCCCCCCAGAGTTAGTGCCAGGGAACTGGGCAGATCTAAACCTCCCAGTTTTAATAAAAAACAAGGTCCACTCATGCCACCAGAGAGCTTGATCCTTAACAACCTCATCTCTCAGTTTTGGCATCTTTAAGCCAGAAAACCACCAGCAGCTGTGTTGCAAGGAGGTTAGAAGAGAGAGTTTTGTAAGGCACTTTCAGGTACTCGGATGACAAATATGAAGTTATCATCATGTTTTCCCTAATTAATAATTAACAATGCATCCCACACAAGCAACACCAAAAAGAGCATCACCCCGTCTCCCTGCCAAACAGGAAAGAAGGATTCTGCGGAGCTGCCTGAACACACAGGAATAACCCATTCCCAGGAAGAGATGGAGGAGAGGCTGTTGCCGACTTTTAAGGGGAAAAGGTAATTTCCAACAGAAGCCCAAAAAGAGATCAGACCAGGGCACACTCACACAACAGCAACTGTGGTGACCAGGGTCAGAAGTTGTGACCCAGCAGCAGCACCCGAGCCAAGAAAACCAGGCAAGGTCAGGGTGCTTTACTGCTCTGTGTGAAAACCAGCAAGGAAAGAATCATCAAACAGATCTTTTTCCCTTCCACGTTCACCAGCTTTTGCTTCTTTAAATACTTTTCCAAGTCAGTTTATTCTTAGCACTAAATAAACACTCTATTATGGTCTTTGGAGGACCAGACTTTGACCAGCAACAAAGGCAGAGCAGAGCATCCAAGGGGAAGAAGGATGCTCTTTCCAGTGGGATTGGGGTTTCTCACTCCCCAGTGGTTGACATGGATGTCTTGGATTATTCTGCGAATTAAACACCAAGGGGGAAAATGCTCCTGTGCTGAGATCCACAGGAGACAGCCAAACACAGAGAAGAACCAGAAGCTGCTTTGCTTAGTGATGTATTTCCATGGACCCTGGAGGCTTCAGTTCATGCCCACGGGATTTCAGGAGTTTCTACTCTTTATCTAAACACTTTTCACCGCTGTTGGACTCCGAGCTGCAGCCCTTGGATAACCGACTAAAATAAGGTGGTAGAGGCTAAGACAAAATAGAGAAAAAATAAGAATATAAAGCTCCAGTTGTCATTGGTTAAGCATCCCATGGTTAATACAGCCTCGTGAATTCTTCAGCAGCCCAACGAAGCAAAATTATATATTCAGACAAAGAGGAAATTGGCATTTTAAGGAGGATAATCGAGGAATCTGAACTTCAGGACTGAAAGTATAAAAGTTTGTTCCCTGGGAAGGGGCATAATACAGCAAAAAAAGGGCAGCTGTAAAAGGGGTCAGATACTCATCTGGCGCACATCAGCTTCCTTCAAATGGCTGCAACAGAGCTGTGTCAATTCACATTGCTCTAGATAGACGAATATTTCACCAATGACTCATGTCATCCCCTTGTGGAGTTTTTTAAAGGCCCAAATAGTCCCAACTGTGAACAAAGGAAACCATTATGCAGAGTCAGATTCGAAAGATCGTATGCATAATCCCAAAAGGGAAAGAAAGAAACCCAGACCCGATACTGGAGCAGCTCTGCAAGACTACATTAAATTCAAAGAATCAAATAATCTTTGTTCCTTTGAGTGTAAATCTTTTTTTTCTTTTTTAAAAAAAGAATAATAATCAATCATTTTGGGTTTTTAACAAAGCAGTGGTGTTAGCAGCTAACAGCAAGCAGAGAGCAGGCCTTTCCCCCGTGGAATATAATTAAACCACGCAAAAAGAATCCCCGCTGCAAATGCCATACAAAACTTAAAGCCACAAAGCACAGAAAATGGGGAAAACATCAAGGGCCTTGGGGAAAACCCCATCCCCATTTGAGAGCAGCAAATATCCTATTCCTTTTAAAGAACTGAAGATTTTGGATTTTCTTTTGCTAGTGGAAAGGAAAACCCAGCAGGAAAGGGCTGGCTCCAGGAGCACAGGGATGCTCAGTGGAGGAAAAAGGATGCTAAGGAGTCAGGGAGGAGAATGGGCTTTCTTCTGACATGGGAGCAGCTCCCACCAGGACAATTCCTGCCCCACACCAGCTTGGGAGCCAGGGCACATCTGTTCACCAGCCAGAGAGCGGCCAAGTGACACATCTGTCACCAGCAAGTTCAGAACCACCCAAGCTGCATGCCAAGACCCCACGGAGAAGGAGAACACCCAAAAAAGAGAGGGGCTTCTGCCCCTTTCAAGGAGCTGCTGGAAGCAAATACCACAAATCCTCCAGAAAAACGCTGAACAAAATCCAGAGCCCAGGGCAAGGGAAGTGGCAGGGTGCCCAGAAGGGCAGGTCTGAGGGTGCAAAGCCACCGTGCTGTGTCCTTTCCCCTGCTCGTGGGCAGCCTCCCCCCAGCCCTGCAGGGATCTGTGGGATGGCACATTGGGTTTCACTGGTTCTTCCCAAGAAGAGGACCCAGAACATTATTTCTCCTCCTCTTCCTTCTCCTCCCCCCGGGTCCACAGAAGCCAGCCATCACATCAGCTTAGGAAAAAAGCACAAAGCCTTTTAAGGCAGAGCCCAAGCCAAGCCCTGCCAAACTCCCAGCCCACGTCACAGCAACTGTTCAGTGTCCGAGGAGTTTTTACGGGCCCGTCCTGACAGCGGGGTCGAAAGAATGAGGTGAATCACCAGCTTCGCAGTCGCCGCCGTTGCCTCTGCTCGTACACCCCGGCTGCAGCAGAGATGCCTCACATACCACCCTGCCCACGGCCCCGCTCCCATCCCAGCCAGCCAGGATCCAGGAGCAGCTTTCCAATCCCCCACCCAGTTGGATCAAGCATTTCTGGGTCACTGTGACATTTTGGGAAGTTTTCCAGCAGAAGTTGAATTACTAGCCGGAGTCTTGCCCTTTCAAAGAAAAACTAAGGGTGAACAGAGTCTAAAACTTTTAGAGTTATTAAAACTACAAACTCACACGCTCAGCAGATCCACAAAAGGAAGCAGTGATGGAGCATGACTCCATCTTCTGAATGATTAACTGAGAGGTCTTAAAGAGAGCGCAGTTTTAGGAAGGGTTTCTGAGAGCCAGCCACAAAGGGACACAAGCGAAGTGCAAATGAACAGATAGCAGCACTCCCCTCTCCTCTCGCATCTCTGGGTCTGTTGCTAAAAAACCCACTTTAAAACCCTTGCAAGACCCCTGGATTGCCTCAGCCCCAAGGGAGAGCATGGAGATGTACCAGCAAGAGACAGAAGATTCAAGGGATCTGCCGTTCTCCCCAAGCAAAACCATGGATGCCGCTTCAGAAAGCGGCTCTGCAGGTTTAACACTGAGGTTTTACAGGTTGATGTGGGGTGAAAACCACCCCAAAAAAGTGACAATTGTTCCCTCTCTGCCTGTAGACCTCAGACTTTTCCTGCAGGAGGCAATGAGGAACCGACTAGTATCTCCACAGACCTCTGGCCACATGGCCCAGCTTGGCAACAGGGAGATTCTGCTGGGTCCAGGCAGCATCTCCTTCCCACTGAGCTATGCCAACACGAGGGAAGGACACAGCTCCAGCCCAGGACCACGTGTGCAGAGAGCGTTTTAGGGAGGGCGGACATGCCAGCATCTCTTGGAGACCTCCAAGTCACACTCCACCGTGACCACCATGCACAGTCAAGACAACCCAACTGAACTACAAGCTTCATTCAAGCCAGCGACGGTTTAAGCAAAACATTATTTACTGCTTCTCTAAGTGATCATTATTTTCTGGCTGAGGCTTGCAGGACATCCAGGGTGTCACTGCGCTGCCAGGGGACTTGCACCAAAACCAGCTGCAGTCACCGCAGCGGCTCCTCGCCGCTCTCCAGCGGGTGCATTGGAAGGGGGAAAAGGAAAAGTTCAACCTTTTGTCTTTGCTGTAAGGAGTGCCATGTGTTTCCAGACAATTTGGCACTTGGACAGCATTTGCATTTTCAAAGTACTTTGTAATGATCAACCACTTAATGCTCTTTGCAAGATTTAATTAGGGCCTGATCTCGCAGCACATTAAAGTCAACGGAAGTTTAGCAACCAGTTTTAATGGGGTGCGGAATAGTTACTCCGGCAAGGAAGAAAGAAGCTGGCATGCTCATTACCCAGACAGAGGGAAATAATCCATGAAGACCTGACATAACAGCCTCTTTGTCAGAGCAAGTGTGAGCATCCTCCCTCAGCCGCCGCTGCAGCGCGCTGCCAGGGCCACCATCTGCTCCAGCCGGCTGCTCCGAGATGCCGCTCCGCATCACCGAGGGCACCTTCCTCCCTCCTGTGGCTATCCAAAGCTACCTGGCACCGAATCCAGAACAAGAAGGGCATCGGCCTTTGATGAAACCAGGGAAAGGTGGATCAAGGGCAGCGACCTCCTCCACACGACACCCTCTTCTCAAAACCTCCCAAACAAAAAGCTTCCAGAAAGGGAAACAAAATTCGAACCGCTAAGCAGTGGTTTTCCCGCAAAAGCAATACTTTGCGGCTGTCTGGGTCATCTTACGTGGGTGACCATCTCATTGCGTCCCAGGGATGTCACTGAGCACTCGTAGACACAGGACAGGAGTTGCATCAGGTGGACTAGAACCATCATACACAGACATATAGCCATGCCCTGCACCCAGGAAGCCTCAAGCCCATCAATACTGGATGCTTACAATCACCCAGCAACCTCCAGGTTCGTCAGGGCAGCTTGGGAACAGAATTAACCACCATCAGGGCTTTTTCCCCTCCTTCTCCTTCCCCCATACTAGTGGCTGAAGGCACAGCTGAACACACCAGGACACATATAAGCAGCCAACATCTGCACAGGATGCCCAGTGCCATATCTCCTCTTGATCCTTCAGGGCTAGGAAGGAATAAAATTTAAAAAAAGCTGATTGGACCGCTTCCTACATGGAAGTCTGTGCCAAGAGAAATAGGAACACCTTCACCCTTACAAATAAAGGATTACCTTCCCTCTCAGCATCTTCCCACAGCACTCATGGAAAACAGGAGCTGCTGAAGTACCACCATTAGAAGATGCTGCCCAACAACCGCGGTTGGAGCTCCTGGGATGCAAGGACACAGGGACAAGAGGCACAGAGGGACAGACAGCATCTTCTATCAGCCAGAGCTAACAGAGTCTGGAAAGAGCAGCCAAAAATGGGCAAGCTTTGGGGAAGCATCAGCCATCCCAGAATAACACCCTCTCCGCCGCCTTCCTACAGCCATGCCCAGCCTTTTAATTTCTGTTGTGGTGCTGCAAGTGGATTGCCCAACCATAAGCTTAATTAAACACATTAACACAAGCACCTGCATAATTACAATCATTTCCACCATGGTAAACATCGCAGCTACAGCCAGGCTGGCAATCAGCATCGCATGGTTGGCGCATCACATCAGCCACTTAAAAGGGAACAAAACCACAGCGGAGTTTACTGGGGGGCACATCCCCACACCCGTACTGGGACGCTTCCAGGATGGGGGCATTTAGGTGCTACAGACTCATTTTCATGCGCTGTGGGGATTTTAGTTCCCCATGAAGTTAATGGGACTAAGCATAAGTAATTTTTTTTTAAAATATTTCATTGGATGAGTTTTAAACAGCCCAACACTGAATTATTTCCAGCTCTACTGAATACTCGAATATTTTGACACAGGGAAGAAGGGAGAAATGCAAACCCAATTCTTTCTTCTCAGATGTTTAAATCTACGAGCTCTTAGGATCTGTATCTGATTTTCCTCATCAAAAATGTAGCCGGAAGGCAATTTTCAAATTAATATCTGCTTGACATCATGAAAAGTTGTTCCCAAGGCTCGCTTCCCAGAACTTTCTCAGGAGCGTTAACCCCTTTGTGAGGTTACACAGCCCAGCCCTGCACAACACAGGTGCTGCTTTCCATGTAAGAGTAGCAGGAAGAAGACACAGGCTTGAGTTAACCACCCACAGCCACGAGTTTCGTCGGTTCTCAGCAAACACCACAAACCATCCCAAGAGCTGTGATGCCCTCAAGGGAAGTCTGCAAGCAGGGAGAGCCCTATTTATTCAGCAGATCTTATTCCCAATTAGGTGTTTAAATGGATTTCTTCGTTAACATCACTAGGAAACGAACATTATCTTACTTTAGGCCAACTGAAGGTTTGTTTTTGGGGTTTTTTTGTTGTTTTGTTTTACAGACCTGCTAGAATAACATATAATCTGCTGATGTTCAAACATGCAGAAGAAGAGGCTCATCCAAACACAACACTCAAGCTCCCATTCCTTTCTGCTTCCCAGTCTCATTATAAATAAAACATTAGGACATGGCATATTTCCCTACTGCCCAAATTCAGAAATGGCACATCGTGAGGTTTTGCACTAAAAGCACAGGATTCCTCCTCTCCCTGTCCCCGGTCAGGGCAGCACCAAGTGGTAGAAGGGGGTTTATTACCATTAACTAAGCACATCAAGCAGCATTAGGGGAATATCAAGAAACTCCTGTTCAGCCTTGACAGACCTTTGTGATCTCTGACCCTCGGTCATTAGGGGAGAAAGCCAATCCATTAACTCCCTCATCCACTCAGAGCAGCATCTCCATTACAAACAGCTATCAGGAGCCATATAGGAGCTAATTACCCAACACCAGCCCCTTCCTCCCTCCACCACCCTACCTGTGATGGGAGACAAACCCTTCCAGAGGCAAAGCCACCACCAGAAACCACTTCTCACCACTGTGCCAGGAGCTGATGGATATTTGTACGTCACTTAACCAATATTCCTACAAGATCATGGATTAGTCTGCTCGAAGCCCACGGCTGCCACCGTGGTGTTTTGCAGCACTGACAAGAACTGGTTTTAGAAAATTTGGGTCACAGCCCCATGATAATTTCCAACACACACACACCCCCCTTCAGATACTTTCTATTAAACTGGTTACAGTGTAGTCTGGACATTTCCACTGTTCTTGGAAGCCTCTGCTGCACTTAACAGCTGAGATGTCATTTCAGGTCTTCCATTATACATGAAGGAGAATTCAAACCCAAAGATAGCATCTAAGCTGAAATAGGTTACTGTAAAAGCTAACAAGAAATATCCACGATACCCATCCAAAAAACTTTCCCAGGACTCTAACACTGGCCCAGACAAATATTTACATAATTATTCACATGGGTTTGTTTTAAAGAAAGAGCCTTTTATTATTATTACTTTGGCATCAACCATCTAATTAGGGGCCAATGACAGTTATAAAAAGAAATAAAAATCTCCGAGTCCTCCCAGCAGCACTGACAAGATGTGGAACCAAGTGATGGGGAGCATCAGTGCTGTCACTGCCCTCCTGGGAAAAACAGGAGAGGAGACCATCAGGAAAAGGACTACGTATATCCCTACAGAGGTGAGGGGATGGGTAAGGGAAGGCTTCTGCCTCTGACTGCGTGATGGAGAAATGGAAGATTGATGGGCAAAGAATGAGAGGTTTCCTGGCAAAAATGTCCTCTCATCCCTGGTTCTTTCCCAGCTCTAACACCAGCACCATGCCATGATGCTGGACAAGGCACATTTATGTGCCTCTGTTTTACATAATAGCTATTGGGACAAGCCTTCTCCCAAACGCACACAGACAACCTAACAAAGCAGACCCCAATTCTTAAATCCTAGTACAGCACATAAACAACGTAGAAGTAATCCACTTCACGTAGAAAAACAGAGATAAACACACACCAAGGTACTTGAGGTGGGCTTTAGGACTAAAAAAGTGTGCACAGCTCAGTTTTAAGGTGAGATTTCAATATCCTGATTAAGTGAAGGATAAGAGGAGCCACTCCTGGCTTGCAGTAAGAAACAACTGAGATTTGTTCAGACTCACTTCTGCACGCTGTTCCAGAACACATGACTGGAGATGCCTGGGGCTCCCTGCACACACAGCCTCCTCTCAGCAATCCCACTGTTGGTGTTTCCCACTGCTGGGAAGAAGCCAAACAACACCTCCAGCTTCTCAGGTGCCTCCAGGGACCTTACATCAACAGGGGACACACAGCGGAGACAGCAGAGCTGGGGACTGCAACACACAAGCTGCCAGAGCAATGGATCTGCTGGTCTGCAGCCTGGGTCAGTGCACACCAGGGCACTCTTCCCTCTGGGCAATTTTCCAGCTGTGCAGGTCCCAAACCATGTCCTTTAGGATTTCTACATGGCTCCTATTCCCTAATTTTTCTCAAATTCACCATCTGGGCAAACAGTCAAGTTCAGCACTGAAATCCTTTCAGGCTCCTGACCCTCTGGAAAGGACCTTCCCTCACTAACGTGTTTTGACAAGTCCCTGCAAGTTCAGCCTTCAATCCCTACCACTGCTTCAGCTGCTGCTTCCTAAATCCCTTCCAACTTTGCCAAAACATCTAAGAAAAGACATGAGAAGACACAATAGTCCCATCACAGCCTTGCTCCCAATCACATAGGGAGGGACCAGTGACCGTACTTGCTCCTGGCCATGGCCCTCATTTTGCACATGCAGCTCAGAGGTTTGGTTGCCATCTCACCCTCACGGGCACCACCACATCATGCCACTGGCTGATATCTAGCAATGGATGCCCAACGTACATAACCACGTGCTGAATATCTTTTTCCTTCTATTTTCTCACAGTTTTTATTGTTCTCCTGAGGCCTTTGGAGCTGGGGTGCAAGTTCCTGAAAGTAAGACAATCCACCAGAGCATGGCTGAGAAAGAATAGAAATGAAGCTATCTGGGGCCATAAAGTTAAGCTAGAACAGTAAGAAGAATTCCTCACCTGCTCCCTAGTAGTCTTTCCACCCCCAGGGCAGATGCAAAGAGAGAAAAAAGCCTATAAAATGCTGCCTTTGGAATCGCTGCCTTCATGATAAGGAGGTGGGCAGAGACCCAGAGCCTCGTCACCGGTTCGTTGGTCAAACAGATGCAAGATGTTCCTGGGGATCCCCATGGAAAGGTGACCCTCCCTATTTGTATTTGCAGGGAGAACTTTAATTGCTGTGAACCCATGTAACTCAAGCAAGAGAGCAATTAGTGCTTCCTCCTAGTAAAATTGTAGATAATAAATATTGAGTAACCTTCCACAAACCAGTCCCGAAACACCAATAAAAAAAAGAAAATATAACTCTCCCTCTACTGATTCCTTTCCAGCTAAAGAGTGGAAGCAACTGAAGATTTCCTTATGCAATATTTAGCTATCATGATGGACAATGTGGCATTTTTTTCTGTAGGTAAGAAAAGGGCTTTGTATTTCAGTAGCTTTATCTCCAGCACATCCTTTCTCAGGATGGAAGCAAAAAAAGAGGTCTTGGTCACCACCAAGACCAACCTTACTTTGCCTCAGCATCTGGGAAAGGTGAATTCCAGTCTCAAGCTTATTTTCAGTTGCCTGGAACTGGTACATGGCGTGACCTCTTAATCATCCTTGGAGGTTTCAAGAGCTCAATCACAACTTTGATCAGTCAGGCCTGTAATATTTGCAGACTGCTGGAATGATGCTTTCCATACCCCTACTATGGATATATTCCAAGAGCTTTCAGGAAATTATACTTCTGGCTTCTTAACTGCAAGCAGCTAACTTCAGTGCTGCAGGAAAAGGAGTCTGGCAGAGGGATGAGGTGCTGGCACCACCGCAGGGTGAGCACCACGGTGGGAGAAGAAAGCCAGAGCCTGGCAGCAGCGGGACGCAGAGCCCGTCAAAACCACCCTGGGCTTGCTCCTGACAGACAGCTGGGCAAATGCTCATTCCCAGGCAGGGAGCGGGGTGGGGGG
>VZRU01005990.1:135115-146098 GCA_013398155.1 Pedionomus torquatus
GGGGGGGGGATAAATAAATAAATAAAGCCCCAAACAAACAGGGCAGCATAAAGGGTGGCACGTGCAGGCTCTTGGCAAAGGGAGCCAGCGGGATTAATGGCCTTCTTTCACACTTCTGCAGAGGAACTCAGCCCACCCTCTGCACATGCAGCAGCAGTTCCCACCACGCTTTATTTTCTCTGCCTTTTCGGTCATGGCCAATGGGCAGGAGAGGAAAACCCAGCAAGATGTGGTCCCCATCCTCAGTGCAAGTTTCCTCCTCCCCAGTTGAAAGTGAACTTGCTCTTCAGATCATAGCTTATGTTGTGCATAAACTCAAGAGCACAGACTTGGGGGAATTAGGAGAATAAGCAAGAAAGGAAGACACGTAGGGACTCCTGGTGTAAAGAGTGATGATTCACCCAGATCTGAGCTATTTCAGAGCTCTACCAGGGGTCAGATATAACAGAAAATAGGAAACAAAGTCTTAATGCTGCTTGAGGAAAAGATCAAAGATGAAGAAAATAGAGTCTCGCTGCCAGCAGCCATGAAATGCTGTTTTAATACCAAATACAGACTCTTCCTCACATTTCAGATTAAAACCAGGAAAAAAAAAAGATTAAAGAAATACAGAATTTCACTGCAGGGCCACTCTCTTGTCATCCCCCAGCCTAAAATGGTGCCAAATTTGAGAAGTAATTCATCATTTTATCAAGGAGCAAACGCTTCTCAAATTATTCTGGGTTTCCAGGGCCCAAATCCTAGAGAGCTACGCAGACGTACCCCACTTAGAGCCAGTGAAGTGCAGAAGAGTAACACCTTGACATACTGCCCACCAAAAGCTGGGCTTTGGGGGGGTTTGTTTTTATTTTTGTCAACACTGAAGAATGAAGAGTTTGCCATCAGACAGCAACTGAATTCTCCAAAGGGAAACAACTAAACTTCAGCTCCATAAGTAAAACAGCTTAGCAGAGCTGAGGTTTGCTGCAGAAGCCATATGCTCCTCACATAACTCTCCCAAGCCCTATTCCCACCGAGGAATAGCATATTGCTTTGCTTTCAAATAATCCCAATAGGCTCAGTGCCAATTTACTTGAGGAAAGGTGATAACCTGGCAAGTCTCTCCCTAAGAGATGGGTAATGAAACCCCAAATTTGTGTCAGAGAACACATCACATTTACATGAAGCTGAGAAATGCACTCGTGGCACCCAGGCGAGACCTAGCACAGCAGCCTCAAGACACTGCCAGCAGCAAAAACAGTGCCCTGAGGCCCAAGGACAGGAGATGGTGCTCCTTCACACAGCTCCACAGCCCCTGAAAGCTCCTTCACACAGCTCCACAGCCCCTGAGAGCCCTTCGGTTTCAAGTGATGGATCCGGCATAGCAAGACTAAATGCAGACGGATATTGATGTACACTCTACCCATGTCTCAACCACAGTACAAGCAGAGCCCCCATCATTCTCACCCTTCCAAAGGGTGCATAAACACAGCAGGTAAAAACCCAGACGAGTAAAAAGCAGCACAGAAATCAATACCCTGACATATTAACCACTTTTAAACTGCTCTCTCTGTACCATACGGCATTTACCTTGACATTATCCCCTTGGTTTGTTTTAAAGGCTCAACAACATTTCCTTTTAAACTTATTTTCTTCCTTTATCATAAGCAGGATAACACAAGTAGCCTTGAGCAAGGTCACAGGAGTCTGAGAAATAAGAAGAGCCAGTCCAGCTGCAGCTCTGAACATTAGACCATACTGACTTATCCAACCAATAAACTTCCTCCTTAATTGCTTACATTAGACATTAAATGTTAATTAAGCGTATATTTTATAAGCCCTAAACTGGAAATTTTTTTCTGCCACTACTACTGAGTCCCAAATGCACAGTCACCTTGCCCCAAGGACATGGCCCAGGACCTGCCCCATCGCCCAAGCTGTTTAGCAGCCCCTCCGTAAGGACGTGTCAGTCACCCTTGGAGCATGACGGCCAGTGTGCCCTATTGCCCTTTGACAGTTTTTAACAAGACCCCAGGCTGTTTCAAGCAGACGAGCTCATGGGGCAGGAATCTGCTCGCACACTTTCTGCAGAAAGCAGCTGTTGGCCACCTCCATCCCAGCTGGGCAATCCCAACTGCCCAAGCGACTCACAGGCAGACCCGGCTGAGGAATTTGCTTGCTTCTTTCCATTTCATAAATCAAGAGCTGACAAGAAACACAGCTGCTTTTCAGAGCTAAGAGCACTGGAAACCACTGCTCACCATTGCAACGCTCACCCTCCCTTCCCAACTCCATCGTCTGTCCCCTGGGTGTGTGTGTGTGTCCCAACCCAGCAGAGCTGCAAGAGAAGTAGCATCTCTGTCCCCATATTAAACTACTTTTGTCTCCCTTATCCCTCTCCACATTTCCACAAAGAGTGTTGGGAGGAGATTCCCCCTTTCAGGCCCTTGATCTGCACAGCAGCAGAGCTGCCTGTGGCAACCTCACTTTCTAGTTCTCCTTCCTGTAGAAATCACAGAACATGTTAAAACAGCTCTTTTTTTTCCCTTTTCTTTTCTTTTTTTTTTTTTTACTTCACAGAGCACTGCAGTTAAACAGCAGACACCGATCTCCCCCCAAACACATCTCTGGGCTAAGAAATAAAAGCACCACCCAGGCAAAGGCACCAGAAATGAAAGAGCCCTCCACAAAGCCAACAGAGGTACAAGGATGCTCTGCAAGGCCAGCCGGCTCCAAGATGCATTTGAAAATGTCGCCAGTCTAAAACATCCCACCCAAGAGCCGTCCTGGGGACCAGCCCAAGGCAGCAGTACAGCCAGCTGAGATGAAGGCAGAGGGAGGAAGAGGCAGCAACTTTGGCAGGAAAAGCAGCTGGATCTGCTGGGATGTTCCAGGCAAGCTGGCTGACAGGACAAGCACTGGTACAGCTGGGGACAAGGAAGGTGGTCCAGCAGCTGAGGGATGCTCCTCCAGCCAGGAGGACCAGGGTGGTCACTGAAAACCAAGCTGGAAATGTTTTCTCAGGTAAGCCTGGGAAAATGCCAGAGCTTCAATCAGCAGCAGCAGAGTGATTTTGATTAATGAGATACTGATGAGGTGATAAAACAGCTTAGCTGTCCATAACCAGCACACCACAGAGCAAATCCTCATGTGGTGTAAATCAGCATTGCCCCACTCCAATCCTAACCAAAGGGGGCAATTCCTTGCAGGAAAAGATCCTTCTCCTACACAGAGGAAAACCACAGTCCCAGCAGGTGACAATCGGTGCACGAGAAGTTATCAGGTCCCTTGTTTGGACATGATCCTTGAAAAGCAACCAGCCGGGATGAGTGAAGATGCCACTGAGCAAGAGTATTTCAAATTCAAGATGACGACAGGATTAAAACAACCAGGAGGTGAGTATGAGTGAGGTGTGCAAGTAGCTGCCAGCTTTAGGCAAAAGCAGACAGAAGGATAACCTGAACTACAAGTGCACAGTCCCACCCTAGGGGAGCCTTACGACACAGAAGTAGGAAATATTTGGGAAAGTTTGGAGTCTTGCAATTAAAGTTCCTTCCAACTTAATCCTAAGAAAGGACATTTCTGTGAGCCAGCACGGCTGGGCACGCACAGGTAGAAAAGGGAGCCTAAAATCTTTAAATAAAATAAAATAATCCTACTGCAGTTAAAAGAAGGGTCAAGGGGGAAAAAAAAAAAAGAAGAGAAAAAAAAACCCTCACAACATACAAGCAGGATCAAGTCTAATTAAAGGAGCAAAAAATAAATGACAGCTACAAAAAGGCAGGGGCTATTTTCATACGGAGCAAAGGGTCGCTGGCACGTATTTGCAGAGCCCCAACACCCAGAAGGCAGGGAGAAAAGAGGTCCTTTGTGAGCAGGATGGGGAAGCATGGGAACGCAGGAGCCCTGGGGTAGCTCAGAGGCATTACTGTACTTAGCACAAAAGAGAGAAACAATAGAGGGCAAAAGGAGACGGGGCTGTTTATTTTTCCGGGTATGGTAGGCAAGGGGAGGGCTGGCAGAGTTGGGAGAGACACTGGGAAAAGTGGCCACTGAGGAAGAGAGAGCCCAGAAGGCAGCCCGAGGGGCACAGGGACCACCAGGTTAATAACAGGGGAATCCTAAAACTGGCATAGTTAGGAGTTCTCCGAGAAGAGCTCTTTCCCTAAGATAAACTGCAAGCCCGTCATCTGCTTAAATAACTGCTGCAAACTATCTTCTGAAAAGAAGAACCCCAGCGTTTGAGAAATGCCAAGGGTTATTAGGAGGAATTACCTAGAAAAGCGCTTGGAAAAGCATGCTCTCTTTTTTTGTGAGACGCAAGGCAGGCAGGGTGGAAACAAAACATTTTAAGATATCTTCACAGTTGTTGTTCCTAAGGTTGTAGACGAAGCCTCTCGGCTCTGCTTCTGAACCAGCCCTGGGTGAGATACTAAGTACCTCCCTGGAGCTCCGCTGCTCCCAGGGCCAGGACAACAACCACCGCCAAGAGCTACACTTTCTTTAATTTCACTTCAATTCCAATGGGAATGTTTTGAGATTTACCCACCCCATTTTCCAAAATTGCCAAGAGGCCAGAGCTTTCATTCAGAGAACCAAGCTGAAATTCAGTCCTTCGTTGCTCTAACTCGGGCACCCAAAGCCAGCACCCATCCCTGGGGCTTTACCACCACCTGATCAGAGAAACTTTTCTACAGCCTTGCCCAACCTGGGTACTTCTAGGTTTCCTGTTCCCAAAGAGCCTGAAAGCTTATCGAGTCCTTGTGCAAATAATAAAAAAACCCACCAAAACAAATCAAAACAATCAACAAACCAGACAACAACCAAGCAACAGCATCCTCTTGCAGATAAATTAAGGGTAGCTCTGGAGCTCACTGGAGGACACAGAGATGCCCGAGCGAGCACCGTGGTCAATGTGATCATCCATCCCAACAAGGCACTTCTCAGGCAAGATACTGCCTTCCTGCCATGCACAGCAGAGAAGAAACCCAAGACAAAGTGGTGTTTTGGGTTGTTTTTTTTCCCACTCAGTAAACCATTCCTCCCCCAGGAGACATCCCTCCCTCTCAAGACCAAACCCAGCTTTTCCCTGTGACACCAAATAAAGGCCAAGCATCCTGCTGCAAATCCCGATTTTTACACTGCCTGGAGTCACAGCTTTGTAATTGCATTCCAAGTCCCGTTGGCTGTTCCTGCCACGGAGCATGTGGCTTCACCTCACCCTGGTGAAACGGAGACAAGAATCACCCCGCCGCTTCAGTTCAAGTCTGGGAGTAATTAATTTCATTGAGTTTGACATTTGAAATAAATGAAGTAAGGAACACGCTTCCACCATCTGGAAAAGTGCACGCTGACACTTCCAATCATTTGTGCATCCACTCGTAAACGTGGAGAAGTAATGTTTGGTATTTTTTACATACAGAGAGAGAAGGTAAATGACACATCGAGGCATCAATCCATGCGGACGAGTACAGCAGCCCAGCACCACTCATCATACAGATGAGCAAGAGGCATGTTGAGCTGTGGAAGGAGCCAAATGAGGTAAGAAAATATTTGGGAAACTGGGACAAGGCAAATGCCAAGAGTTATCAGTATATTTTGAGAAGACTGATTTATACACAGAGCACGCTTGATATTCTCTCCGGCACTAAAATAAGCAATATATGAAGTACTTTTACTACAGTCTACACAATAGCTTAAAAGTAATCTGTATATATTTTATGTGCCCTCATTTGCTACTCAAAGGGAAGACAGACTTTCCATAGCCACAGGAAAACAAATTGTGTCTTTACAAAAGGGCAAAGAGGTCATTTACAGCATGTTCCTCTTCCCTTCATTAACATGCTGAGATATCTTCGCCAGAGCAAGAAGGGAGGAGATGTACGCTTTGACGTGAAGACAGGCAGCCTAGAAAAATACATCAGCTACACATAAGACTCAGAGGACCCTTTGCCAGTGCCTTCCTGGCTCCTCCTGCCCTTCTGCCCCTTCCAGGTGAACGCAGAGCAGTCCGTAGCTAACTGCATCCATAATAGATTCAAATAATGTCACATTAAACCCAAGTTATTAACAGGTCAAATTCACCACCACGTCAATTCAAAGCAGCCGTAAACCCAGAGTAAGGGTTGCTGAGGTTGGTGGCGTGAAGAGGAGGGGAACATTAACCAGCACCAACCGGCCCATACGAAGAGCAAAGCTGCTCTCAGCACCCCAGGATGCCCTCGGACCCGTCAGCCTCACCCATGCCAGCTATGCCAATTCCTCCCCAAAGTGCTGATCCATCCCCTGGCAGATTTTCAGGGGCAGATATGAGGACTGTGGCTCACCTGGAGCAGATTATTTCACCTCCCAAGTCCTCCGATGACTATTTCTCACTCGACTTCATTTCCTAGAAGAATTTTCCACATGCCTTGTTTAATCCTGCGCGGACTGAGGTTACCCAGGCGTGACACACCCCCCTTCACTACCATTCATCACTCACTAAAATGGAAAGAAAAAGTGTGGAAAGAGATGTTCCCCCCCAAATACGCTTCTTGGGACATATCTGCAGCTTTCAGTCCTCAGCATAACAGAGCCTAATTTCAGTTTCAGAGAAGCTCCCTCCTCACCTCCCACATCTATTTTCAGCCCTTCCATTGACTAACTTTTCCTATAAAATACTCTGGGGCTGAGCTTTTTCCCACCATTGGGAAAATCATCAGCTTGACCCAACATATCACAACAGAGGCAGGTAATACAGGGAGTTAATTCCCACCCAGTTTCCTTTGAGGCCACACAGGCAAAGATGTGGCAGATTTCACTCCCCCAAAAGCAGATGTTTTAGCTTCATCCATAAAAAGCTGAGTCCCAGGCCACAAATTGGCCAGCTCTGCTCAGGCAGCAGAGGCTCAGCTATTTCCAGGCTCCCAGAAATCGTGCTCATTTTAGCAGCGCGGGCTGTTCGTTATTTGGGATGAAGGTCCCCAGGGCAAGGAGGGCCCCGTCTTGTCTGGCCAAGGCTTTGGAGAAGGGAGCAGCAGGGAGCAGAGCGTGCTGGGTTACTCAGTTACTCCAAATGTGCAGAACATCTTTAACTGATGTTCTGACTCTGAAAGTTTCAGCGCATCTCCGAGCTTATTGGTGTGAATTTTTAAAGCACCTTCAAATGAAGAACCCAAAGAAGAACTCTTCACAGACACTTCCACACCCAAAACGAGCTCCAGTTTTGGTTCTGGTTCCTATTTCATAGGAAAATCTTACTCAGCTTGGTCTTAGGCTATTCCCCATTACCTGAAGAAATCACATTGCATTTTCCCAAGCTGAATCCCAACTGGTAATGTAAATGCTCCATAAACTGCCAAAAAATAATGCAGGCCTGTGGGCAATGAAGGCAGCACATGAAGAGCAGAGGTAGAGAAGGGACCAAGGGTGGTTTTGTGATTTAGGCTTGATGATGCAATACTACCTCACTGCCCAAATTCCCAAGACCAACAGGAGCGGGGTCCCAGCCCCTCCATCTTGCCCACAGCTCCACGTGGATGGACTCCTGCAGGACTGCAGTGCTGCAAGAGCCAGACTCTCAGCCAAGAGGCAAAAAAATAATAATAAATAATAATAAAAAAATAAATCCCGTCTCTGCCCAGCCATGGGGCCCTAGGCCAAGACAAAACTCAGTGTGTAAATGCCAAAGGGTCGGACTAAGAATCCTGGCCCATGAGCGGGGCTGAGTGTCCTCTCGATGCAGAGGAATCCCCCAGAAAGGGACCCTGGCTGTGCACTCAGCATCCTCGGGCGTTGCTGTCTGCCAAAAGCTTCTCGCCTTCCCCATGGACAGGAGCGAAAGGCTGATCCTGTCCGGTACTTAGTTCTGCTCCCAGGGAGCATCTCACAGTCAGAGCCTGCTGGGGGAATGGGGAGATGTTGGGGAAGAAAAAAAAAATAATAATAAAAGAGGGTGGTGAGACACTGCAGAGGACTTAACCCTCCGCGCCAGCTCGGGCAGCGGGGTTAAGCGTGCCTGCTGCCTCTTCTATACATAGTCTGGTAGGACAATAGCCTCCAGTGCACAAAGGCTTCCTGATATAGCTCTTTAATTACAGAGCACTGGGAAAATTGATGTTTCCAGAACAGATATGGCCCTTATTGTTTTGCTGTTTTGCATCCTGCAGGGAATCAGGACTGAAGCTTAGGAAAAAAAAAAAAAAAGCCAGAACCAGTTATAAATGCTGTTTGCTCCTCCTCCCAGTCCCAGCTCCTGAGGTCAGCAGGGAAAACATCCAACAGTTGCAGAAAGACAGATTGTTTTAATTTAAACATTTGAGAGAGGCAGAGTGAGGGACTTTCTCCCAAAGTGTACAAGACGTGATAATATGCCTCTCCCCGATCCCTGCAAACCCTTGCAAGAGAACATTCCTAACGGTTTTCCTATATGAGCACTGGCCAGCATGTGCCAAAGGCAGCGACCGGGATGAAAGCCGCTTCCTCCTCCCACCCTCACGTCGCCTTTGGAGCATGGAACTGATGAGGGGATTCTTAGTGACCTGCCTTCCCCATTACAAAAAGCAGAATACTCAACGGGATCAAGAGAGAAACAACACTGGCTTCATCAAGAAAAGCCTCTGCAGCCTCGGGGCTCCAGGAGAGCAGTCCTTATCCTTCAAGGAATCGACAGCTTTCCAAGCTGAGACACTGAGCAGCCCATGGTCTGGGAACTGTACTCAGGAGCGACTCATATTTTTTAGGAGAAACCACCCCGAGGGGCACATCCAGCATAGCTCTTGCCTTGAGTGAGATTCTCCTGCGTGGTGACTCCCCTGGAGTCACACACACCTCATGCCAGCAGCCACGTCCTACCTACAAGAACCAAACCCACCTACCCACCTTACGTACCGGCAGAAGCCTTCAGCTTCCATGCAATACCAACACAAGGGTTCTAGACCCAAAGCTTCACCGCACAAACAAGTCAAGATCCTTCCAGGCACACGAGCTACAAGCCATCGACTCCCACCTCTTGACACCCCCAGGGTCAGCATCTCACTACTGCACCACCAGCAAAACAGCCCAGATTCTCAGTCACTTGATAGTGAGAGGAATGAGGGAATTTGTGGCCACCATGTGTCACAGCTACGCTGGTGAATTCATTCAGAAGTTGTTTATGGAAATGATCTTATATGAGGTGGGCAAGAAAAGTGGTTGGCTCAATTTCCTACTGAAGGTGTATTGTGATGGGAGGTTAAATCAAGATTCTGAAAGCTTAGGGTTTTTTTTTTTGTTTGTTTTTTGTTTTTTGGTTTTTTTTTTTAGGAATATCTGGTTTTACACCAGAGGAATGATTTCAGAACAGAAAAATCCAATGGCTAGTAACCAAAAATGTAAGTATTTCTACGTTCTGTCTCTCAGGGTTCATATTCTGCCAAAATACCAGAGCGGTGCCAGACAATACGCAGGGGTGTCTGCCACAACACAACCCTCTCAAACGCGCTGGGGATGTTTCTTTTCCAGGACAGTGACAAACAATTAGCCAAAATGCTGATAATCCCAAAGAAGGGTGCTTCAGCCATTCAAAAAAAGGAAACCCGCAGTTACAGGAGCCCGTGACTTGAAGAAATGCTACCCTACTTAAAGAAAAAAAAAAAAAAAAGGTATTTACAACTTTTGAACTGGCTTCTGTTTTCTGGCCTCCCGGCCACCACTGCTGTTTTATGGAAATTGCCCCAGCAGTATCAATTAAAGGAAAATCTTGGCCAACTCCCCATCCTATCCCACCCACTTGGCATCAACCCATCCAGAGCTCACCGCTCCCCCCAACCCACCAGCCCCATTTCTATTTTCAGCGCCCTGCCCGTGTGGTTAATCAGCTACCTGGGGCTTGTCAAATGAAGCTTTGGGGCAGGAAATTAAAAAAAAAAAAAGTATAAAATAAAAATAAAGCTTCATGTACAGCCAGGCATTTAATAAGGCCAGGGCAGGGGATGGACCCATGCTCACCTCCAGCCACCCTGAGGGCTCTCGCATCCCACCAACCTGCTCCAGCTCCTTACCCCGGGATGGTGTGGGGATGTGCTGGGATCCTGCCAGCACCCATGGCTCGAGGTGCACACATTTTCCCCACCAGGATTTCAAGAGATAATGCTGTCCCACAACAGCACCTTCACTACACTGCTAACCCTTACTCTAGGCACTGGAGGAAAGCAGCCTGGCTGAGTATTGGCATCCCCACATTGATTTGGAGGCCTTTTCTGGGTACCACGGGGTATTATAAAGCAGCTGAGAGCAAGAGCTTACTAACCCTACAGGCTCTGGCTGTTTATTTTAGCAGAACAACAGCAGCAAGGAGCCCAACACTTCCAAAATATTACCCTGATTTTCTGTACACAGCCAGCAGCAGCAGCTGCCTTCGGAGCCCCTGGCAACTACAACTGCCAAATCCCAGCTCCAGGCCCTCCCTAACTTTTAGGTGCTTGAACATTTTCAGCAGATCTCAGCTGAGATTTACTCTTGTAACTCCCTGAAAGTACAGAGCAAGAGAGCAGTTTGGCACCAGCTAAAACACCTGGCTTGGAAGCTCCTTTTTTTTTTTTTCCATTTCTTCTGAGCAGAATGACACTTGTATTCACAGTGACTCATCTCCTTGACCTTTCTATTCACTTTTAATGGTGCAAGCTGGAAATAAGGGCATACAAACAATGCATTCATTATTCAGCTGGTGAACTGCAGCCCTCGGACCAAATCTCTACCCTGCAGCAGACAAGAGCACACAGAGTAGATATCTCATTCCAGCATCCCAGGATGAGCCCCCCTCAAAAGACCCACGCAAACCCACTGCCTAATTCATATTGGGGTGGTGGGGTTCAGCTGAACAAGATTATGCCCTATCATTAGAAAAAAAAAAATCAATAAATAAAAGTAATCTCCATGTAAAATGCTGCAGGAGTACAAGAGATCCTGGGAAACTGGAAGTGTCATCTCCAGGAATTCAGCTGCAATGAATTCTTACTTAAGTATTGTCTTGGAAACAAAAAAAAA
>VZRU01005990.1:154932-227902 GCA_013398155.1 Pedionomus torquatus
AGTTTGTCAATCTCGGAGCCGAGCAGCAAATCAGGGCCGGGCGGTGCAGCCCCCAGCCCGGCCCCCGGCCCGCCCCGGCCCCGCGGCAAGTTTGAACGCTGCGGGGCTGCCCCCGGCCCCCAAAGCGGGGTTATCCTCCCCTTTCCCTCCGGGAATTACCATCAGCCCGAGTTTTCTCTCCCTCCCCCCCACTCCCAGCATTTCCCGAGATAGGCTTCCGCACGCCCCGGACCCTGAAAAACACGAGGATTTGGTCAAAAAAGAAAGTGAGGCTGCTGAAAAACATGCAGGCAAAGGGTAAAGAGTGAATAGGGTGGTGAAACCGTTTTCTGGCAGGCAAGCAAAGGGGCTGAAAGTGCTGCTGGCCCTCGGACTACAGCCACAGCTTGCCCCCCTCTCTACTCCCACCATTCTTCCTCACTGTGCTGCTGAGGACTGATCACCTCGTCACAGCAGTGGTGGCTGATGCATCGCACCAATGAGCTTAAAGTTATTACACTTGTTCTAGCATCATGTGGCAGCAATGTTAGAATGGTACTGTAAAAGCAAACCAAAAAAACCCAGCACAATACAAATCCAAACAGATATGAAAGTTAATCTGCCCAAAATATCCTGGGCTGCATCAAAAGCGTGACCAGCAGGTCACAGGAGGTGATTCTCCCCCTCTATTCCGCTCTTGTAAGACTGCACCCAGCTCTGGAGTACTGCACCCAGCTCTGGAGTCCTCAACAGAGAAAGGACATGGACTCATTAGGACAAGTCCAGTAGAGGGCCATGAAGATGATTAGAGGGACAGAGCACCTCTGCTATGAAGACAGGGTGAGGGAGCTGGGGCTGTTCAGCCTGGAGAAGAGAAGGTTCTGGGGACACCTTAGAGCAGCCTTCCAGGATCTGAAGGGAGCTCCAGGAGAGATGGGGAGGGAATCTTGGTCAGGGAGGGGGGAGTGACAAGACAAGGGGGAATGGTTTTAAATTGGAAGAGGGGAGATTTAGATTAGATCTTAGGAAGAACTTCTTTGCTGTGAGGGTGGTGAGGCACTGGAAGAGGTTGCCCAGAGAAGCTGTGGCTGCCCCATCCCTGGAGGGGTTCAAGGCCAGGCTGGATGGGGCTTGGAGCAACCTGGTGTGGTGGGAGGTGTCCCTGCCCAGGGCAGGGGGGTTGGAACTGGATTATCTTTAAGGTCCCTTCCAACTCTAACCATTCTATGATTCTAATATAGCTTTCCCACACCAGATCCTCTTCTCCAGCAGTGGCCTCCCTCAGGTCCCAGGAGAAGAAGAGAGGCTTCACACTGTAGGACACCGTGGCACACAACACTATAGAGCCCTCAATAAAACCAAGATCAACTCATCTGGAGACTGGAAGAGGAAGAACAACAAAATGCAGCCCCTCTCCCTTATCCAAAATACTTTGAAGATACCTGCTGGTATCAATACTTGCTTCGTCAGTGTCACTGAAGATCTGAACACAACTGCTAGCCCACAACCAGGTGACAGTCCCAGCTCCTGCGACTTTAGTTGTTGCAGTTGTTCCAATTTTCATGGAGCAATGATTTTACCTATAAACTCACACCCAGAGCCACACCAGAGCATCCCAGCCCTCCCCTCCTTGCACAGCAGTATCCTTAAGGCCGTTGTCACCGACAGGGAAAATAACCATCACCCGCACGGCCACAGTCTACCCTCACACTCGGGGTTCAGTCATTCAGCACTGGAAGAGCTTGGGCAGGCACTGGCCATTCTGTTTACTATCTACAAGGGGGGCAACATATAAACTAGGGGTCACTCATCTTGTCCTTGTTGTCTGACAGGACTTGGCACAACAGGGGTTTATGTTGAGCTTTAGCGATTTATTCAGCATAAATCTTTGACCTACAAGAATGGAAGTTTCTTGGACAGGTAATTGCTATCCAACTAATACATCAAAACCTACAAGCACAGAAGTCCAAATCCCACCAGCTCTGCAGAATAACCCAGAGGGGAAAGGAGTGCTCCCAGCCTGCTCAACCAGAAGAGGTTCTCTAATGGTTTAGTGAAGAAGTGCTGTAGGAAATCCCTCTTTAAGGCTGAATCTCATGAGATGCCTGCTCCCACCTACCAGCCTTCCCCACAGAACTGGAAAGGCTGGAGCGTGAGCCACACACCAGAAGAGATTCTCTGCTAAAAGAGTCTTTCCCCAGGGAGTGGTGAAAGGCAGATTGGCTGCAAGCCCCCGAGCTGGGAGGAGGAGCACGGCACGGCACACACTGGCTGTGGGCACGTGTAGGGCAGGTACGGTGCCAGTGGCACTCCTGGGCAAATACTTCAGATGAAAGCCCCTTCCAGTTCTCGCCTTTCATGCGTAACCAGATGACTAGAGGCTGGCTAGACAAATTCAGTGATGCTCCATATCCAGAAGCCCAGAGGCGAGCTCTTTCAGTAAAAGCAACACCTGTACAACCCTGCAAACAGCACTGCAGGGCACCCCCTGGATGCAGCCCAGCAATGACAGCGTCCATCACCACTTCAAACCTCCCTCCTGCTATGAAATATCCTACTATTCCCAGCAACAGTCCTTCCCACAGACTCCCAGCTGCCTCTGGTGTGGAGCAGGGAAGCTATTCCACAGCTTATGGAAAAGCTGCCTGGAGATGCTTTCTCTCCCCTCCATTTGTACAGACAACAAAAAATCTTGAACATATTGATATGGAACTAGGACTGCTAAACCCACCAGGAGAACCTGTGGGTGGCAAACACCTTCCCAGTAACTCTTCTCATTATGACAAAATAATGGTAGGATTCCTATGGTTGTCTCACCACCCTGAGAGGCACCACTGACAGAAGAGTGCCCGATTCCAGCCCCAGTCACACAAATGCCAGGATCCTGGGTCTTTTCACCCCAGACTGGCATTTCTGATCATACAAACAGCTCATTGTTTTGCAAGTGAGACTGTCTTGTCTTCTCCAGCTGCAAGTGAAAAATCCCACTAACACCTGAACACTGTAACCAGAGCATTGACATTCCCTGCCCTTCCAGAGGCAGAAAGCTCAAGGAAAGGGGATACCTAAAACAGCAGAAACACACAGGCAAGGAAATAAGAGCAGCTCAGAACTGTACACTCACACACCACCCATTTTCCAAGGGCTCTCTGCTCCAGCAGCAAGCCAGATTACCCAAACCTGGACCCACAGCAGATGCGAAGCAACTTTGCTTTACACCAGTTGAGAACCTGACCCAGGGAGCTTTTGCTGAGCAGTACATCCAAGTTTCCTGTTGCTTTCCAGGTGATTTCGAAGCTTGCACAGACCTGCTTGCCCCTCCTTGGCAATAACGGAGAAATACAGAAAATAAACGTGTAATGGCAAACTGGAAAATTCCGGCATCCCTGTGCCAAGTTTAAAGAGCCAAGTTCCGAGCTGGAGTGGGCCAGATCTTCTGGTGGTGCAGGCTCCAAGCAGGTTTACATGAGCTGGGTCGGTTGATGCCACCTCCAAATCCCTCCAGCAGGCAATCGGGGTAACATCTGAGTAGCCAAAGGAATACACTGCAGCGGTGGCAGATGGCCAAGTATCTTTAAGGAACAGCAGTTTATAGAAGCATTTTCATGACTTCATGCATCTTGAGCCCAGCTAGCTGTTGGTTATAGGATGGAGGACACATTTGTGAGCAGTCAAAAAAAAAAGAAAAAGCTTAAGATACACATGTAAAAAATTTTTAGTATCAGTTATATGCTATGAAGCCAGACATCAGCTAAAAAACCCAAAAGGGCATTATTTCATAGCTTGAAAGAAAGCATTGGGATAATCAGAAAGGAGAGCCCTAGGTGCTACTGACAACCATCACACCCTACAACCAGTTGATGAGAACAGACTGAAAAATGAGGCTTAGAGCTTCCCTGAGCTGTCACATAAATAATCAGGAAAGACAACAGCTCTCAAGAATGGTTTCAAATACTATTTATGAAGAGCACAAGCATCTAAAAAGACAACTTTCTTCTGCAATCTTACAGCCCATCTTTACTCTTCACAAAGATATTGATAGTGTTGCATCCCTTCCCCGAACTCAGATTATTTGTCTTAGGCTGAAGTCACAGTCCTGACTATGATCTCACACTGGTTGCCATGGAAGTGATTGCTCTCAAATTCAGTCTAAGGAAAAAAAAAAAGGGGGGAGAATTTAATGTTACTGAGACATTTTGGATTGAGACTTGAAAAATAGAACTATCCATTTATCCACAGAGGAAGCACCACATCTGGTATCCCAAAGCAAGACAGTGCCTCAAGCCTCAGTGCTCTGGGTGGTCTTTAATCCGAGCAGAGCATTTACTGCACTATCCAGGACCGGTCATGTCCATTCCCACCCTACTGAAGATTCACAACGTGGCAGCAGCTTCCCCAATGCCCTAAAACCTTTCCAAAAGCATCATTTTGAACAAAGGCCAACACAAATCTGCATTTCCAGAGCGTGGGGATGGGTAGCACACCAGTACTGAGATTGCAATACTCAATTTCGATGATACCAAACAGAGCAGATGCCCTTACATTCTGGTTAGACTCCAGGCTGACTGGTGACATGAAGAATAGGTTCAACAGGTACTTCCAAATGTGAAAAATATACAACTCCAGAAAGAGTTAAGATTTTTCCCTCCCAGAGACAAAGCACAAAACTAAAAATAACACCCACTCCTGTGGTTAAGCACCTGTTTTGGCTTTGCAAGACCCATTTCTTTACAAAACAGCCACAGTGCTGCAAGGCTGGGAGCTGGACAGCCAATTCTCCCACATCCCAGCTGCTCTGGTGGAAATTAAAATCTGATTTTTGCCATGAGGTGGCACCAGGACAAGTCCCACCAGTGGAAAGAGCAGCCAACACAAGGTGGGGCTTGTTTTTTTGCATGTTTAAATGTTTCATAGTCAAAGAGGTTTGTTTAATAGAGGAAATAGCATTATAGAGAGAACAGACTTTCCACTCCTCCTCTTTTTCCAGTGTTGTTGCCTTCTCTTCAGTTTCATGTTAATGACTCCAAGCCCTGTATGTGTTTGAACCACACTGAGCTATTAAACACAGAAGAACAAACTGCATCACAGTGGCTATTGAGAAAGATGAACTCAGTTCACCTTCTCCTTTCATTTGGTTTCTTCTCCATGCCCAGTGCCAGCCTGGAAGACTGGCAGGAGTTATCACTGCCCCCTTCACATCCCTGTGTTTTATTTCCCCATGCCCTGTGATCCATGGTCAATGGTCCAGGCTAAACCCTATATAATCTGTCTAGACTTCAGGGAGGTAATCCTTGGTGCTGCAGAAAGCATTATGTTAAACCACGAGGCTGCACATGAACAAGGACCTGTGATTTACTCTATGGTCTTCACAGGGGTCAAAAAAAAAAATATAATGATGTTCCCAAGTGACTTGGACTAAATTGTCACTGACCCCAATGAAGGTTTCATTGAATGCAGACCACAGAGCTCATTTTCTAGCTCCAGTTTGTCCATTGTAATCATGTCTGAAGATTAAAGGTGAGCCCAAACCACAAAGCTCATGTACAGGTCCAGAAGTCACCCAAGTGACATCTGACTTCAGTGGTTGGGCGCCCGTTAGATATGTTTTCCTCTAGACGACTGTGGGGCTCATTTTCAAGCCTATCCACAAGGAAGCCTTATAATATTTTCCCCAGGGATGAGTGGGGATGGGCAGGAGTCAAATGAACAGATGACAAGTTACTTTTGTCACTTCTCCACCTTTTGGATGTTAATGGTGATCACAAATTGACTTAAGGTTCCATCTGCCAGGACCACAATTACTTTCAGCAATTGTTAGGTTTCAGGAGTGGGTGTTTTTTGGTCTCATCATTATTCCAAGACTGCAGATGAGAATTTTTGCTGGTAAAGCCCAGTTTCAAGAACTGAGGTTGCTCTCCTCACCGCTGCTTTACATTTCCTGAAATAATGACCACGAGAGTCAGTCATGCTCATCCCCAGCAACCTTCCCTCATTATCTACCTCTTCAAGCAATCACCATGCCATTTTTGCCAAATATTACATGCACAGTTATTTGGTGTTAGTAAAGACCATCTTTGATAGCTTCTAAGCCGAAGCAATATCTAGTGTGATACCAAGGAAAAGCCAGCAATTGATTTTCTCCTACCACACCGAGCTACAATTGAACTCTTTCCCAATGAGAGATGTACTAGAATCCTGCCCAGGAAGGTACTGAATCCAAAATGTAAATTGCTGGAAATTCTGAAGTATGAGACTAAATAAGAAATCAGCAGAAGTTGTAGATCTTTGTCTACAGGGTATAGAATAGCTTTTTGAAGCACAGCAACCCCAGCTACTTCCCTGAAGAGCTTCCTCTGAAGGAGTTATCTCTGAAGACATCTGTGCACATTCTTGGGGGTATTGCAACAGCTCCAGAGCTCTGTACTCTCAAAAGCAGCCCATGTAACCCGAGTGTGTGCTATCTGTGCATGTGTGAGGGTACAACATCAAATAGTTAGGGTTTAGGGCACACATAAGATAACTGGATGGAAATTAAATAGCACAAAATTCAGACTATGGTGTCAGGAAAAGTATCCTTACATTAGGATCTCCTCAGCCTTGGAAGAGCCATTAGACTTCCCAAAGGAAGTGGTGAAACATCCCACTGCCTGAGTCATATCAAATCAGTCTGGACAAACCTCTGCACTGTTGGGAAGAAGCCTGCCCTGGCATGAGAGTTAGATGACCAGAGAGATCTTTTCCACTGATGGTTTCTGCAGCTCAGTAATCGTGAAAAAATTTGGGTGAATTTCACAAGAAACTGTGGTCACAGCATGAAGACAAACCTTGTGCTCCCACCATTGAGCAAGTGGGTTCCAGCTTTCTCCTGCCTTTGCTGGCACCTCATCCCAGCAGGGCTACCTGCCTGTTGACCATCTACACATTCCAGGACAAGCAATGTTATTTGCTGGGTTTTACACATACAAGCTGGAAAAAAAAAAAAAGCCTCACAAGCATTTTTTGTTTCATCCCTAAGAGCAGTAACAGTACAGAGAATGTACATGTTCTGCTCCTGTCCAAGCACACCCCAAATTAGCATCATTATGAATTATTCTACCCAGGGTTAGTAACAGATTAAAGCCTCCCAGTACATTTTGGTGGCATCAGCTGGTGATCCTTTAATCATCTGGTCCTTCCACCCTCTAGTCCTTCCTCAAAAAATAAGAGGTAGAGCAACTTAAAGCCCGGAGATTTTATTTCACCATGCAATTTTCATCCACCGTTTCCCCCCACTACCATTTCTATCAATTAACCACATAACACAATTTCCAGGCGGCTATTTCCATTTACAATTTTGCTGCATTAACTAAACCAAAAAAAAAGACACATTCCATAAATTCCCCTTTGATTTCACAAGATTACAGGTTCATTCCACCGGGGGCTGCTGGAGCGACAAAACCCTTCATTTTGTCGTCTTTTCCCACCCCCATCCTTGCTGAAGCAGTGGTTTAGAAGTGATGAGAGTACCGGGATGCTATGTGCACCACCCAGCTATCAAAAAGCCATCCAGACAACGGGCAATAGTCTCTGTAAGTCTAAGCTACTTTCTAAATAGAGAGGGGAAATAAAGTGTCAGGCAAAGCAGTCATTTTTGCGGATGAATCATTCGAGGAATCCAATCCAGCCACCGAGTGGTCTCTGACATGACTAATTTTTTTACTTCTGTCTGTTCAGTGTTTCCAGTAAGTCACCTTCTCAGATGCATCAGCACCTTTCCACAAGTCCCCACAGTAGCTTGCTCCCTTCTCTCCCTGGCTTGATGAGTTTTCCAGTTTGGGGAGCACCAAACAGCATGGCCAAAGGGCCCAGACAAAGTGCCAGCTCATTAACAATTTTTTTACTAGAAGCACAGTGCTCATGCATCCAGACTCAGCAGTAACGTACCACCCTAGGTCGCCCCACCACCAGCTAGCCCTGGTTGGTGCTCCAGTCTCTCAGCTTCTTGTTTCAGTTGGATTTCCAGGATACAACACCCACCTATCCAATATATTTCTACAACAGATGTTCAACTACTGCTTGGTGGGGGCTGATACCTTCTAGTACCGGTTTGGTTGGGCTTTTCTGGAGCATCTGAAGACTTCTGAAATTGTTACCACGTTGCTACCTGAAACTGCAGACTGGTTGGTCACCATTTACAGGGTACCTTGCTTTATTTTTTAAATGCAGACCTGGTTTTGTTCCCAGTTCAGTTCCAGAGCAGAGCAGCATCCTAAAGCCTCCTGTTTACATATTTTGTGATGTTTTTTGTTTTTTTTTCCCTCCAGCACCCCCTGAAGAAATTCAAAGTTTGGCCACACATTAGATCTTCAAGACCAGCAATGCAAAATACTCCACCAGTATTTCACATCCCTTTGAGGATCTGATCCAGAAAAAACAGCCCTAATTGTTCTTTCCTGAGGCATTAAAGCAAGCGTGCCAGGGAGCAGGTAGCAGACAGACTATGGTCTGCTGTGCTTCCTATCTTTGAATTCCAACTAAACCATACCTTCCAGAAAAACATAAGCCACCACCTACCTGTGTGTACACATACACCACTGGATTGCATTTATTTTTTTTAATTNTCAACCCATTCTCCAGAGGGCAAGGAGATCTCCAGGAGCACTCACACTTGCTCAGTAAGTTATAACTATCTTCTTGGGTTAAAAGGGTTTGCTGCATCACCATATCCAACTGCAGAGAGAGCAATCACAGCCACAGCTTTGTCACTCCTTGCAGCTTTATCGGCCCTGGGAAGCAGCACTGTGCCTGGTAGGGGTTCTGCAAACACATACGGGGAAAAAACACCCCAGACCTCTAGTGCATTAGGCAACTCCTACACTTAAGAAATAGATATCTGTATAATTAACATTGTGGGGGGATTAAGCTGGCATAGAGACTCATGCGGTCCTGATTAGGAGCAGATGTGGTTGGTTGTGTTTTTTGTTTCTTCAAACTGCTAGTAATCACAACAATAGGAATTTGGCAGCACATCTCAGACAGGAGGGCAAGGAGAGAAGGGCTGGAAGGCTCAGCTGGGTCTTGCCCCTTCCTGGGACCCAGCCCTGGTGGCTGCTCCACTGCTTCAGTTCATTCCACCTCCAAACACCACAAAACAGCCTCACAACGCTGCTGTAGATTTGTTCTCGTTTCAATTCTATTTAGATTCATACAAATCAAAAGCACTGGGCTACAGGAGACAGCCCAAACCCTCTACTAAAGCAAGGGCACCTACTCCAAGCCACCCTCAGCAGCTCCCCTCCATAGAAGTAAAACCTCTTTGGCTGGGCAGAGCACTTGAGAGCTCATTACACCTCTCCTCATACGGCTTCCACATTTATGGGTGTCTTTAACCCTTTCCTGTCCCAGGGCCTTTTATTTACCTATCATACAGCTTGTTTTCCTCCGGCAAGACTTCCCCATGGCTTTGTATTCATAAATCATGAGGCCAGAGGAGTTCATGTTTCACAGAGGCCATGGGGCTTCAATGAATTAAGTTTTGTTTGAAATAGAGTATCTTTTTTAGCAAACCAAACAAACTTCTTGACCCGACTTGTACTGCGGCAAAATGATCTCAGAAAGAACTCCTGGCTGCAGTGGGAAGGTATTTTGCTTGAAAAGTCAAGTATAACAGCTCTCTCACAGCACTGTTGAGAGAATGGAAGATCTGAGGAGACACCCTCCTCTCAGACACATTCTGCTGGGTCCAGGGCTGATTTACATAGGGCTCTTTGTGCCCATCTGGCAGCCCCTAAATTGCCATCAATGCCTTCTTGCAATTAGAGATGCCTTTCTTGGCATCACATTTACCACCACTGAGCACGTCTTTTTCCCCCCATCCCTGGCTTCAGCAGCAGAAGTGTCTCTCTTATCCAGATGAGATGCTCAGCCAATTTAAATTGACATAACTCCATCAGAGGCAAGGAGGCTTCACACATTTACCCATACAACATCTCTGCCCCCACACCTTCCTTTAAATGAAAGTCACCTACTTAATCACCAAACATGACCATAATTTAATTTCCAGAGTGACATTAAGCCCTATTTGCTAACTGGACTCTCATTCTACAACCTTCCCCAAGACCCACAGAAAATTCAGATCTTTTCCAGAAATGCTTTTCCATTCAAGACAATCATTTATTTCCAGCCCATGCACAGCTCTCGTGCAGGACTTCAAGCTCTCCATCCACGCCGTGGGCAGTGCTAAGGAACCAGCTGTATGAGCTGGGCTCCCATGACTTAACTCATGCAACGTCAAAGCTAAAAATCAGACATTCCGAGACTATTTGCCCCAGTCCTGTGTTCTGCTAAACCACCTCTTCACTTCCAGGACATTTTAGCATAGATTCTACTTTCAAGGATCTGTGTATTTAAAAAGTCAGAAGAGTCTTTGGATGAAGGATTCAATTGACAAAGGTCACCAGCAAACATGACTAATCCATTATGCTGTTAAACAACTCAACATGCAGGGGTTAATCAATGCTAGCCCAAGGTCTAATCCCTCTTTCTGCTAAATAACTCACTGAAAACAAACTCTGCCTACTAATGTTCTGGAAAGGAAGATAAATGCATACAAGGCTTGAGGAGGGCTCAGTTTTCAGAGCTCTCAGTTACTCCCAAGCCTGACTACTGTCTCTCTGGCCAGATGTTATTTCCATCCTTGAGGATATGGATTAGGGGAAGGGTGGCTGGCCCTTCACCAGCTCGCAGGAGTCAAAGCACCAGATTCCTCCTCAACCTGGGTTCTCGAGGCTGTCTGTCCTGCACAGGACAAAGCAAGAGGCACTGCTCCCTTGGGGTTTTCTTCTGCATATTTCGGGCCCCTATTTATAGCTGTGATTTGTGCTTTTACAAGATGGTAATTTCATGCTGCTCATAAATCTCTCCTTGAAAACTGGTATTTGTAGGTCAGCAAGGAGAGGAAGCCAGCAACCAAAATTGCTGAACTTCTGCAGAAACCATACAATCGGGCCACAAACACTGAAATGCAATTAGGAGGAATCAAAAGAACCTTGTGTTGTCTCATGGTGGAGAGGGACATGTTTGTTCCATGTGGACCAGCAGCTGCTGCCTACACATCAAGGAGGTTTGTTTGGGATCTGGGAAGAGGGTGACACCATTTGCTTACCCAGCAGACACAGCTTACACGGCATCAATACGCCAGCCAAGTTTGGACTGGCAAGTCACATCCCTGCCATTATGTCATGAAAGTGTTCATCCCTTTTTGGGGTTTTGTTCTGTGTGTTTTGGTTTTTTTTTTCTGCATTTCTTACACCTCTGGGATTACATTTTCCCTCAAAAGGGAACAGAGACTCAGCAGAAGGTTATTTCCTTTGGCATTTAAAGATATATTAGTAGGAAACTAGTAATAGTTTCGACTCTACAGGGTTGGAAAACCCACAATTATGAATGCTAACCTGTCCTTAAGACCCTTCTGTATCCCTTTGAATTCAGGGCAGCCTTGCAGAAGTCCAATCCCCTGGAATAAACAGCCACAGAGAGTTCCTGCAGGTCACACCAGCTGCCAGTGCTTTTAGCAAGCAGGTATTGCAGGCTGGGATCCTCAAGACACGGGGTCTCAGGTACCACCTTTGTTTTTCCCTGCCAATGCTTCCAACACTGATAACTAAGGGAAAAATCTCAGGACTGTGCCCATCCCCACATTCATTACACACATGCTGCAGCACTGAAGGAAACCAGCTTTTACTCCAAATGCATTGCAGTTGCACATAAGCAGGCTCTTATAATTAGGAAACTGCATATTTCCTGAGAGAAAGTGATGAAAAGGAACCATCTCCCAGATAAATTCCATTTTTCAGTGCAACAGTTCTATCTACCTCTGACCAGCAATTACTGACTTACAGGATGTTTGCTGTTTGGCTAAGCACCCAAAACAATGGCACAGATTTTTTGATTTATTATCTTTTTAATATGCCACTGGAAGTTGCAAGGTTCACAAATAGCCCCGTAGTGACTTTGAAAGCTGCGTCTTTCCTTCTGAGCTCTCCAGGAACATCTACAGTCTGATACACCAGAGGCACCTGATAATAATAATCCTAAACAAGTGATTACAAAGCAAACAATCCAACATGAAAACTCTCAAAAAGTAACTTAAAAAATACCAAGTCTCCTCCTAAAGACCCTGTGCTTGACCTCTGCTTAGTTACACCCAAGTACATCAGCAAAATTACTTGCAGCCAAAGAAATCCTGTTGCCCTATGAACTTTTCTGACTTCAGTATGGGTTTTTGGTTTTTTGGGTTTTTTTTAAGTGCAAAAAGATCCAGATGTTGGGCCTGCGATCCGAATAAGGACAGTCATTCATGGAAAGCCAAGATAGTTCTCTCGCTTGCTGGCTTCACCATCCTTCCTTGCACATTTGGGGCTGTTAGCAACAGGCAACGCTGTCCCTATTTCCCACCACCAGCACTGGGGAATCTTGGCTGGTTGGGCCCCTGTGGATGGTGGAAGGGAGCTGGGATCTCACCCAGCAGCTCTGCCAGAGCCTCACCAGAGCAGGAGGCAGCAAATGTGGAAAGCAGATGTGCGAGGGGAGGAAATCAGGTTTGCAGAAGACAAGGAGAGGAAGCACCGAGCAGCCTGCGGGAACAGCACCTGCCCTGCTAAAGCAAGTTTTATCCTCCCAATAAAATGCCTTTATAGCAGAGACAGGCACATCAACCAACTAGTTCTCTCCCACATCCTCTGCTAATTTGTCTTAGTGCAGCAGGAAGCAGTCTAGCCTTTAAGATACCAGAAGACATCAGCAGAGACCAAGCTGAAGATTTCCAGCAGCAAGATGCACATCTGAGCCTACATGGGTCCCATCACCAAAGAGCCAAAGAGAAGAACCTTTTGACTGAGTCACTGGCATAGGGGAAAAAAAACCTAAATTATTTCCCAGCCCCTCTACTGGCTCTTTGGTGAATCAGTCACTGAAGTTCAACAGCAGTCTGGCTGTGGAAATATTTTTGGTTGAGGAAAAACACTGGATGTTGGATTTTTTCAGATTTAGTACTGTCTACCTGATTCAGAGCACAGATATAAACCTGGCCACCGCCTCCTCCTTCCCAGCTGTGGAAGATAAATAAGTTTCCACAAGATTTAGTCCCAGAGAAGCAGAGCTTGCCAACTGCAAAGGGAGCAAACACATCAAAATCATTCCAAGACAGTTCTGAAAAATATCCCGTAAATCCTTCACCTGTGAGTTCTCACTTCATCTGCTCCAAGGCAGGATGAAGGAAAAAATAATAACAAATCAGAAGTGGCTCTTTTCAGGCATGAAGAGCTGTGATTTAGCTCAGTACTAAATCTGGAGCACAGGAGTACTGGTCACAGGTGCATGTGTAGTGTCACACAAAGCTGTTCACTAACAAAGTTTAGGGCTTTTGGCATATTGTATAGTAGCTGAACTGTGTCTTAGTGTTAGGAACATCTCAGACGTGCTGGTTCAGTCATTCCTCAATAAAGCTATACCCTGACCTCTTCAGCACCTGCATTTTTGCATCCCCAAAATGAAGAACTAAATATCCTCAGATATCTGTATTCCACAAGCTCATTGTCTAAGCATGGATTGAGCAAATTCCTCAGGTTGGAAACACATTTATGAAAATATCAGTCTGGAGTCCACTGTAAAATCATTATCCCCCACACAAATCCCCTTAGTGTAAATAAACCTAGGCTAGTCCCGTTGATGCTCTGCATTCTCCTCGCTACAGCCCAAATTCTCTCAGACACTTCCAGGAGGAGATGCCAACCCCCACGAGTGCCATCCAAAGAGCAACCCCCCCAAACCCTAACAGTGACTCACTCTGCTACATTGGCTTCCCAAATTCATTCCCTTACAAGCAACATTATCCCCACTGGGCATGACAAAGAGCTGGCTGGGGGCTGTTTTATTTACCACCAGCTGCAATTTCTCCTCTGCGAGTGGTGCAGCATCTGATACATGAAGTCCAATAAGCTGCATACATGCCTGCCTTATCATCCTACCCTGGCTTTTCATTTTACTGAAGCCCCACAAGTACAGAAGGAATCATATCTTACAACACAGTTTGGCCTTCAGAGACACTGAGCATCTCGGTTCACTACAGATGCTCGGTGTGTGGCAGCACAAAGTATCATTTAGCAACAGGATTGAGATCAATGCTTGCTGAAAAAAAAAAAAAAACAACAATTCAGTATAACTGAAGTTAATTTGCATCCAGGTGCTCCCAAAGCAAGACAAAGAAGGTGGTTTGGGCACAAAAAACCCTGAGCTTCACCAAGAATTACGCATGCAACAGAACAGAATCAGCATTTCCCACCACAGCAGCAGCATTGCAGGAATCAAGAGGGAACTTGGGGTGAATTCAGGCCATTCGCACAAGACCCCAGGGGCAGAGGACTTACAGAATTTATCCCACCAGCTCTGAAAAAGGGGTGTGCAATGAGAACACTAGCATCCAGAGAAACTGCTAGAGAAGAAGGCAGATCAGCACCTGCAGACCCCACCTCCAGGAGACCCACACATCCATGTGGCACAGCAGTAGCCCCAAAAAACCCTCTCCTTCTCACACCTTGATTTACCACCTTACAACCAGTCCAGACAGAGGCAAAGGGTGTGCAAACGAGCACTTGAGCTACTGCAACCACCACAACCCTCTCCCTGGGGCTCTCCTCCCAGCAAGGGCCAGTCTGCTTCCCCTGCAAGGCTCCAGCTATCAACACGCTGCCACAGGACCAAGCATCAGTATCATTTCTCCTGCACACTAAAGGTCATACAATATAAACAGCATGTTTTCATCATTGTGCTTAAGCTGAATGTCAATTAAGCATCCAGGGTTATTCATCCCTTGGCTGGCTATGCTATGATATGGAGTTAACATTATTAGTTTAAACAGGGGCTTCGTTGTTTCCCCAAATGCTGAGCGGGCATCAATAGCCCTGGGGATGAGGAAAAGAGCTGCACTCTGTAGCTGTCACTCCCATCTCTTTTAAAGCACAGTAATATGAAGAAGAGATAATCTGTGGGCTTTGTCGGAGAAAGGAGAGGCTGCAAAACTCCAGCTTTCTATGGCTTTTGATTATTCTAGGAACATCTCTGCCAAAACACCACTCAGAGGCTGTCAAATGGCCCTTTCTAGCCACATTGCTCCTCTGAGGCACCCACCATTTGTTTCTTCCAGAGAAGAAAAGGCTTTGCTCCAGAATTTTCCCCCTCTTTCCCAGGTCCAGCTGTCAGAGGGACTGCAACAGCTTTTGGAGGCCTTAGAGGGAACAGCCTCCAGCATGCACATTGGAGGAGTCACCAGTTCACAAACACATCTGTGCCCACATACAAAGCGACATCCTGACTCTTACCACCACAGGTCTTGAAATAAGTGGAAGAGCTTCTTACCACCGTGTCATGGCTTTGCCTCAGTGCACCACAATCTTCTCTTCCCAGCTCAGTGCATTTACCTACATCAACCAGAACTAGTCTAGAAAAACCTTGGTATTCAGAGGTGAGAGATGAGGGGCTACCGCTCACCACTTCAGGGAAAGGTGGAGGAAAAACAAAAAGGCAAGGAAAAGTGCCATCACAAGTGTTTTTCTCTCCTCAGCCTACTCAAATCCTGCATGCATATTTGAAAATTCAAATTACATTCGTTCTGGTGTTCAAGCAGCGTGCATGGATGTGCGTACGCCTGTGAGCAACCTCAGTATTTCTTTTTTACACCCAGGGAAGGGTTAAGCACAAATATTTTCAGGATATTTAGTAAGGTTAACTGAAAATAAATCTCTTGCAAGAAAGCAGGCAGCACAGTGTATCAGCCTCCTCCAAGGAGCTGAATTACTTCTGGCTTTGTGTTCATCGCTTATTCTGCCCAGAGATTTGACAACGGCGCAGTTACGGCTGAGAATACACACGGCATGAAGAGCCAGGGCCAAGGCTTGGTCCCACTCTGGGGGATGCAGGCCACAATCTTTGCTGCTGACTTCCAAAATTAGCCAGACTATTTGCATTTCTCTTACATACCATGGCTTTCTTTTGACACAAGAAGGGGGGGAGAAGAAAAAAAAATAAAAATGTTTCTTCTTGCCAAACACCTCTTCTCAGCTAGAAGACACCATAATGAGTC
This sequence comes from Pedionomus torquatus, assembly GCA_013398155.1. Classification (NCBI taxonomy): domain Eukaryota; kingdom Metazoa; phylum Chordata; class Aves; order Charadriiformes; family Pedionomidae; genus Pedionomus; species Pedionomus torquatus. The sequence goes on from VZRU01005990.1 coordinate 171,029, forward strand.
TACCAGCCCTTCAACACATGAGAAGATATCATATGGAAAAAGCTACAGCTCAAGACTGTTGGACAAACCTGACTTTTTCCCCTTGTTAGATCCGAGATGGACATGAGAAACAGCTGGGATGATGTTTTTAAACAAGAGCCTCTAACTTAATGAAATGTGAAATTTATGAGCTGGTCAGCCTGAGGAATAATGAAGTTCAGGGACCCTCTGGGATCCAGAGGGCTCTTCAGTAATGGAAAATCAGCTGTCTTCCTCTAGGATCTATAGGCTGCAACAAAGAAACCTGTAACCCCTCCGTGTAGCCCAGGGACTGATGTACCACGACTGGCATCACGATACAGAAGGGAAATCCCAGTTGTGACCTGGAATAGCAAACTCCCAGCGCTTCTGCTACACACCACAGCTGGCTTTCACATTTCTCCTGTGCTTTTGTTTTCTTTACTGCCTCCAGCTACACAAGCCTGGAGTTTTGTGAATCGAAGCTGCAGCGGGAGCTCCGAGTCCAATTTTGACTCCAAGAACATAAATCCACTAGCAAAATTGTACATGTGCGTAGGCACCAGCAAAGCCATGGGAGAAGAAACTGGGAAGCCAAAAATTGGAAAGGCAGAAGTATAAACCTAGAGTGAGAGGAACACAGGGAGAGAATAAAACACTCATTTGTTTTGTACTCTTTTTTTTTTTTAGTGGTTGGTTTCTCTCATTTTTCACATGGGCAAACAAACTGTAATGTTTTGCAGTGGGAATGGACAGACTATAGGAGACCTATATACAGACTATAGGAGACCTATATACAGACTATAGGAGACCTATATACAGACTATAGGAGACCTCTGCTGCCAGCAGAGAATAGCCCTCCCTGATGGAACTGCTACAGACACCACTTTGCAGAAGAAATAAATCTCTCCCACAGATCAGGGCAGCAAAGATCACAGCTCAGTGCTGCACTGAGCATGTGTAGGTACTAAGCGCCAGAACCTCCCCGAGTACTGCTCCAAAGCAAAATAACAGCAAACAATAGCTATAATAAACAGAGGAGCTTCCAGAAGGGACAGATTTAGCCGGTCCCAGGTAATAGGATGTGTCTGGTGCTTGCAGTGCTGTCCTCTTCACTTAGCCACCGAAGGATCAGAGAGCACTGTGCAAAACCTTTGCCTAAAAGATTCGATACTGCACGGTATCCAACTGCCCCAACACAGGATGGCTCCACCACCTCCTGGGAGGTTTCCAGCCCCCCCCCACAGCACAAGAGCATCACACAGGGTGCTCCCTCCCAAAACCCCCCTTCCCTGGCAGTGGCACCCAGATGGGTGCAAACCCCCTCATCAAGGGACAGCCTGAAAACCAAGCAGCTTCATATATGGCAATTCAAAGAGAGTGGTCCAGGGCTAAACCTGGCTCCCACAAAAGTTGGCCAGCCATCAAGTCAAGCAAAGCAAGGGGATTGCTGTGGCTATGCTGGCTCCAGACCAAGGGCAGGGGCTGTCTTTGCCCATCCTGCTGCATGCAGCTGGGCTTGAGACCTTCACCATTAGGCTGGGAATACCTGTGGTCCTTGGACAAGGAGGATTTGGGCAGCCTTGCCACAGCCTGCCCTTTCTGCCACCCCTGCTACAGGACATCAGCTCCTTTAGGTTGTTCTGCAGTCCCAGAGGAACTCTGCTACTCTCACCAGCACAGAAGGGAGGTTTCTCCCCCCCATGGCCTTTTCCCCCCTCAAAAAAAGTCCCATAAATCTTTAAGAAATAAATCACATGATACCTTTGCAAAAACTTAATACCTGGCATTAGTAAGGAGCTGCCAAGATACTCATTTTTGAGACAGAAAACAGTCTTCTCAGAAATCCCAGTGTAGTAAATTAATCCCAGGAGGTAACAGACTCAGCTTTTGCTACTGTAAATAGACTTTTTCATTATTCTGGAGCATTTTGAGGCCAAAAGACTGTCCCAACATATTGGAAAGTGTAAGTAACTGTCTCACTTCTCTGCAGAAGAGGAACATTAAACAGGCAGAGCAAGACAGATTGATTAGTTCTTCCATTTAGCTGGCAGGGTCTAAAGAATGACTGTTGCTGCCACTTTCCCTTGTTTCTCTTCCTGGGGAGGGAGGACACACAACCCAAACCCCCTCACGCATGGTGGAAAGAGCTGATGCTGGAAGAACAGAGGTCCAGGTCCATGGTCTCAGCATCTCCAGAGACGTCAGACACATGGGGCTGGTAATAACCACCACATGCACAGAGGAGTTGTCCCAGCATATTTTTCCCCCTCTCCACCTCAGCTACAGACACCTTTGTCTCTCTTGGCAAGACACTACAAGGTGACACTTATGCAAACTGTGACGGCAGCTATAAATGTGGTGTTTTTTTTTTTTTTTTTTAAACTCTGCTCATACTTTTTCCCTATTTTTATTTTTCTTAAATTAGGAGGTACTTGTGCCTCATGCCTTACAGCAGAGTGATGGCAAGCAGTTTGTCCTAGGCTGGAAATTATCCCTCTTTAGTATCTGAAGGGAACCTACAGGAGAGCTGGAGAGGGACTCTTCATCAGGGAATGGAGTGATAGGACAAGGTGTAACGGTTTTAAATTCGAAGCAGGGTGATTTAGATTAGGTATTCAGAAGAACTTCTTTGCTGTGAGGGTGGTGATGCACTGGAACAGGTTGCCCAGAGAAGCTGTGGCTGCCCCATCCCCTGGAGGGGTTCAAGGCCAGGCTGGATGGGGCTTGGAGCAACCTGGTGTGGTGGGAGGTGTCCCTGCCCAGGGCAGGGGGGTGGGATTGGATGCTTTAAGGTCCCTTCCAGCTCTTAACTATTCTATGATTCTATTTTAGGGAAACTTTAAACCCTCTCTGCTCCACTGAATTCAGCAGCACAATGAATAACATGGAGAATAAGGATATCATTGTTGTGGCTCCGAAATGAGCACATCGGTCTGGTTCTCCCATGCAGCAAATGTGCATTTGGGAAACAGCTTGCTGCATTTAAATGGAAGTCACACCCTCTTTTTTGTTTCTACCGGCCCACCAACCTTTTTAAAACTATGGCATGGAGATGCCAAACAACTTACAGAAAGCTCATATATTTTTGGAAAAGGGTAAAGAATTATTTCAGCATGAAATCAGAGTAAGAAGCTATGCAAGATCAGTAATAGTTAGTGAGGACTGACTGTGAAGCTGCTCACTAGGAAAGTATGAGCTCAAGAGCCATGAGGCTATAAGTCATCCATAAAGCCAAAAGGGAAGGGAATATCACAGGGGAGGGGAAGAGCCTGGCTGGGTAAAGAGAGCTCTGCAGTGTGACTTCAGACACTTCATGAGTCAACACCTGGTCCCCAAGTCCTTGTTTGACAAAACATTAGCCCAGCAAGTAAAGCAAAACTCTGCAATTCCCCTTTGACAAGGGATTAGAGACAGAGAGAAGCCCGAGAGAAAGGAATGAACTTCTGCTTCCACCTGGGTGAAGAAGCGAAGCTTCTCAGACAAACTCAAAAGGGAGCAGCAGACTGGACCAAGCATTTCTGGACCTGTGCACCCCCAGCATGAACACCACATTGGTGCACCTCACTGTGCTTTCACAAACAGCATGAACTACTGGGGGTTCCTCACCTGTACATAAAGACACCTAATGAGCATTAGGAGGGAAAGCCACATCTGTCAGCTTTGCAGCCTGCAAAAGTCAATTCATCTTCAAAAAGCAGCTGCCAATTATTGCTCTGTCAGCTGGGGCTAATTACTCATTGATTGGGAACACAAGAGACACTTGAAAAGAACACAAACCACTCCTCCAAGTGGAACCCAGCACAGGCAGAGCTACAGAACCACCCTTGGTGTGGTGAGCATCCCAGCCCTCCTCCCCAGCAATTCAGAGCCACACATCTTGATTGTTCAATAAAGATATTTGCTTTTAGTGACACTGCAAAAGGATGCTGGTTCACATTTTCCTGGGATTTGAGATTTTCAATCACTATATCATGTTAGAGCTGCTAAACTCTTCTCTGCTAATAATTAGAAACAGTATTTTTGGATTATCTTTAATTAATGAGGAGGAAGGCATGGTGCCTCCAGTCCCTGGAGACTAATTCTGTGGTTATATCACCAATTATTTTTTAATTGTTTAGGCTGAAAACTGTCTCCTCCTCTCATGAGTTATCACTCACTCTTCCTCAAGGGTTCAGCTGGACCTAAGCCATCTGCACCAACTTCCAGGCTGAGGGTGTAAATGAGTTTTAATTATTTTAAGGTCCCTGCTCACACACAAGCTTACAGGCATTGTATGTATGCACTGATTGGAAATCTAGTTTTGTCCCCAGCAATCGATAGGGGTTTTCCCATTGACAAAGGTATAATCAATTTTCCCATCAGCTTCAGTGGGAAGCACACATAGCTCCATGGTTTCCCTTCCCAGGGATCCCAGCCAGCTGTCATTTGGTTTCAATTTAAGTGGATTCACACCTCTTGATTTTAGTACAGCTTTGAAATTCAGGTTCAAGTGAATCGAACTAGGCTGCAAGCAATAAATAACACAAACCAAGGTATTTTGCCTTCTTTTCCTATCAATATTAAGGAAAACAAAACCACCCAGTCATTGCAAAGTTCATCACAATATTTGTAAAGCTACCACTCATTCACAGGAATGGTTCTTGTCCTCTCATTAAACCCCACTTCAGCAGTAAAGGTTTCCAGCTAACAGCAGCCTGTACTCTCTGAGCAAGGGCAGAAGAAATGCACCTCTCCAAAAGCCAGAGTGGCCTGAGGAGTGTCCTCTGCACTTTGGGTTACAGGATCATCACAGAATCACCTAATCACCTAGGTTGGAAGGGACCTTTTAAGATCATCTAGTCCAACCAATGGGGAAAAAAAACCAGAACACATACAAAAAAAACACAAAAAACCCATCATCCATAAACAAGACCCCACACCACCCAACACTAAGCCATATCCCTGAACACCAAGTCAAATTATCTCTTGAATACTTCCAGGGATGGTGCCTCAACCACCTCCCTGGGCAGCCCATTCCAATACCTGATAACCCTTTCAGTAAAGAAATATTTCCTAATATCTAACCTGAACTTCCCCTGGTGCAACTTGAAGCCATCACCCCTTGTCCTGTCATCTGTAACTTGGGAGAAGAGACCAACCCCTGCCTCTCTACAGCCTCATTTCAGGTGGTTTTAGAGAGCGATAAGGTCTCCCCTCAATCTCCTCTTCCTCAGGCTGAATAACCCCAGCTCCCTCAGCCTCTCCTCACCATCATAGGACAAGGCAGTGCCTTTTAGCTTCATATTTTACATCCTGCACAAAATTATGTGCCAGTCTATTTGCTGAGTGTTAGTATAATATGAATATGTTGCTTCCACATAAGTCTTCTGACTTGATTGTCTCTCTCGTACCAAGAGCACACACAAATAATGCTTTGGCCCCATTAACATCCCTCTCTCCACAGCTACACACAGGGGTACGCCTGAAGTTTCTACATCACCTAGTAGCAGGCTTGGGCTGGTTCAAGCTCTAATATTCAACCAGCTGTCTCTACAGGACCACTCAGGAATTTTAAGCTGTCATTACCCACAATATTCAGCCTGGCCCACATCAAAAGCATACAGGCTGGTTTTAGATCAAATGCACAAGGAATATGAAATCCCTGTAAGAAAACCCTCCCTTTGCCTTCATTCCCAAGTGGGGAGCTCTCCCCAGGCAGAGCTGCTCAGGTATCCTCTGCACCAGGAGCTGGTTCCAGTGCCCACCCAGACCCCACCAGCCAGAAAGAAGCACTTTGCAGGGGTGATCCCTCAGAGAGCATTACCCATCTCCAGCACACACCGAGGATCACCATCTCAAAGCTGCATCCCAGGACAACAGCCACAGAAAAAGACTGATACCCTTCAGGATCCAGGGAAAGCCCTTACCTGGTATATGCCTCCTCCAGTTCAGCCCCATTCACCCCAGTATCACCCCAAACAGGCAAGAAAGAGGGAGCTACCTGTGGGCTCCTAATAAAGCCCACTCCTGCTTTGCTCAATCAGCCTAGAATGGGGCTCAGCTGGCAGCTCAGCTGTTAATAATGTGACATTTCACCCTCCTGCTGCTTTGTTATCTAAGCTTGGCCATCCTGAGCTGTTTCCTGCGAGTCTTTCCTTCCTGTTCTACCATCCACCTCTCCTGGCAGAGGTAAAAGCCCTGTTAGGGCTGTGCTTGCCCAGCAGCCCTGTGCAGAGCCCTGACCTAGACCAGCAGGACAGGATAAGGTGCTGTGGAATTTGTCCCGGTTGCCCTGGAGCTGGTGAGCGGATGCTGTACTACAGATCTCTTGGTGGGAAATAAAAAGGGTTGCTCCCACCAAGGCCCCACTGTGCCGGGAGGAAGAGCAGAGGTGTCAGCCACAGCTTTCCTGGCTAATTTCCACATCAGGGCTGTGCCTTCTGCAGACACCAATTCCCACTGTGCCGTAAATGAGAGCAGAGTCGTGTTTTCTTTCCAGCCCACTGATGGCAACTTTTCCCCCCTCTCTATCATCATCTGTATAATTCATCACAGAGTGACATTTCTGGGCGTTATCAACTCCTCAGCTGCTACCGTGTCGCAGCTTTGCAGCTTGGAGCAGCATCTGATCCTTTGCATTTCCCTTCCCCTTCCTTCCCAGCTGCCATCTTTCTGCCTTCAACCATTTCTCTCTACGTCATTAACCCCCCTCCTTGCTGCAGCCTGGAGATGGCTGCCCATCCCCGTGCCAAAAAAAAATATTATATAAAATATCCCTTTGTGTGGTCAGCTCGTAGTTCTTGTGAGGCACCCAAAGGCTGGGGAGAGGGAGGAGGCTGGGGGGAAGGCATCATCATAAATCAACGTTCAGCTGGAGATTTGTGTGGACGAAACCAGGTCCCAGGTTCATGGATAAAAGTCTCCATACACACTGTCACGAGCCAGCAGTTTTAAACTGGAAGAGGGGAGATTTAGATTGGATATTAGGAAAAAATTCTTTGCTGTGAGGGTGGTGAGGCACTGGAACAGGTTGCCCAGGGAAGCTGTGGCTGCCCCATCCCTGGAAGTATTTAAGGCCAGGCTTGATAGGGCTTTGAGCAACCTGGTGTGGTGGGAGGTGTCCCTGCCCACGGCAGGGGGGTTGGAACACGATGATCTTCAGGGTCCTTTCCAACTCTAACCATTCTATGATTCTATGATTGCAGACCTGGGCGATTTTCCCCCTGTATTTACAACTGCGCTGTGTCCCAGCGCAGGAGCTCACGTCAGAGCAGAAACCAGAGATGTGGGTCAGAGTGGGACCCTTTCTTTATGTCCTTTGCCCACGTGCAGGATGATACTGCCTGCATGGATCTGTGGGGTTCACGGGCCACCCTTGGTTATTGTGTGTTGGTGCATTTAGCTCATCCGCACAGTGAACACAGGGATTTATTAACCGCCCCCTGCTATTGCAGAAATAGCACAAAGCTATAGCTCCTAGCACAAAGCTGCCCCTTGAAGCCAAGGTTATTGATCCAGAGATTTTCCTTTGCATTTTCCTCAAGTCCCAGCTGGTTGTTCTTACTGAGTGTTAGGAAACTAACACTCTTTGCCCTCTACAACTATCTGAGAGGTAGGTAGAGAGGTGGGTTCTGGCCTCTTCTCCCAAGGGAACAATGACAGGAGCAGAGGAAACGGGCTGAAGTTGCTGCAGGGGAGGTTTAGACTGGATATTGGGAAGAATGACTTCACTGAGAGGGTGGTCGGGCTCTGGAAGGTCCTGCCCAGGGAGGTGGTGGAGTCACCATCCCTGGAGGTATTTGAGAAATGTATAGATGTGGCACTTCAGGGCATGCTCTAGTGGCCAAGATTGTTGGGTTGGGTGATCTGTTTGGCTTCTTTTTTTCTTTTGGTGTGTTTATAGTTGGACTCAATGATCTCAGAGGTCTCTTCCAACCATGAAGATTCTGTGATTCTGGGAAACCAGCAGCAACACCTTGTCGAGGAGTGCCGTGGAAGTACAGAAAACATGGGCCTTGGTGCAGAGTCCACTGGTTCTCCCTCATTTTGCCTCCTTCTCCCTTCCTGATCCTGTACCTCAGCACATGCACCTCAGTGCTTGGTGTTTTGGGGGCAGGTAGTCCCCATCCCTCCTCCTGGGAAGCAGGACCCTCATGCGGCACCAACCAGGTGTGGGAACACTGGAAGCAGGCGTGGGAACCAGCTGCTAAACCCCTCTTCTGGGCTGGCTCCAGTTTACAGGCCAGGTGCTGTGAGTTCAGTCATTCTCTTAAATCTCCAACCTGTTTGTACTCACCAGGTGCCACAGTCAGTTTCTGATCCTGCTGGTCAGTGGCTGCATCTGAATTTTCCTGCCACCACAACCACATTTCAGCTGATTGCTGCTCCCTCCAGGGCCATATATGTGGGGTCAGAGAGGATATATGCGGATCTAGCAATAAACACAATTGTTTAAGTCAAAACCTGAAGTGATCTTGCAGGAACGGTGCTAAAATTTGATCACCAGTGACTAAAAGAAATCATCTGTTAGAAGGAGGTCTTCATGTCCCCTCCCATAAAGAAGAAAGGATGAGATCTTGGTTTCCAAAAAGGTTTTGATGGAGTTGCATGCTTAGGAGAACAGCTTTACCTTGTTTCTTGCCAGCTTTACTTATCACAGAGAGGATGGACTTGATTTACTTTTGGAGGCATGATGTACAACTAACTGCAGAGGGACAAAGCAGGTCTCTGTTGCAAAGCCAACCTCACTGATGAGTGGTGAGGAACCCAAGAGCCTCACTGCCCTGGGTGCATCAGGCATTAAATATATTTTGGATCAGAACTGAAGAAATCTCAGCTTTAATGGATGAAGGGAGCACTCATCAGCTCGCATGAGGAGAGAGCGCCGGGGATCCCACCCCACCATGGAGCAGGGCTTGGCCACTTGGCTGGGTAAGCTGTGCCATGGTGTGGGCAGAAAGAAGGAGGCTTCTTTCCTATAAAAACATCCATCACACCTTCCAGTTGCTCTGGCAAGTGCTAAATGGAGGGTTTGATTTCTGGTATCCAAACCCCGCAGACAGACGTGCTTATAAACAAGCTGATGTTTATTCTTGTTTCGCTCTGCTACGCTTGGAACTGGATCCACTGTGTCTCTCCAGCACAATACTTTATTATTAATTTATTAATAAAAAGAAAGGAGGAAAAATAACTCTCTGGGGAGAGGTAGAAACTTTAATTTAGCAGCTAAAGTCTTGGCTGCGCCAGCTGGAAATTCCTGTAGTTATGAACATGAGGTAATTCTGACGTAGGTGAGATGTGAAGGTGGAGCATGTCCTCAGAGAAGGGTTCAGAGCCTCCCTGGCACCTCAGGCTGCACCTCCCACCCTGCCACAGCCCCAGAAAATGCTGTGATGGTTGTCCTCCACCATGTCCCTCCAGCCTGTGTGTCCCCAAGAGCTCCCATCAGGCAGATGCCTGGAGCTTTCCTGCTGGAGCTCAGCTACCCAGCCTGGAGAAGTCACCCTGGAAGAAGGAGACCAGTATAAAGGCTGCAGCCCTGCTGTTTGCTGTCTCAAGAGCACGCATGTCCTCTCCAGGGCATGAAGGTGACCCATCAGCATTTATACTTTTATTTGGAACCAGGACAAAGCTCAGGAGTGGTTCTGGTGTGTTCTGTAGCAGCACACATCGGGGAGCAGCCTTCTGGTTAAAGGCTTAGATCTGGATTTCATTCTCGGCTCTGCCACATGTTCTCTGTATGACCTTTGTCAAGCTGTTTTAATTGCTCTGTGCCTGGGCTGCTTGGCTGTAAATGAGCATAAGGTTCTTTTCTGCCACTCCTTATCTCTCTTGTCTAACGCACATCCAGTTTTGGTCCAGCAGCTCTCTCTACCTGCGCGCACGCGGCGCTGTGGGTCCACGAGGAATCCTCCAATTTCCCTTCATCAAGGACATGAGCAGAGGAATCACCTGCAGAGGAAGAAACTTCTCTTGCTGAAGCAACTCAGCTTGTTTAGCCCAGCAGAGCAGAGCAGAGGAGGAACATGCACATGGGGACCTGGACCATCATGGACTATGTCCTTGGCTCAAACCTGATTGTTGTGGGGGCAGTGGGGGGGGATAGGCACATACCCCCCCCGGCAACAAACCATGGGAAACCAACACTCCCAGAGGGAGGAGAGCAGTAGGGGCAGATGGGGAACAATTTATTTTTATTTAATTATTTTATTCCAGTGAGCGATCAGCGAAGACCACAAGCAGTTATGTCCAAAGACCATTGTGGAGTTTATACATTTTATATCCCAGCCAAATATACATCCATGTGTAAATGTACACATATTTGTAGAGGGTGGTGCACTGTGAAGCACAGGACAGTTCACGAGAGATTTAAGAGGAGCTGGTGGATCACAAGGGACCCATGATGAGCTCCTGGCCTCAGAGGCCTCCAGCTGCTGACCCATATCTATACTGTTTCCAGTCCTTCATCATCACTTGGCCCCGTGTATCAAGCAGCTGATCTTCCAAACCCACCCAGGACCGTCGCTGCAGTTAAAATCCGCAGCTTCCCCATCTCTCTGCTGAGCCCTGTTTTCCATTTACCACAAATCCACATTTTTTAAAAATTTATTTTAACTTTAATATTATAATCTTGAAGAACAATGTGTCTTAGAGTGGCTTTAGCATTTGAAGAGGAGCTTGGGGTCCCATGGGTTTCAACCAGAGTTTCGGTAATAACTTTTTTCTTTCTCCAACTGCTCCTTAGTTAAACTGCTGCTTCTCTACTTCCCAAATCGGGGCAAGTTCTGGTGAACAAAGTAGTGTGGAGAAAAAGCATGAAGGCTCCTCTGCTATAAAATAGATGCCAATCTAGGCTGTGTATAAGCGGTCGGTCTGATGTTGGCTTTGGAGTGATCTGTCTGTGTCCCCCTCTCATGAAACATCACAGTTTAAATACTCAGGTCTGCCCAAGGAAGCATGAAGGGAGGGGAATTTTACAGAACTCTTTGAGGAAACCTAGGTTTTTAAGCAAGATTTTTGTGTCTCTGGTGTTAAGCCGAAAGATAACCACCCTCCCTACAAACACCTCCTGCTCCGAAGCCCATACCCAGCTCGTGTTGCTGCTGGGGAGTGGAGGATGCAGCCAGAACTGGTGCTTATTTGGTGCTTCCTCAGCGAAGATGAGGATTTCCATTTCATACTTCAGCAAGCAAATGCCATTCCTGTTCATTTCAATTGGGGAGCCGCTAAATAAAGAGTAACTCGAGTGAGGATAATTGCTGGCTAGTAAACAGAGAAGGCAGAACCCTTCCAGCAGACAGTGCGTTTATAAATTGAGCCCCTCGTGGTGATTATATGACAATTTTATGTGAACTTTCCATTTTCAGCAGAGTTTGTTGTAAAACCTTAGTAAAACTACCCCAGCAGAAGGTCAGAGCACACCTTGCCTTCAAAGCAAGGCTGAGCAGCAGGCTCTGGGCATCATCCACGAGCTCTATGGGCATGGACAAGCAGGGAGCAGGAGCTGCTGAGCCTGAAAACCATCCTCTCCCAGTCCAGCAAACACTGGTGACAACAGGAGCTGGTCTTTGCCGACCTCTGGATCAGGTCCTCGGTTTGCAAGGGAGGATGCAGCTGGCCTGGTCCCGGCTGCAGTTTTGTGAGCTGACAGAGGGAGAAGAGCATCCAATTCTCAAGGAAATAAAAAACCAAATAAAGCTTAAACAACGGCTTTGAGACCGGGCTCAGGTTTTTGCCTCCAAGAATACCTACTGGCTCGCAGAGCAACCTGGCAGCTTTCCTGCTCTGTCTAACACAGAGCTTGGAAGATGACAGCAGTGATAACATGGGATTCCTCAGCCCATATCGGGTGCCAGCCAGAGAGCAGCATCCCTCCCCTGTGACAGCACTCGAAATAAGCGGGACAAATGCAAATCCCATCCAGTTTTGTGGCCGCGACTCCTGTGTAGTCTGCCAGCCGGAGCTGGCATCGTGCTGTAATCTATCGAGCAAAGTGCCTCAGACAGCCGTAGATCGGGACTCAGCATGGGAGAATCATTTTCCAAACGAGTTATGTGTTACATTATCCTCGCTTGCTCGCGACCAGCTGAAGGAAAAGAGCTGCCTGAAATTAGATATGACAAAGCAGGACCAGTTTGCCTGTTTTGTGTTGCTGTGGGAAGTGTGATTTCTTTTTAGCCTGGAGGGACGCTAAAATAGAGAGGCGGCTCGGGATGATGTAAATCCCATCAGAAGACTGCACGATTGGAAAAAAAATATCCCTTGTCGTGGGGTCTGCCCTGGATCTGGAAAAGGTTGGGCCCAGCTGGACTTCTTCCCTGAGCAGGAATTCCTGATGGAGGACTTGGGATCAATGGGAGTCCAAAGTGGGGTCACCGGCCATTTCTACTGTGCTCGGTGCCAAGTGGTGCCGGTGAGATGCTGGCACGGGAGGAAGGATGTTTCCTTCAGCAATTTTAATCACATTTTAAGCATTTCTCAAAGGCACAGTGTTCAGACAGCACCTCTTAGAATTTCATGCACCCAAACAAACAAATCATTTAGGGCAATTACCCTTGCGCCAAATCACCGGGTGCTTGTCTGGCAGCCACGAGGGCATGGAATGGATTTAACTACAGGGATTGGAAAGCAGGAAAAGTCCCTACCCCTGGCACAAAACCTGTGCATGGCTGAGCTGGACTCCCAGGCTCTCCTCAAATTGATTTCTTGAGGATTGTGCCTTGGGCTCTGGGGGATTCCTCTTTTGCAATATCCAACTGGGCTTGAAACAGGCTGCTTTGCACAACTCCCTAATGGAGGAGAAGGGGCTGTTCCAGCTCCTGACCCTAAAAAGTCAGTCATTTAATTCACTTCACTGCGAAGGCTTTTGGAGACAAGGCATATGGAAGGCGCCGTAAAAATCCATCTTCTGCTCTATAACCCATGTCACTGCACGAGCTAATTGCTGGGTTTCTGTAAGGCAGTTCATTCTCCTGCACTCAAAGGAGCACATGGTGGAAGGAAAACACAAGAGAGCTTTTTTGTTGTTTTCTAGCTTATTTTAAGCATTTCCTCAAGCAGTGTTTGCTTGTTTTACTGGTGTTTTTAAAGTTGGCCCATGTGGCATCCTGGTATGATATTGGATATTGAATGAGAGAAGTGGCTGCTCTGTGGCTGAGGGGCCGGTGTGAAAGGAACCAGAGACGAACTGGAAATGTAGCAACTGTGTTTCTTCAAAAAAAAAAAAAAGGATTTATGTGCTCAAGTGCAACAGCACAAGCAAGCAGTGCTAGATTCTGATTTTGATTAATAGTTGGCTAGAGATAATCTTAAACTATTGGGGATTAGGGAAGCAGTCCTCCAACACTGAAATCTTGGAAGGGAAAATCTGCCCGTGAGCCAAAAAAACTCAAGCCCCAGTTTAGGAGCAAAGTAAGAAAGCAAAATCAACGTGGGCAGAGTCTAAGCTGGTGGCAGCACTATTGAACCCTGTGGAGCTGATGGCATCCATGGGCAGCGCGTTGAGCTCAAAGAGTCCGAGGGCTGATGTCCTTGGAATCAGAAGCGGGAAAGGTCACTGGGTATTTTCCCCCTCTCTTAGGAGGTGGGGATTTGAAACGCATGTACTTACATCAAAGGCTTTACGACCAGCTGGAGACTTTAAATGAGGTGGCAAAGTAGCAATATGCCTTTAAAATAAAACAAAATCAAATCTGCAACAAAAAATCTGCAGCGCCCACCGTGGCCCCTGCATTGATGGAGAGGAGCCTGCGGCAGCCAGGGCAGCAGGGAGCTTCCCTGGGAGGATGCTTTTGTCCTTCATCTCAATAGATTGTCTCAGTTTGGAGGTTTATACCTGATTTGGGGGGCACAGGTACTTTCTAAGCTCCTCTCTGTGGCTGGGTCAAGGTTGTCTGTCTATTTGAGGTAAATCCCAGGCTCGATGTTGCTCCATTGAAGAGAAAAAGCTGGTGCGATCAGCCCCGCTCGCTGAAAACAGAGCTCCAGCCCCAAACAAGCAGATGCAGGATGGAGAATCCAGCCACAGGGTGTAAGAGACCCCCAGAGCAGCCTGGGCTGCCTCCAGTTTATTTCCAGGCCCACACAGATGCCGTTTGTATCACGGGTATCATTTGTACCACAGACACTCTAATTTGGACAATTATTTCCCCACTGGAAAAGAGGTGATGTTGGTTCCTCTGTACGAATAAATCATCACGTGAAAGCAATTCTGCAAAATCACCTCAGTGACCTCTGTGGTGACAGCAGCAGCCAGGTGGTTTTCCGATTTGAGTTTTTCAAGAGAATATAATCACAATCAGGAGCAAGACTGGCTGCCCAAACAGTTCACCCAGCTCCTTAAGAAATCTCTCTCTTTGCTTTGTCTATAAATCTCCTCAAAGGCGCAGAGGCATCTCAACACATTTGATCCTCCTGCCTTGTGAAATCTCAAATCATCAAGAGGGCAATTCCCTTATTTGTCATTATTCCTTAAGCATGTCCAGTTGTAACATCACTAATGACGGGGTTTCTCTATTTCATTAGTGTATGTTTGATGATAGCTAGTAATTGTGATTATGACTCCATGCATTCAAGTTTAAGAAGAGATCCCTTATATATTACTTTCTTTTGCTTCAGATATTAAAGACATATGCTTTTGAGCATGCAATAAATGTCTTATAATAAGAGAAGGACTAGATTTAGTAGCATAGGTTTTATTCATTGCTTTAAAATATTAGCCAATTATTGAAAACATACTTGCTGAAACTTAGCAAAGCTAAAAGGGTACTATACCTACAGCACAGCTAATCCTCAATATATTTCTTTAACAATCTATTGACGTGTATTTAACCTCCAGCGGAGCCAGCGTTAGGAGCAGACAGGCAGGAGCTGGGTGTGCAGGATCCCTGCTGCCGGCCTCGCCTGCTCTAACACTGGCTCTGCTGTCCCTCTGTCCATCCAGACCAGTAGGGATGGCATACTGGGTGCCAAAGGGATGCTGCATCACCCCACTGCACGTGGCAACCCCCACCTCACCCAGGACTGCTGGTTTTCCAGCAAGGGATGTGTTCTCCCACGTCACCACGTCACCTCCACGGTACCCAGAGGAGATGGGACCTTCCTCCACACCCCCAGCTACAAAGTCACAGTGACTTGTTCAATGTCCCATCAGGAATTCAGGGAGATGTCTACCTATCTGAACCATGAGCATCGCACTCAGAACTTCTGTTTAGATTTTTGCAAAATTCTGGCACTAAAATAGGCATCAGGTGCTCCTTCTCCTGAACATCTGGGACCTCCTGTGGGCCCTTCATCCCCAAGTACCACCCTGAGGTTGTGCCTGGCCCTGCATACTCCAAAATCCGTTCTGGCCTGCAAATGGGGAGAAGGACAATCAGAATAAATGGAGCAGCAGCATCTGCACAAAGCAAAGGGGAAGAGGAGCTGCTGTTTGCTGCAAGCGAGCTGCTGGGCACATCCCACCACTCTCCCTCTCTCTGCCAGCTCTGAGCTAAGCGTGTGCTCCTCAGCCCTAGCTGTTCCCAGAGGAAATCTTCCATGTGTAGAAACTCCTTTCCCAATTTTCTCCTCCCTGGTAGCAGGGCCGAGGGTTTTCTTAGAGGCAGGTCCCTCAGAGTGAATACTCCATCTGCAATCTAGTCTTCTGATGGAGGAGGACTCCAGCCATCAGGCTCTCAGCTCTTCTGGAGGGCAGTGACCAACTGTGCCCGCGGCTGCTCAGACCCATGGAGCAGAGCCGGGGTGATCGTTTTTTCATTTACCCCCTGATCCCAGCACTGCAGAATAGGCTGTGCCCAAAATTCCTGCGGTGCAAGCAGGTTTATATTGGCCTGTTCAACGTGAGCTGCCAGGGCCAAGGCAAACAAAGGGGGAGAAGTGATTCTAATTATTTGATGCATTAAGGGCAGTGACATTTCCAGGAAAAACACAAGGGGTGAGATGAGGGGTTTTTTCTTTCGCGTGTTAGAGCACACGTCCTTTATTTTTTCCTAGCTCTGGTACAAAGCATCACTTGTGAGCTCTGCTCCGAGATGCTGAGGATAAAAGGCAGCGACAGGAGCGGAGCTGACGGCTGCGTGGATGCCGCCTCCGGGAGAGGGGTGAGACGTGGATTCATGGGGAACCCGCTGTATTGACAAAGGAAACATTGGTTGTGGTGCTGGGGGAAATGTGCCCTTAAAGCTGGGAGCTTTGAAAAGCGCTGCTACAAAGGTCCCCATTTATTGTGCATCAGCAGAATTCCACTGAGTTGGAAATTTCCCAAAGAGATCTTTACCTGCCGCAGCAGCGCTGCAAGCCCTGGCTCCCCAGTGGGGTTTTGGATCCTTCTTTCTGCTTTTCCTTGCAAATTTTAGTGGGCTGCTGTAGCAATCTGGGACTGACAGGGTGCTCATCCCCAGCGAGCAGCCCAGAACCTCCTGTCCAAGGCCCTGGACTCCCTGGAGCAGAGGTGCTGCACCTCCAAGCACTGCTGGACTTTGGACATGGCATTTCACCAGCCCAGGAGCACACGGCTGGGACCGTGAAAGAAGCAATAGCAAAACTTCAATGACCTAATGGTTCACGTAAAACACCCAGACAGTCCTGGGAAGGAAGACAGACTGGGCAGAATTAAGTCCATCAGGCTTTTCTCGCTGTCCCTTTTGGTGGAGGTGCATTTTGGTTTGCAGGAGGCAAAATTTGAGCCTCCACAGAGGCCAGGACTACGTGCCAAGTGCCTGATGCTCATCTGAGCACAGCCTCATCCCGCTCATGTGATTGAGCATCTTTACCCACTATCTGCCACCTGAAGTTGAACACCTCCCTTCTCTTCAACACAAGGATTCTTCTTCCCCGAAGCAGCCCCTTCGGGCATATCCTCCTCTTTCAGTCAAAAAAGCAGCATTGGCTGAGTTTCATTCAGCTGTTTCCCAGAAGTGACAGGCTGCTGCTTTCCTAGTGCGGCAGAACAACTGGCGTGCTGGGGGAAATCATCCTTCAGACATACTGAGCCCTAAGCTGGTGGCGCCGAGCAGCTTGTCATGAGCAGAACATCGCTCGGCTCAAGGTCAAGAGGCGGCTCAGCACACGAGGAGCATGGCTGCTGCAGGGCTGGTGCGAGTTGGACCTGGAAAGAAGCAGACTGTGTCAGTAAATGAGACAAGATCCTGCCGAGGACTGGGATTCATCGTGCTGCCTGGGGCACGCCTGCTCGCTCGCTTGCCCAAGCGTCCCCCCGCAAGTGTGCGGTGAAGACCGGTGACATACGCAATATCCATATTCACACAGTAAAGGGAAGTCAAAGCAGAGCCTGAAAGAGCTGCGTGAGCACGAGTGTCCACCTAATTCTGCAGAGAAAAGCATCCCCTCCGCAGGCACCTCTTATTTCTGTGGCTTAACCCGGCCTTTGCCTGAAGCAAGGGCTCACGCAGGTAAAACGCATCCTCAACACCTCTCACGTGCAGTGGCTTTCCAGGTCAGTGGCGTGAGCTCAGCACCAGCTGGTGGCCACTGGCCAGGGAGTCACGGGCAAAGGGGCTGCAGGGCGGGCACAGGAGGCAAAGGGAAACCAGACGGTGCCCAGCAGGTTTCCTGCCTGTCCGTGGCCATCACTGCTCCTCCAGACACAGCCTGTCAGAAGGCATCCACAGCAGCGTTCAGCTCCTCCACTACCCTGCAACATCCTGCTGCTCAGTCATTTCCATCTCCCAAGTGGATCTGATGCTGTAGCAATTACTTAGCAAAAAAGGTTGCTGATTAAAAGGCTCATTAATAGGGTAACTGGAAAAACCACTTAACCAGCGATCTCCCTTTTGCACGGTAAGTGCAGAAGAAGGGGGGAGCAGTCTGGGAGTACTGAGGTTGTCCCTGACCTTACAGGTGCTGAGGGAAGAAGGGACTGCACGGAGCGTTTGCCTGGAGAGATTTGGAAGCCCCTGCAGACCCAGGGAACGAAGCAGAAGTTGCTGTGAAATTCAATTAGTCCCGAGCAGTGAGCTTAATGCAGATCCTCAGTGCTGGAACTTGATGCTTCATTATTAATATCAGCATAAACTGCCTCAGGCTGGGGTAGATAATATTGATTTGAGTCAGGCGTGTGGCTGGGTTTAGCTCCAGCATGGACTGGAGCTCAGCCAGCTCAGCAAGCACCAGCTGCTGCCAGGGGAGGGTAAGGACCGCTGCGTGCCCTGCACTGAAAATTGGGGAAATGGGGAAAGATGTAACTGAAATGTTGAGCAGTTTTGGAAAAAAAAAAAACACAAAAAAACCCCAAACTCACAGGTCCCCTCATTGCAGACCCATGTGAGAAGCGAATATGGGCAAAGGCAACTGGTTGAAGGAGGAAGGGAGGTGCACGAGGAGGCTGTGAAGGCCTGCTAGGGACACAGCTGGCAAGTCACCCGGCCGTGCAGGCTGACACATCTCATTTTCCATGCAAAAGGGCCAGAATCCACTGGCCAGACAGTCCTGCCTGCAAGGAGCTGGGTGCAGACTAGAAAATAGCTCTGAAGTTCATGAGAAGGTCAAGTTTCTGGCGTGCTGCTTGGCATGGGATGTCCAGTGGTGCCTCCATGAGAGCCAGGAGCAGTATGCTGGAGCTAAAGTGGAGGAGACAAACCCTAGTCCTACACCGAACTGCTAAAATGCAGGATTATTGAAGCACAGCCTTGCAAATGAACTTTCTGGAGAGGTTTTTCCGCTTGTCTTGGAGCCACCATGAGCCAAGCCTTTCTAGAGATTTCTCAAACTTTGGTAGGTGGAGAGTGTGGAAGATGGAAAGGCTGGAAAGAAATAAAACTTGCATGGAAAAAGAGAAAACAAGTATTTCTGACCATTCCCGAGCATCTTTGTTGTTGTTAGAGGCTGTTCTGTTAGATTTGGTTGTTGTTGCTATTTTTATTTGCATGGCTTCAAATTGCTTTCTCATTCATGAAAAACATGTGCTCCGTCCTTGGTTCAAAGAACAAGGGAAGCGGTGGGAGAAACCCATCAGCCCTCCGTGGCCACATCCCTTCTTGACAATGGAAGGGAAAAACATGAAGCTGGATCCCAGGGGAAGAGGACAAGGAGATGTAACGAGAAGGAAGGAGCTGAGGGCGTTGGGGTCAGAGGAGGAGAAGGAGAAGGCACGTTCCCGTGTAAGAGAGGAGGATCTTCAGTAACAGACTGATATGGAACACAGGCCCTTAATTACAGAAGAATCTGCGTCTCATTTGGTGTTAATTCAGCCCTGGCAGCAGGAAAAGCATGTCAGGAAAATGAAGGTGGCTTTTTGACACGTGCCCCGGAGGGAGGGCTCAGGCTCTGGGAGGGGGGTGAGTAGGTGCGGGCCAGGGCCAGGCAGGATTTGCTCCGTGATGCAGGAGAGCATCAGGCTTGGGCTGTCCCTGGAGCATTTTGCTGGGGATTTGGAGAGCACTCTGCTTTTCCCGTGTTCAGCTGCTGCGATCTGGAAAGCCCTCCTGTCGATGGGTAAGAGACTCAAATCCCCTCTGCAAAGACTTAAGCTTTGCATCTGCAGTTCCGGACGTGCCAAACCCTGAGTACCTTAGGAAAAAAAAGAGAGAGAGAAAAGAAAAAAGGGAAGCACTCACAAGGTCACCAAGTTCTCTTTAGGTGGACACTGAACTGCCTGAATCCAGGGTTTCTGCTTCCATGGCTTTTAAAATCAGTGTGAGCGAGGGTAGAATGGGATCAGATGTAAGACTCACATTCTGGCCCCAGTTTTTAGGTGCCTGCTCCGGGATAAACCTGAAGGTGCACAGGAAGGGCCAGCTCAGAGGGTTTTTCCTAGATTCATAAAATCACAGAATCACAGAATGGTTTCGGTTGGAAGGGACCTTTAAAGGCCATCTAGTCTAACCCCCCTGCCCTGGGCAGGGACACCTCCTAACAGATGAGGTTGCTCCAAGCCTCCTCCAACCTGGCCTTGAACCCCTCCAGGGATGGGGCAGCCACAGCTTCTCTGGGCAACATGGACCAGGGTCTCACCACCCTCAGCGTAAAAAATTTCTTCCTAATATCTTGTCTAAATCTTCCCTCTTAGTTTAAAGCCATTACCCTGTGTCTTCTCACAACAGGCCCTGCTAAAAAGTTTGCTCCCATCTTTCATAGAAGTCCCCTTTAAGTACTGAAAGGCTTTCATCTCCTCTCTTCTGGCCTCCTGGATGGCAGGAATCATTGAACATCAGCTGCCAAGCCCTCAGCTGGTGGCATTTCACAGGGCGATGCCGGGTGCTTGAACCCTCCTGGAGGCATCTTCTTCAATGATGGCCGAGAGATCTGCAGCTCATGCAGTGTTTGCAGCAGAAATGCCAGGGGGAAAGCATCACTCCAGACCACCTCAATGACTTCAAAGGACTTTGGGTCAGGCCCGAAGCAAGCACAGCAAGTTGCACGTAGAAAATCAGACGTGTAGATGGAGAGGTAGCTTTTTAAAGCCTGGATCTCTCAGGGCACTCAAAGCAAAAACTAAAGTTTGTATTTCATTGCCTCTGCTTGACTCTTTCACCTCCACATTTTATTGATTCACCAGGACTTTCTAAATAGAGTTAATCGCGTTTTTAAGTGTTTATATTTGCAGTACTTATGTTTATTAAGGAAAGGCTTCTTTTTAATATTGGCCCTTTCTTTTTCCTTCAGCTGGCAAGCAGCTCCCAGAAGCTTGGGCTGATTCTGATCAGATGTCTAAAACTTTCCACGTATGATGCCAAATTAACATCTCTGCCTGCAGAAAGGGCTGTGGGTAAACGTGTGTATATCTAGGAAAAACAAATGCTAAGGAAAAGATACACAAAGCTGTGTGTGCAATAAAAATGCCTCTCTCCTTCTCTGTTAGAGCCATGCCAGAATGGGAGGTGGAGGCAGTGGGGTGCAGGAGGCTGGAAGTGGGAAGGGGAAGATCAAGCTCTGCCCTCACTGCCCACGTCCAAGTGCCCACGGTGATGCCAAGGGGTTGAGAAGGGAAATATGTTGTGTAGTTCAAGGGAAGGATGAAAAATGAGGATCAGCGAACTGCATCTCCATGAAGGCTGATACCACACTCCTGCTTTCGAAGGCAATAAATAAGGGAAAGGCTCCCAGAGCAGAGGTTAAAACAAAAGAGAGTTGGCAAATGACGTTCCCTAACATCTGCTACCTTTAAAAACATATGTCTCTGAAATATAAGCATTGGGCAGGGCTCTCTGAAGGTACTGTCTGGTTCCACACTAAGGGAAGGGAGCTGGGGCCTGGGGAAGCATGGTGCAGGGTGGGTTGGAGGCCACCCAACGGTACTGTGCTCCCCTTTGCAAGGTCAACTATACAGTGGAGATGGCACTGATGGAGAAGGTCTCCTGGAGTTCGCCATGAACTGCACCCCCATGCCCAGGAGCGAAGGTAAACTTTGGTTTCTCCAAAGAGAAACCTTTTGTGCCTCTGTGAAGCATCCACTTGCATCCTGTTGTCCCCAAATCCTTTCTCTGTTCTGAGGACTCAGTGAGCAGCTCCTTAGAAGTGCCGCTCTATGCTGAAACAAGGCACTCTTGTCCCCCCAGTTTCCCACTGTGTGCCAAGCTGGACACAGCAGACTCGAGGAAGAAAATGAAGTCTTAGCAATTAGGCACATGTGTCTAGGAGCCCTACGCATCCTCCTCTCCTACTGAGTCTGCTGGTTGGCTGACCAGGTGTTGATAAAAATGATGCACAGTTGGGGAAAGTTACTCATCCAAAGCTTGGCACCTACAACAGACTATGTCATGGGAATGTGGAAGGCATAAAGAAGACTAATTTCTACATGCAGAGCAGCAGCATTTCAGGGAGGAGACAAAATTCAGCTGCAGACTCACAACGACTGTTGCTGAAGATGCTCACTCAGCTCTCACGTTCTGCAGAAAGAAAAACTCCCTGCTCTTAAGCGCTCAGCCCAAACCACCAAAGGTTTCTCACGCTGCTTACTCCATCCTAAGACCCCATCCTGCCCTGATGACACCCCCAGCTGCCTTATTCACTTCCCCAGTAATAGCAGCTCAACATCCCAAAGTGAATGTCCACAGGACACCCCTTACTCCCTGCTAGGATGAGTCTCCACAAACACGCAGCGGTGGATCTGCCAGCATCACATCCCTGCCATGTCACCAGGACTGAGTTGGCAGGTCGGTCGCATGCAGATGAGAAGGTCTGAGTCTCCATGTGGCATCCGTCCGCCCGCAGAGCACCACAGACCGAGCTTCAAAGCAAGCGTTGCGTCCTTTTTACTTCTGAGTAGCATATGGTCCAGAGCAGAGACAAATTCCGCAGCCGAGGTTGACGTCCAGGCTCTGTCCATCTGTACCGAAGCATTTAGCTGCAGCTGATGAAACATGAGGGCAGGAGTTGAATTTTCCGATATCTCATAAATGTTTAGCAAAACTACCCACTCAGTGTTATGCATTTAATAAAGAGGTTTTTTTTTTCTGTTGCTATTGTTATGTTCTGTATTCAGAATAATGCTTGATGAAGCGTAGAAGCAGCCTCTGCTTCCAGTTATTCTGGACTTCCAGAGGCCAAGCCCCATGTTTCTGCTTGTGGAAGCACGAGAAGAAGATGGTCTGTAATTTTAATTGCTATTTAAAAGACCCATAAATGAAAGTGGGCTTTCTGTCTGGTTGGTGTTGGCAGATATTTCCAAATGCTCCATTATAAATGCAAACGAAACAAAGGTTTTGTGCTCAGCAATTTGCCAGGGGCTGCAGAAGAAAGCAATAAAGCCCTGTTAGGTGATTCGCAGGGCATCTTCTCAGGAGAATAAAAAAATATGTATTTACCATCTGGTGCAATCAGATTCCTTCCAAAACCAGCAAAACCCACCCCTTTTTCCCCTCAGAAATACCTTCTTGAGCAAGGGACAGAGGCGTCCTTGTGGGCACCCAGAGCAAGGCCATGTTGCACCAGAGGAACAAATCTCTCCTTTCCCTTCCCTAATCTGTTTCTAATTTATGCTAATTCTGTACATGTTATTTTTAATTTGTCCTGTGACGGGATTTATCCTGCCATGAGGAAAAGGGCTGGTCCCACGGTTCCAGCAGGGAAAGAGGACCCAGGTTGTCTGAGCGCCGTTGTTCGCAGTGATGCTGGCAGCTCTTTGCCTTTTCGGGGGGAGAAATCGTGTCCATCCCTTTAGGGGCGCAGCAAAATTCTTCAGTCCATCTGATGCTCAGGCACTGCCATTCCCATTACTGCAGAAACAGTGATAACTTATAAGTGAAGGGGATATGACGGTAAAAGAGCTAAAAGCCCTCGCATAAGTGGTTCCTGGAGGCGCTGAGCTGTTGGGGTCAGGTGGGAGTGCCGGGAGCAGGGAAGGTGAGCGTACAGGAGCAGATGTTCTGCAGAGGAACGTGTCGGGGCGATCCCAAGAGGGACATGCCTTTTCTTTTTTCTTTTTCTTTTTTTTT
Organism: Pedionomus torquatus; assembly: GCA_013398155.1. Classification (NCBI taxonomy): domain Eukaryota; kingdom Metazoa; phylum Chordata; class Aves; order Charadriiformes; family Pedionomidae; genus Pedionomus; species Pedionomus torquatus. The sequence continues at coordinate 194,401 of VZRU01005990.1, forward strand.
TCGGTTTTCTTTTCTTTTTTTTCAGTGCTGGGATGATTCTGATTCATCCGGACAGCACCTCCTTTGCTGCGGAGAAAGCTCCACTGCATCCACCGACTCCAGTCCAAGCTCAAGCTGAAAGCGAGTGGGGGCAGAGCTACTTCAGAGGCCACAGTCTGGATGAAGTAATTTCTGCCAAGATGCTTTCAAGGAGTACATTGGCTCCTGGGGCCTAATTCTTTAAGGAGAGCGATTAGTATGGAGAATGGTGTTCACCCCAGAGCACCCCAGGAATTACAGAGAGCTTTGGTGTCCCAAATCCACTGAATTTATTTATATTTTGTTTTTCTACACTGCATTTCCTACTCCCAGTTCCAGATATCTCTCGTTACAGACCACAGTCAGTGTTACGGGTACCACACCGTCACCTGTATCTCTTGCTGAAATGCAGAACATGGAGGACCCCATGGAAACAGGAGGACAAGACATGGTTAGGTGACCTGGGCATGGCTGGCCACCAAAACCATGTTGAGGTCCCACAGCTCCCTTTACACAGAGCCTTTTCCTCCCTCAACCAGCCCATGTAATTTTCAAAGCATCCAAACAACATTCCTCTGCCTCGTGAATGAATGGAACAGGCTTTTCCAGAGGTTGTCTGCAGCCCAGATGCATCCAAGGGACAACTGGGCTCCTCTTTCCAGGAGATCCTTTGATCTCTCCCTGAAAACGGACGTAGCATTATTATTTCTTTTTTTTTATTTTTTTTTTCAGTATGCGTTGCCATCTATGGGAGATGCAAAAGATGTAGGACATTTGGTTATCATAACACAATGGTTTCAATTAGCAAAACCCCCCTGCCCTCTTTTATATCCACTGGCCTGCCTATCAAAGATGTCGTGGTGGCATCTGGGGCACACGTTGTGACTCTGAAGACGAAGAGGTTCTTGTGAGCCTCCTTTTCCCTTTCTGTGCTGAGGCCGCTCATGGAAAACATGCGGTTTTAATATATTCCAAATTAAAATGTCGTTCAATCAAAGACTCGATCATTATGGATGCCAGGATTTTTTTGTAAGCAGAAGCCAGAGGAAGGTCACAGAAAATTGTGTTGTTTTGTTTTGCGCTTTTTTTCCCTTTTTTTTCCCCTTCACTACTGGTTCCACATCATAAAGAAGCTGGAAGGTGGTGCAGGATGACTCCAGGAGTGGACAAACCATGAGAGACCGTAGCCAGCCCTGCAAACCAGCCATGCCTGCGTTCCCAAGCTCAGGATGCTGGGACACCAAGACACACTCCATGCCAGGACCTCAGATCACCAGCGCCCAGATGGCAGCTGGTTACCCCTCTCCAGTGGATGGTTTTTCTTGCAGAATCCACATTTTTTTTCCCCTGTATTTGACTTGGCACTCAGGAATTTCCCTTCCCTGCCCAGGCCCACCGCTTCCCCCTGACCAAACATCCCAATCAGTTATCCACAAGGCAATTTCCTCCTGGAATGCTGCTTGCTGGAAGTGAAGGCCAAGATGTCATGCACCAGCCTCTAGATGTGCTTCTCCTTCTCCCTCTCCCTTCCCTGCTCTTTTATTCTCCTCCAATGCAGCAACAGAGCTCAGGAGCTGAAACGAACCTCTTCGATCCCAGCTCCAGCAATTCTTTTGCTACTAAGAAAAGCAAGAGCGGAAGCAGAGATGGAGAGGAGCGTTGCCCGGTCCTGGAGATACACGTTCAGTGTCCTACAACTCCTTGGGGAGGAAATGGGTGGGAATTTACTGCAGGAAAGAGCATCGATGGGGAGAGGAGGTTCCCTCGTTTGCGTTTCCTTTGCAGCACCTACATGATGCAACCTCAGCCATTCCACAAGCACATTTTTAGACTGTGAGTCAAATTTCGTGGAGGTTTTGCAACCAGCCCAGAAGCATGTTTGATTTATAGTTAGTTTCCACCAGAACACATGGAAGGACACTCCAGCTCTGTTAGTAATATCTGGAAACAGAGACATTATGCGTTGAGGGATTCTTACAACATAAATTAAACGGGGAGTCCAGTTCTCATGCCCAGCGCTTTCTGGAAATTGGATGAAATGGTGCACGCTGTTTTTTCCTTGTTACTTCAATCAAAGAGCTCTCAGACTCCAATTAGCATGTAGAATAAAATTGGAGTTCACTTGATCCAGCCCCTAGATTTAACTGCAGACTGCTCCCAATGCAGACTGCATTTATCGGTATCTCTCTTCGAATGCAGATATGTGACTTCTGCTCCACGTGTTCAGCCTGTATTTCTGTGGGGAAAAAATGAAAATCTACTAAAAGTGTTGTTTCACACAACAGGAGACTACAAAACAGCAGAATCTGCATATCTCTGCTGGGATGTAAAGATGTTAATGAAGTTTTAAAATAAAATAGGAACACGACCCTAACTTATTATCCATTTCTTCTGCCTCTTAATTAAACAGATCCTAATGGGCAATGAATATGGCTTGTATAGTTCTCTGCTTGTTTGGCTACCTAGAAAACTACTGCACTCCCTTCTGGTGCCTCGTGATGGCTGGTTGTGGGGAGAAATAGCCACCCTGCTCTCCTGAGATACCTACGGATGGAGCCGGACAAGGAAATATGGGATATGCCTTCTCCCACATCCTTACAGCAGAGCGGCTGGGGAGCCGGGCTGGAGATAAGCAAAGAGCCAGGCAGAATCAGGCTATGATCTATACTTAGGGAATTAATTGTAGCACATCGTCTTTCCTTCTGTTCATGCCTTCATTTGTCCCCTCCTTTAGGACACCCTTAGTAGATCCTGAGCTTCAGGGATGCTTCACGTCTGACTGGCACAGCAGAGGCAGATTGATATTGCAGAAAAAAACAACTCTGGAGTTTTCTGGGTTAATTATAAATTCTTAATTAGGGTTAGTGGGGTTACACTCTCCCTTTATGCTTGCTTTGCACTAACTGGTGGGAGAATCTCTGTGATTGCTGGTCGATGAAAGCTGCCAGGGTTGCAGAAGTGATCAAAGCCCATCGCCTGAGCAGGAAGGCAAAGGTGCAACATCAGCACGAGCTGCTGGCTCCAGGTAATTCGACCAAGAGTTCAGAGCAGCGATGGTCACTTACGTGTGTGTATAGGGCACTCGGCATCAGAGCTTCCCATTAGCTCTCATGGTTTGCTTCGCTTTGAAAGCGTTTGTCCTGGAGACTGAGAACCTCAACACACACACAAACGAAAAAAAAAAAGATAGGAAAAAGCAGAGACTTGCTGAGTAAAGGCTCTTTGCCGGTATGATGGGCTGGATCACAGCCAGAAACTGGCAGGAAAGTACAATCCAAATTATTAAGGACAAGCTCTGAAAACTTGACCAAAAAATGTAAGTTAAAGGCTGTGAGAAAGATTTCTCTGACGTGAGGAAACTGCTGAACTGGGCTGGTGGGAGAGCAAGAAATGCAACAGCAGCAAAGTCACCACCTTGACATTTGCTCTCCATTGGCCTCGCAGGGAGAAGGGGACCCGGCATGGCATTTTTGGAAGAGGGCACGAGAGTGGATGGGTGACTCAGCTCAGACTGCCATCAGCTCCAGGATCTTTGTTCTATCCGGTTTGTCCCTTTGAGGACTGAACTGAGTCATAGAATCATAGAATCATAGACTGGTAAGAGTTGGAAGGGACCTTGAAAATCATCGAGTTCCAACCCCCCTGCCATGGGCAGGGACACCTCCCACCACACCAGGTTGCTCCAAGCCCCATCCAGCCTGGCCTTGAACCCCTCCAGGGATGGGGCAGCCACAGCTTCCCTGGGCAGCCTGTTCCAGTGCCTCACCACCCTCACAGGAAAGAATTTCTTCCTAATATCCAATCTAAATCTCCCCTCTTCCAGTTTAAAACCATTACCCCTCATACATCCAAGTACAAGTACATCCAAGAGTACATCCAAGGGAAGAAAATGTGGCAAATGGACCCTGTGAGACCTCCCCAAGGAGAATTAGACCTGGATCAGGCTCGTACTGGGGCTCTCAGACATGCTCCCAGTATGTTTTCTGGGGTGGTTCCCATTTTTACTGCCTATCCTGCCCTGCACCCAGGAACCAACCCCTTGGCAGAATTTTTTACCCCCTAAAAAAAAAAAAAACTATCTTAAAAAGATCTGCATTTTATGGATGCGAATTATTTTGTAAAACTAATAATTTTCAATCAGTTTTATGGCTGATTCTCTAATTTCAGTGCAGTCTTCAGGATGCTCTGGGTATCCTTGAGCTGCTGGGGACAGAGGCTGATTCCTGCCTGTTACAGTCGCAGTCACAGTCACAAAAAGCTTTTTCTGTGGGAAATAAGCCACTGTGGTAGCTTCAGGCTCAGTTAAGGGTGGATTGGGTATCAACCAATGCTGATTTGTCTTTTTAGCAATTTAGAAAGTGTGGGGAAACAATCAAATTTTGTTTTGGATGCTTCCTCCTCCCCAGACTGCCTAGAATGCATCTGGCGGGGTTTGAACAAAGCATCCAGGTTTGAGTCCAAGCTTTAAATGTTTGTTCTTTTCAAGTGAAAAATCCCAGCCTAACAGATTTGATATTTTCAAGCGGATCATATATTGCTGCTTGCTGGTTCCACAGAAATATAGATTATATCTCGTTTCTAACAACTTTCTATTTCAAAATTACTCTGAATGTTTATCTTTTCCTGAGTGATGAGATAGGTAGGTTCAATACACGTTTTCAAAGCGCTCTAGTATCTTTGAACCTGCGTTTTCAGGTTGAGAAAGCTCTCTGAGAAAATGTCACCTACCTCTAGTTACAATTCAAACAAATAAAAAGCTAGAAAAAACAATCTAATGGGGAGGGGGGTGGTGGTGGTGGTTTGCTGCATATAATCATCTCCACATACAGGATGTACTGGGAATGTTTTCATAGCTGGAGAAATAGAAGGCTGCTTCTAGGAAATTATCTCCTGAAGGCACAGACTCCATGAAACGCTGCAGACTGCGAGGTTTTCCGACGTGGACTACTCTGACTTGAAAGTTGAGTAAGAATGCAAGATTGTGCTTTAATAGACCAGCAAGATCTGAAGCGACATCTGAGGTTTCCACAGCAAAAGAGGGAAACACCATATCCTTCAGCTCACAGCAAAAGAGGGAGAAGAGCAGCGAGAGATGATGTGTTTATAGAAACATCCCCGAGCCTGGATCCTTTCCAACGCATTACTCGGTGCAAAGGAATGTATTAAATAGCTTTTTTGAAAATGTATGTTGAAACACACAGCTCCATATGTCCTGTGTCATTGCCTCTGATATACCGCATGGCTGTGGTCCCCGGTCCCAAGGGCAAAGCTGGATTAATAAGGTACCCATCGCTCCATCCTGCTCGGACCTGAGTACCCACAGCCTCCTGCCTGCCCATCCTGCCAGGGGACACCCACATTTTTTCCCCAAAGGTCTTATTTCTAACAATGTTCAACTGCAAACCCAACTGTCCCAGGTTTTGGACGGGTAGGAATTGCTTTCTGCCTGAGCTAATATGCAGGAAAACCTCCGCTAATCAAGTTTGTCCTAGTCCTGCTGCAAAAGGGGATAATTAAGTCCATTTCAGTAAAACAGGATAAGAATGCAAGCTAAAAAACTGAAGTTTGCAAGCACCAAACTCTAAAGATATTGGTGATCACAGCCCCAGGAGCCCCAGGGACTCAAATTGCTCCAAATTGTCTTTCTTCTCCTGAATGCACAACACCATGGGCTTCAGCAAAGGTTGAAATACATGAAAGAACAAGTCCTTTTCCTTTGTGAGCAATTTGTTTCATTGGTTCCAGGTAATGGCTGGGTCATCTCAGGCCAAGCAAGTGGTGCTCGTTAACAACTGGCATCATCTGAGCAGACAGAGCGATTGAGAGTCAAACCCAAGTCCTGGTGGGGATGTGTCTGTCTGTACCAGGGATGGGACCTTCTCAGCCTGCCGTGGTCCAGGAAACCTCAGCACGGGGTCATTCTGCTTTCTTCTACCAAGGTATTGATTTGCACTTGCTTTGTGCCGAGGTCTCCTGAAGCAGTGGGAAGTCCAGACCCAGCAAAACTCCTGAGTTTCTTCCAGGTTTGGCCACAGCACAAAAGCCCAGGGGACGAGTCTCTTCTTGGGAGAGGGGTCCCCACCAGAGAGCCAGGCTTTCATCCCAAATCCTGGGGCAAACCAGGACCCAGGGCGATCGCTCTTGCTTCCTGTTATTTAAACAACAACCTCCTGTTGAGATTCCACCGATAAAGTCAAGGCGATGCTTTTCCAGGCAGCGAGATAAAAATCCCTTCTGAACTTGCAACTTCTGAAGTTATCTGGGGCTGCTGCAGTGCTCGAAACAACTTCAAATAGATGGAATTGCAGTGTGCCTTTACAAGTTATTTTGCTGTTTCTTCAGTGCAGAAATAAATCCCTTTGTTCTGTCAGATAAAAATGTGCAAGAAAAGCCAGTCCTTAATATAAACTCTTCGCCTGATTATTTCTTAAAGTAAGCCAACAAAAATATACATTAAGAAATCAAATTGAGTTTTCTGAAGTTACATATGATCATCACACATTTCAGGCTGCAATGAGGGGTCGTGTCCCGTTAGGGCACAGTCTTTAGGTGGGAGTTGTAGTCGGGGTGTCCGTGTCAGTGCTTGCTGACTCCCCAGATCTGGATTTGGGGTCTGATTTCCCAAACCGAGCTTTGCTTCTGCAAATATGAATTAATCCAGACGCGGTGCCCAGACCACAGTGCTGGGAATACACGAGGGTGTCTGCAGGAGCTTTTTGGCTGAAGTGGCTCACCAGAGGTCAGAGGTTGGGACATTAAAGCTGCTAGAAATTCTCCATCAGGAACTTATTTTAGCTCTTTTTTTATTTCTCATCCCAGACTAAAAATCCTGGTAGAAAACTTTGCCCTGCATCTTTGCTCTCTTTCTCCTTTGTCATCCTCTTTTTTTTTTTACCTCATCACTGGAACAGAGAGCTCTTCCCATTAGGGAAGAAGCAATGGAAAAAATAAGGCGAGAGAAAAATGAAGGAAATTGCTTTTCTCCCCACTGACATGTTGGATCTGTAGCAGTGGTTAAAGAGAAGTGGCGATTTCCAAGGAAGCTATGTTCTGTGTCTAGCTTTTCTGTGTCAAGGAAGCTATGGTGTTCTGTGTCTAGCTTTCCAAGGAATTTGAGGGCCAAATTCCCTGCAGATTCCTGAGAGAATCACAGCCCAGGTGTCCGTGTAAGAACAAGCAGCCCTGAGCCTCAGTGGCTCTCCTGCCTTTCATGTCAGCAGCAGATCTGCTCAAGGGTTAACGGTGTCTATAACTTCTATCAGCCGGACCACCACTCAATTTTCCATTTCATCTCTATTCACAGAACTCCTATTGATGTCAATATCCTGTTGGGGCTTTTGGGTGGTTTTGGGTTTTTTTTGTCCTTTTGATGTTTGATTTTCTCCTGCTGGCTGCGTGCATGTACACAGAGGCTGATCAGAGTATATGACATTTATTTTAACAAGGGAGGAGAGAGGGAATGGGATGTTTTGTCTCGCTCAACATCCCCTTCTTTGTGAGGCGAGGTGGCTGTCACAAGATCTCCTGCATTTCACATACAGAGTATACAGTTACTTGGCTGACAATAACCGAGCTGTTAATTGCAGAGAATGAAGCCTCATGGGGGGAGTTAAAGCCCTGCAATCCCTGCACAGGCTGAGGAGGTCCAAGGGGGGAGTCAGTGAACCGGTGCTGGGATGTGAGACACGTTCCCATCCCGTGGCAATTCCCGGTGACGGAGCACACTGCTACCAGGTGTCACTGCAGCAGCAGAAGTTCTCAGCAGGGAGATTACTGCCCTGGACTGCCACGTTTCTTGGCAGTCTCCATTCAGCAGGACCTCGGAGCTGAAATCCTCACCCCCAGGAGGAGGAGGGATCCCAGGCCAGGGTGGTGACTCTGGGTTCAGGCTGAGACTCCCCAGCTGCTCTGACTCCAAACTTTGTTTTGTTGGATGCCCCTTGGGTGAGGATGAGCAATTGGATTTGCAATGTGTTCTTTCTACAGACCGTTCTTTACAAAGTAATGTCTTTTTCCTGTGGCATAGATGAGCAAAATACCATAGTAATTTTTTAGAAAATTGTTATTGATGTTGGCATCATGGAAAGGCATGAGCTGTATCCAAGCAAAAAAAAAAAAATTGCGACAAAAAACTTCATTAAACTTTAATTTTGTCATATTTCTTGATACAAATATTGCCAGCTCCAGAGTTTGGAATTCAAAATTTGGGTCCAGATTTCCTTTGTCAGTGACTTCTTCAACCCAGGATGGGCTGACACAACCAGGGAATGAAGGCATGTATTGAAGTCTGAGACAATTTGGACTCTGCTCCGAATCCACAAGTTCAACCCACCTCTTTACAAATAATTTCCTCTGTCGAGGCACTGCTTCTTGGGCTTCTTTCTTTTAGCTGCGGGAGAAGAAGGGTTAGTGTCTGGGAGGGCAGATGTGAGCTGGGGCACATTACGGGAGTGCCGTGCATTCATGCTACCACACGACCAGTCAAGAGCTTGTGCAACCAATGGACGGTTGTTTCAGTCCTGCTGGAGGAGGCTGAGACAACCTTCCCAGTGGCAGCTAAGCTAATAATATTTTAACAATGTGCAACTGCTCTGTTTATGGTAAAAATGCTGACCACATAGTGTACGATGGTTTTCCGTGCACTGTACCTCACTAGGAAAAAATGCAAAACCCACGATGAACAACTGAAGTCTGCAGTTTTTCCCAGTCCCCAAGTCGTTTTCTCCAGTAGCTGGAACATCTCTGATGTGGCATTTCCTACCGTCCTGCTCATGGGCCAGGAGCTGCAGGGACACAGCTCAGGAGCAGCAACGGTGGCACCAAGTAGACTCCATCTCTGAGGACTTTCCCCATCCACTGCTTAACAGAAGCAGATGGGAAGTGGTCCTTGAGAGAGAAGTGGGGAGATTTAACCACAGCCCTTCCAGTAGCAGACCAGAGGACACATCTGCACGCTTCTTCAGTCTGTCATAGCTTGCTTCTATAAATTACCAGTGTCATCATTCAATTTAAAATCTCTTCATTGCTAAAATCACACGCTACAATCAATAAGTCAACAAGTCTACGAGGCTTTGGGATTCCCCAGTGCGAGACAGGGCATATAAATAATAATGAGATCACTGTGAGACCAGATAGTTTTCTCTCTTGAACAGCAAAGAACACGCTATCTTTCTACGCACAGCTGACGTGAAGGAAAATACGACAATAATAAACAATAATAATTTCGATGGGTAATATGATAAATTGCTATGCAAATCTGCCAGCCATCAGGAAAGCATTTTACCAGCCTCTTTCCATATTATGGGGTTTAATTAATGTGATATATGGACAAGCATGTATTTTATTTCCAGAATGGGAGTTGTAATTTCCTGAGGCTTGGAAACCCAGATGTTTTTGAGTTTAGAATATATAAGGATTTGGTTTTAAAGAGTATTTCAGTAAAGGTTGGAGGGCGAGTCTTTTTATTTAGTTGAATGTTTAATTTGTGTGCTTTCAGAAGAAGTTCAGAGTTTCTGATGAGATACTTGCTGGGAGCAGGGATAGTGAAGGGCTGAAATATGCAGACAGCCACAGGACAATAGCTGTGGGAAGCCTTGTCTGCCTTTGAAATGAACTCTCATGCAAGGAACCAGGATGGTCCCAGGCTGGAAGAAGCCTTGGATGCTAACAGGCGATGGGAGCTGGCATCATGGGCCTCAAAAGCGAGACCTAGATCCAAAAATAAACCTCTCCTTGTGGCTCAGGCTCCCAACCACCATCATGGTGTGGCGCTGGGAGGGTTCTCGTGCTGGTTTTCAATGATACCCTTGGGATGACACAGTTAGAGAGTTCCTATGGTTAGTCATCCACAGGCATAATAAGGACCCATTTCATCTTTTCCCCTGGGTTTCTCTGCCTTGTAAGGGCTGAATAGTGACTCATGTCTTAAGTACATTAAGCCCATCTTGATGGGCTCATGGATGGAGAAATCATTAAGGAGTTGACAACATCTTCAGCTCAAAAATCAGCACATACTGAGTCATTAAATGTTCTTGTACTCTGCATGAAAACAACTTTCCTGTATCTCTAACCCTTTTTCCCACCCACTTTTTGCAGGCTTGTGTTTCTCATTAACTTTTTCAAGTCTCACCACCTCCACAGAGCTGTCATGAAGCATTATTCCAGATGGGCAATGCCATCTTCTTCTTGATGCTGGTTATACATCCATAGGATTAAGCATTTCTGGAAAAGAATTAGCTATTAAGATCAGCAGAACAGGGGATGTTAAAAGGCACAGAAGTCCTTATTTTTCATATTCTGTCATCTTTTTAATGCTACTGGTCATGGGACCAATTGCAAGTTGGCTCCTCTACCTGGACCACAAAACTCCTCTGATTTTATTCTTCAAGGTTTTTTAGGAATTAATTCAAACTTAATTACATTTCAGTTAGCATCTCCCTTCCTTTTCCCTTTTTCAGTTCCCCAGATCAGACAGTGATCATTTGGAGATTGGCTTTCTGCAGGGCTGAGCAACCTGTCCTGCCTCCACTGGCACCATGCCTCACAGAATCAGGTCCTTCTTCAGGAGAAATAGATTTTGGCAGAAGTAATTTTGTACCCAAACGCTCCAAAGCCTGTTTTCTTTAGACTTCTGCAAAATACACCCCAATGTCGCTTTTTGTTCTTAGTGGAGTCCCAAGTGTTTCAGCTTCTCTTTCCCAGCAAAATTAACCCTGGCTATTGACTGTGTCTGTGTTCAAGAGGCCAATAATTGCAGAGTTCCTCAATCAAGTTGCATCTGACGGTGAGTTCCTACGAGCCCTTGTAACCAAACACGGGTCTGAGTGGCGCAAATGCTAAAAACACTCGAGCTGATTGTCGGTGGATGGAAACTGCAGACTCAACTTTTGCTCTGCTCAACAAGTTTAAATAATAGGGCTATTAGGTAACTTGATTTCCAAATCAAGCTAAGTGCCAGCAGTAATTGCAGCAGAATATATGTAGACCCAATGCCTCCACTAATCAGAGTGGATTTTGTGCTGTGGCAGCTACCTGGAGCACGACTGATTGGGGTGCCGATGCTCTTCTAGAGGAAGAGTAAATTGCTCTTAGTTTGTGTCTATTTGCACCCTTAGAATACATGTTCTGCTGGTGGCAGTTCATGGCCCAGCAGCAAACTTGCTGTCAGCTTAGGATGCTGCCAACATGGCTCGAATTGGAACAAGCTGATCTTCAAACAGAAAGATTCAGTTGCCACATCAAGTCCCCTGGGGCAGCCATTCCTGAGTTAACAACATTTTCCTTCAGAGGGCTTGGTAGATGGTGGGTAAAGAAACTCTGCAGGCCGTTGGCAGTCCTGGACTCAGGGCTGGGAATTTTAAGTTATACCAGGGGTCTGAAAGCTAGAGGGGTCTCCTCCAAAGGCATAGAAACCCCAAGCCTTCAAAAGTCATGAAATGGTTCAAAATATCCCATTTAATAACAGTCTTGTTCCACTTCCCTCCCCACCCCAGACTTCAACCATTATGGGTCTCGTTTGCTCTGGGATCATTAAGGATGCGAATTTCCTATTTTTACAGAAAAGGAGGCAGCTGTTCTTCCACAGCTGTTGGGGCCACCAGGAAAACATCAAATATCCCGAGACTGCTGATAAAATTGAGGGCTGACCATGAGAACTGTCCTACCACCGTCAGAAAGAACAGATCAGGTTTTGGCAATGATGTAAATCTCTCCATACCTTGGTCCTCTAAATTAGGACCTAAAAATACAGGAGGCTGTCTAGACTTATTTTAATCAAGAGCTCATTCTTCTGCCTGCTATTTAGCATGTAAGCACCATGGCTGAAATCATCTTCCAAACACAGAAACTTTAGCAAATTACAGGGAGGAGCCACCACCATATCATTATCCTCCTCAGAAGGGCCTGGTTAAAAATACACCACATATCCATGCAGAGGGGCAGCAGCTTTCAGATGCAGTCACCAGCCCAAAGGGATCTTAATTAGGGATAAGCAATCAGCTGGGACACTGTGGTTTTCGGTCCCTCTTTTGTACTCCCTGAACGAATTGTGCATCAGTGAGAGACTCCCGGCTGAGATTTGGGTTCCCGTGGTCAAGGAAAGCAATCTTACCCCTTGGAAACCATCTTAACGTGGAGGTGGTGGGACATCTGAACTGAAGCAGGTGATGCTCTCGCCCATAGCATTCCAGAGCAGACACAAACCCCAGCCGTAAAGTATCTGCCACATGGGAAACCGTCGTGATTACAGATGTGCTCGGGATGGCTGCTGTGTGAGTGCCCATGCCCTGAAATTCCTTCCTGCCCCCTTGAAGCATCAAAGTGAACCAGGATGGTAAACACCTCTATTTCTGCTTCTATTTCACGCCAATCACAGAATCACAGAATGGTTAGAGTTGGAAGGGACCTTAAAGATCATCGAGTTCCAATCCCCCTGCCACAGGCAGGGAATGTCAACTTGCTTCTGCTTATGTTCAGTTCTGGAGCTTCAGACCATGAGCTAATTTGGCTTCTTGGAGTCAAGACAGAAGGCAAATAGAAAGGGGAAAAAAATAAAAAGGGGGGTGAAATAGAGCAAACAAGTTCTGCATTTTCCAAGGCGAAGGGCTGTGATGGCACCAGCCCCTCTCTTTCCACCCAGTCCCTTAGCAACGTGATCCTGCATTTGCTGGGATCGCTCCCTGCTCTGAATCTCGTGTGTGGCTGGTGAGGGACCGGAGCAATTGCTTGTGGCTCACCACCGTCAAGACTGTTTTCATGTGGTCCTGGTCCCCTTGGAAGGATACAACGCTCAGGAATGGGAATATTACAGCCTTCATGAGCCACTGCCTCTGCTGCCTCCAGAGGAACATTGTATTTTGGTGAGGTAGGAGCCCTGGTAAGACGCTTCCCTGGCACCTCTTCTAGGATGTGTTTAAAGGAGTCATAAAAAGTCCTCTCCAGCCCTTCTTTCAGCATATTTTCTACTGAGCATTGCCTACCTCACATCCACGAACTTCTGCCAAGTCCTCCAGCCCCTGGAGAAGCACACAGTAAAGGAGAAGCTCCTGAAAAAATGACAGATGAAATAGAAGAGCCCAGTAAGGAAGGGTTTTGTTTGTACACGTATTTTGTGGGGGTTATTATTTGACAAATGTTGAATGAACCTAAAACCTTTCAGTGGACATAGTCAAAAATACTTTCACCTTTTAGCGTTGTTCCCAGTTCCAGCTTTTCATTCCAAATGGGGACGGGGACGGGGGATTCTCCCAGGACAGAAAAACTGACCCTTTCTGTTCCTTTTCCCAAAACCTGCTCAGCTCCTTAACACAAAGACAATTTTCCAACAGAAAAATAAAACCTGCATAAACCATGCTGAAGGATGGCTGAAAGACACATAATTATATACATATGTGTATATATATATATGTATATATATATGAATTGATAAGGGAATTATCTGGTCTCAGTGCAGGCCATTAGAACAGGATAACTCCCCGAAATTTGATCACACCTGGTGTTTAGTTCTTTCCAAGTTGTACCTGGGGAGAACTGTGTTAAAAACCAGGCCTGAGGAAAAACAATCAGTGATGATACCAACACCAGCCATGCCAAGAGAAGCTCCTGGTGAATCTCTGGACCTACAAGAAGACCAACCAGCTTCAGTTGTCTCTCTGCTGGTTCCGACAGATAGACATAATGTAAAATCTAGCCAGGATAGAGAAAAATAAGAAAGGAGACACACCAAATTACAGGCTCCTTTTGAAAACAAAGGCCACCAGAGGTATTTTTTCGTACCCTGTTCACCTGGGCCAGTTTCCCATGGAGAAATATAACATACTGCTATCACCAAAGCAGCTGGTTGAGAGCACCTTTCCTCCTGCTTGCAGCATCCAGCTCAGATCCTCCCACCTCCTCACGTGACTTCCAAACTCATCCTCTTGCCCAGAAGAGTTTCGTTAACAAACAGCCAAGATCTTTGCAAATCCTCAGGTCTGCAAACTCAAGGACTGTCGGTTCCCAACACTGGGAAAGCTTCAGGCTCTTGCCAGTTCCACATGGCTCTTTGTCATGTGATCATTGGAAAGCTGATGGCCATTCATGAATTCCAAGTGTTGCAACATGATCCCTTTTTTCTTTTTCCCAGGACGACTTAAGAAAAAGAGGGAAAGAAAAGAAGGAAAGAGGAAGAAAAAAATAAATGAAGAAAGTCTTTTAGCAAAGACGTTTCCACAACTCCTTTAATGGGTATGTAAACAGGAACAAAATCAAACAGCAATTAGCTGTAATTATACTTTAGCCTAAAAAATCCCACACATGTGAAATGATTGCCATAGCGATTACTGAGGACTTCTGTGCACATTTGGCTGGCATAATTACACCGAGTGTGCCCTTCAGGAGAGAGCAAATTCCTTCCCTTGGTGGCTGCTGGGTTTTCCTCCTCCCTGTGGACCTGCCATCTTCAGCGGTGGCTTCTGCAGTGTCCAGATCTCAGCAACTGGAGTGGTGACAGAAGCAAGACTGAAATGCTGGTGCTGGGGCAAAAAGACCAAGGAAAAGGAAGTATTAAAAAAACCTAATTTGCAGCTTGTGGGAGGAGTGATAACCAAGGGCTGGAGGCAGATGGATGCCAGTGCTGAGAACTGAGCTGGGAACGTCTTTGTGTTTTCACCCTGGGATGTGGTGTCCCAGGGCAAGGCGATCCAAAGGACCTCACGTATAGCCTGGGAATGCCACACCATGCAGCAAGACAAGGACAACTTGAGGTCTCCTCACCACTGCACCAAAATTCAGGGTTTTTCCTTGGGCAGGTGAGGCCAGGGCTGACTAGTTCTTCTTGTGAAGGCAATAGCACCAGTGAGAGTGGTGACAGCGCAAATGACCACTTGTCCCCATGGAACTGTGTTCTCAAGTCAGGTCAGAGCCTGTGCTAAGGCTCATTCTTCCTCCAAAAGCAGCGGAACAGCCAGGAGGCTGATTTCTATTCCAACCAGCACCACTGTTTAATCTTGACTTATGGAGGAAACATATGGAATGTATTGAAAAAATATTGCTGTACTCTCTGCAGCTCTTCTCTCCCTCTCCTTGAAGCAGGAACCAGAAATATTAAACATCTGCGATGCTTTAGCACAGGCTGACATAGCAGGGTGAGCTCTCACCCCGTGGGCCACTGCTTCGTCCACCCTGTGGGTACCACAGAGGGACGTGGCATGGTTTTGTTGAGATCAGCCCATTCCCCGAGAAACGTGATCTACTGTCTCAAGACATGGGCCTTGCAGATGGAAACAGATCTGTACTCACCTCCAGACCTTCCCAAGGCTCCTGGCTGCCAGGTCTAGCCAAATAAAGGCCACAGGTCCTGCCAGCCCAAGCGATCCATCACAGGTAGATTAGTGGCATGGTCTTTTGTGATATCTAGTGTTTGAAAACCTTTCTTTAACAAGCAGTTTTCTTTTAAAAAACAAAACCAAAACCAAACACATCAAAAAACAACCAAAACCGTCCCAATTTGCACTTTTGTTGTGACCACAGTGACCATAGCCCATGTTACAGCAGCCTGGACAAGCCCACTGCCCAATGACATTAAATGGGATTTCAGTAATGTGGGAGGTTTTCCTCTACTCAGATGGGGCTGAACATTACCTGGGGCTACCAGCACTTCCACTCTGCTCTCAGAGGTGTGGGGAACCACTTGGATGCCCCGTGCAGAGCACAGCCTCCGGGCAATTCACACCTCCCAATGCTGCCAGCACCTGCCAGCCCAGAGGAACCGTGCTCTGACTTGTCCCTCAGATCAACAAGGTGGCTCAGAAGAGATCAGGAGCCAAGACCCAGATCCACCCTTTCATCCAGCCTCACATTTTCAGGGGAAAAGGAGATCAGAGACAGGCAGGAGCGTGTCAGGGTCATACGAGGGCAGTGTGGTTTCCAAGTACAGCAAGAGCTGTAGCAGCTTCACTGCCCTGCGACAGCCCCCCCCAGAAAAGCCACTGGGTTTCATCACTGCCTTGGCCCTCAACAATGTTTGGGGCTGGGGTTGTCCCAGTTGGAACAAATAGTGTTGGTCCAGAGACCCTGAGCTTCAGGGTCCTTCAAGACCTTCATGTGTCAGGGTTTAGCAGCAAAGACTTGGTTGGCTCCCCATGGAACGCCCAGGCTCACACCACCACTGGACAGGACTTTCTGCCAGAGGTTTCAGTGAGCTGCAGAAGCTGCAGAAGAGAGCAATGAAGTCCTCACTCCTCAGCAGCTGTGATGGGAATGAAGTCTACCTGCCCATACCAACGACTCTGGGACAACAAAGCTCCTGCACTGGTCTCTCCCAGCGAGGTACCCAAGTGCAGAGCTCAGCAGTATCCCCTTTTCACCCAGAAGATTTATGACTTCAGCATAAAGTCTCCCATTTCTTGAACTCACCCAACAGATCTTATGTCAACTTAACATTCTTTCTAAAGTGCCTGCAGTGTTTATTCAGTCCTGCCACTGGTTTATTCTAGTTAAATATCTGTTTCAATTTGAGGCAAGTTCGTTGCAGGTTTCTATTTCCCCACTGCGGAGCTTTAGGATAAAAAAACCCACTTGACAGCTTGAGTAAATGACACCGATAAAGAGCTCTAGTTGGCTTGTGAAACAGCTGGGAGATACGGAGCAGAAAACTCTGAGCTAAAGAAGTTCATGTGTTGTGTATCTGCTGGTACTGCTCTGGCCTGGGCTCTGTGCCTCTGCTTTCCTGTGGCCTGAACCAAGTGCCAGTCTGGGTAAGATGAAAAAAAAAAACAAAACACCATAAAATATAACATTCCTTAATTGTAGCTGGGATTGCTGCTGGGAAAAGTGGCTCATTTACTTCTGAGGGTTCAGCATGAGCTGCAAAACCCCTGGGATATTTCAAATGGAAAACATATCTGTGCTGCCTCCCAAAAGGAGGAAGAATAAACTGCCAAGGCTGGAAACACGGGCTCTTTCATGGGACCCAGAAGGTTCCTTTGTATGTGATTGATTCTCCTGCACAGACATTTCTAGATATTTTTCTGGCTTTTAAGTTTAGGAAGAAAAACAACACCAAGCTCAGTGTTCTGGAAGGATTTTAAATTAGTGCAGCCCTTCAGCTGCCCGAGATTCCTCCTGAGAGGTAAAACCCTTGTGGTCCATGTGCAGAAAATGGATGGTGAAATAACCACAGACTCTCCTAAGGACTTTGGGAAAGGTTTGGTTTCCTTCTTGTGAGCTTCTACAAGGCCGTTTATAACAGAGCTTTGTGGGTGTGGATGTGTGTTCGCTTGGGGTTTGAGCCAACTGAACTCAGCGGGAGTCCTTTGAAAGTCCTCTCCTATGCCCTGAGAGGGCCCTGGACTCAGCTTGTGCTGAGAATATTCATGGGGAAGGATTTACTTGCAGGAATGTTTTGCGGAAGGAGCAGATTTTCAGAGCGTGTTGATAGAAAGTGATTACCGACCTCATAAATACGAGCGTTCGCACTGGCAGGGGTGAATTAAGTGAAGAGTGCATTAGGAGCACGGGTCATCCAGAGCCAAAACCTGGGAAAGATGGGCTTTTAACTCCGAGAAACTGCTCACATGCTATCCATCCTCCCAGGTATTTGAGCTCACAATTGCCTGGGTGAGCTGCCGGCAATGTGGATGTGGCAGGAGGGAGCGAAGGCTGGGGGATCCCACAGGGTGCCCAGGGTTTTTTGCACCTAGGGGTAAATATTAAAGCTCTGCAGGTGCTGGAAAAGTGGGAGCAGTCCGAGAAGTCCCCACTTCAGCATGCTGCTGCCCAGGAGGTGGGGAAGGACAGTGACAGCCAGAGCACCCCAGGGATGGGGCCCTTCTCCTGCGCTGGGCTGCTTTCAGCTGCGCACGTTGTTTGATTGCTCTCCCGGCCTTCCCTTCGCATCAGCTGTGCCAAACATTGAGTGGAACCATCTGATAAAAGCTGGAAATGTATCAAAGATGTGATTTGAACACAGCAATTCAGTCCTCATCTGCAGTCCAGAATCACCATCTGCTCAATGTGTCCTGCCCTGGTTCTTCACCGCTCGGTGAGGACCGTGTACAGCATCCCCCAGCTTCGTCTTACACTCCCCTCATAAAATGAACTCAGAAACCTGATTCTCCTCTCACTCTGGTGTAAATTTCTGGACTTCTACTGTTGTTAGAAGAGGAGAAGTAAACCCACAAGTTGTTGCACAGCTCATGGAAATATCAGACAATGGTCAGGGCCCTGCAGGGATTGGTTTATGGGGAAGAATTAGAGCCTGGTTGTATAGCTTGGCTTGGAGAGGTGAGTTGGAGAAGTGGACATGAGAGCAGCCTGGAAGGGGTTCAAGGGTGTGAGCCCAAAGGACAGAGATGAAATATGTGGGATGGCACAAGGACGTATGATTAGGAGCAAACGAATGATATGGTGGAGGGAAGGACTGCGCATTATGAAGCGAGTGAGATCAGCCCGTGGCCCAGCTTCACATCGTTGCCATGAAAAACTGGAAATATGGATTTTTGCTTTAACTAATTGCTTCATTTATTCTGTTGAAGTGCTATTAAACATGACCAGTTTTTGCCAGCTGGTTTGGGGACTTTCAGAACAATCATAGACAGTTTTTATTCATTATCCCTCCATACAGCATCATGCGCTGTGCGGTTTTGGGAGTTTAAGGGTCCTTTCTCAGTAAAAGTAAATGTAGAGATTAAATCAGGGGATATGCAAAATTTATTGGGTTTTCCACAATAAATTGGTAAGAAGACAGGATCCATACTCCAAAAGATTTTAGTCTTCAATGTGTGTGACTGTATGATCTTGTCTATTTTTCATCTTTGACTGTGCAAATCTCTATTGGCGTATAAAAGGAGCTATCCGAGAATGGCTATATTTTATCTTAACCAAGAGTTATTCATTAAAAAACCCTCTGCATATTCTTACGTCATGTGCTGGGAAGCTATTACTAATTAGGGACAGATGAATCAATTCAGATAAAACTAAATCCTGTTTCAACTTTTGCCCTAGTTTCCGAGTGACTCCTTTCCTGCCGTTCGCAGAAGCCAGCCCGGAGTGCTGGCCGTGTCCTTCCCATGGCTTGGGCTGTGTTTTGGTGGCTCTGGTTTGCACGCCCAAGCCTTGACTTCTTCCAAAATGCAGGCACTGGGCTGCCTTCTGTCCTGCTTAAATAAAAGCAAAACGAAGAGCTGAGCACGCTTCTTAGCAAGAAAGCCTCAGAGTGAATAAGCCTCAAGGGGACGTGAATATAAACCAAAGCTTTACTCTGCTGAAAAAAAAAAAAAAAAAAAAAAAAAAAAATCACATTTATTTGTAAAAGAAGTCAAAAAGAGTNTTTACATTAATCAAAAACCTCTTAAGAGATTCACAACCCAGTTTTACAGACTGGAGGAGCTTTGCATATGGAGGATTCCCACCGGCTGGGTCTCTGCTGGGTCGCAGTCTCTGCTGGCATCTCTCTTCTTCCTCAGAAGAGCAGTCTGGGCGAAAGGCAGCTCTGCGCTGAGTGAAGGGGATCTCCCACTGGTACCCACCAAAGCACCTCCCTCCGTGGTTTCTTCATCACGTCTACTCACCTGTGGCCAAAGGAACTTGTGCCTGTAGGACAACATCCAAGGGAAAACTTGGCGTGTCAACATAAGTACATTTACTGCTGATTTATAATCAGGCATGTAAGCAGAAAATCAGGTTTGCAGTGTTCAGATAGACACCAGCAGTTCTTGCCTGAGCCAAGCTGAACCCCCAGGCTTGCTGAAATTCATTTATCACTGTCCTCCCAATCTCCTTGGGAATAGCTCGGCAGTGAGCGGAGGAGAATTCTGTATTCTACAAACTTTCCTCACCTTCTGCTGAATCCAAGGAAAGCTTCTCCAGTCGCTTCCCTGACCAGGATTTGCACTTCCATAAATCCCTCCATAAAATACCAACAGCAATCTTTCCTTTTGGAGAGAGGGTTGAGGAGTCCTCATTAACAAGCCTCGGTGACAGTCCCATGGCAAACCAGGGCTTGAGTGGGGCTTTCAATTTTGCAAGCTGGTTTCCAACAAATTCATTTTCTAGCAGGGAAAACTTGATATTTTTCCCAGAAAAAAAAAAAAAAAAAAAAAAAAACCAAAAAAAAAAAAAAAAAAAAAAAAACACCAAAAAAACAAACAAACAAACAAAACCATATGCAAATCTCATTTCTCTGTTTCTTGCTTAAACATTTATTTTTGCTGCATCATCCTCCTCAGAGTGTTCACAGCTTGGTTGTTTTCTGGGACAGAAAGGTAAAGAGAAAGTTTCAGAAGAAGAACATATGTATGTGTCTGGCTGCTTTAGCTAACTCTTGACTAGTCTGGTCACAACCAGGATGGCTCACAAACTCGTATGGCCAACATATTCCCTCTCCAGGCATCCTCCCTGCCTCTGCTTAGGTGCACAACCCCTCGGGATGGGATTCTTCTACTTTTGGGGAGCTTTCCTTTTTCTTTTTTTTTTTTTTTTTTTTTTTTTTTGTTATTGGCTGAATTTTCCAACCGAGGAAGGCATTGCAGCCTCAATTTCCACCCCTCTCCGCTCTGTAGATGAACCCACAGGCTTTCTCGCAGACTGGCACGTCATTGCTGGTGGAGACAAGACTGACAACCTTCAAACCGATTTTGGAAGCCACCTCACAAACACATGAAGAACAAACCACAGGAAGCTGCTGGGTTCATCCTTGCAGCTTTTACAGCTCAGCCCCCACAAGCCGAAGGGAAAGCAGTTCTGCTGTAGATGTGCAGGGGCCAGAGATGTTTTAGGCAGATTTCTACTTCTCATCTTGTTTTCAACATATGCTGCTTAGGTCTGACTTTAGTGCTGGAGCTCTCCTTTCCCCCCAGACTGGGCTCTGGTTTTCGTAGAGAAAGCAAGAAGGCTTCCAGCTACCATGAGCTCACGCCAAGTCTCCAAACAAATCTATTTGAAGGTTTCTGGTCTGGTAGAGATTAGTCCAAGATAGGGAGTGGGTGAGAGAGAGAGAGAGAAAGGGGAGGGGGAGAGGGAAATCAAGATAAGAAAATCTTTCTTGAAGAAATACTGTATTGTGATAATATAGGGTTTTATTTTATGAACTCACTGGGCTCTCATGGTGTGTTCATCTCCAATTCGTCTGCGGTAAGCAAGGTGCCTTCTGACAAGGCCTGAAGAAATCGAAGCTTGTTTCAGGCTGTGGCCAACGTTTTCATTTTTGTGCATTTTCTTGAAGACCAGCAGCGAACACCCATTCCCCAGGCACGGTGATGCAGCCAAACGGGAATGGGCTGGAGGACACCATCTGCATCCACCCAGGGCAACCAGGGACTAAACATGTTCCTGGGGAAATCCAGCAAGTGGGCTGGAAGAGGGCTGGCTATGAATTAAATCGATTAGAGTGTTTTCAAAACAGCCTCTGCAAAATATCTTGGCTTCCTTATTGGTGAGTCAAGTGGAAGAGCACAAGGAGCACGTGGGAATGGAGCCACTACTAATACGGCATTTAATTCATTGTGCTGATGCTGTTTTGCACAGAGAGCCTCCCATGAAAAGGAGCGCTGCGAGCTTCAATTCCTGCCGCAGCAGTTAACAACTTTTTACCTTGTTGTAGGGAAAAAAAGCCAACCTCCAGGTTTCTAGTTCGGTCGTCTCCAGGAGAGGCATGGCCACAGCTCATTACCTGCACCTTCCTCTCTCACTGGCTCCAAAGACGTGGGAATCGTCTCCCAATCACTGTTAAAGCCATCGGAGGGGACAGTTCAGCCCCAGGGCAGCCCACTGTGGCTCCAGGGATGTTGCAGCCTCCTGTCTTGGATGCTACCAATGCAAAGCTCAAAATTTCCATGCGTCCCTCCAAGCCCTGCTCCCTCTTTAGGGGTCTGATGCTCCACCTCTGCTCTGAGCCTGGCTTCAAACCACTGTTTTAAAGAGTGGTTGAGAAAAGCTCCAGCTAGTCTTTCTCTCTGGGTAGTTTTTCTGGTTTGGAAGGATGCTGCTGTCATGTACCTCATCCCCAAACCACAGCATCCTGCCATGATGCTGAGGACAGAAAGCAGATTGTTTCCCTGCCATGCCCAGAGGACACAGTGCGGACCCTTCCACACTCACACCCGGGCTGGGACATCAGAGCACTCAGGAGTAGAGCCTGGAAGTCGAATTTTGTCAAGCTTCCTTCGGAAAAAGCCAGTCGCCATCTGAGGGAGGCCTTGGGGCCAGTGCCCAACCACCTGCAGGTCCTCCAGCGAGTATTTGCATGGAAAAAGAGCATTTATTCTCCTCCATCACTGCTTAGGGTAGTGGGGAGCCCACAGGGTGGTCCAGAGAGATGGGGAACACAAAGGGTTAAAAGCAGCCCTGGCTCCAGTGAAAGTGATTGCAGAACCCCCTTTGGCTTCAGTAAAGCAATTTTCTCACCACCATCACCAGTTCTTTCTTCCCAGAAAGGTGCAGGACATGACGGGAAGTTGCAGTCAGAGCTGGGCAAATAGCGCAGATGTTTTATTATGAATACGTGCTGGTATTTCTGCAGCAAATTCAGTCCTCCTGTGGCCATGCCTTGCAGCTTTGTTTTTGTGAATACTCCAGGGAGCTAATTTAAAAAGCAGGTGTGTTCACCAAAGAAAAAAAAAAAAAAAAAGAAAAGAAATAAATGACATTCTGGATCCATTGCTGGTCCTGTTAGCCGGGAATTGGAAGGTAGGACCAGGAAACCTTTGAGAAATGCTTAGAACCATCAAGCCAGGGCAAAGTTATCATTCACCGCAGCAGAGCCAGGATTTTACCTCTGGACTCGCTTCTGGCTCTCCCCCAAAGCTCTGGAGAGTTGTCCTATTTTTGGTGAAAGGCTGCAGGTTCACCTGCAAACACGGGCTCTATAATTTAGGCCAAACACGCTGGAGGTTGACCTGCAGGTGCAAGGAAAAATGTTAATAAACCTCTTCTGCCACTCCAGCAGAGAAACAGCAACAAAAACTAAACCAGCCGCATTTTGGGAAGTTGCTTATGAAAAAAAATTGCAGACCAGAGGTGTTTGTAGAAGCCTTCTGAGTAATGTGAATAAGAAATTACAGTTGCCTTTCCTGAGGTAACTCAGAAATGAATGCATAAACTCATGGGAGCTTGGGGAGAACTTTTAAATCATTTTTAGGGACACCTGTGTGCTGACAACGGCCTCTGCTCTGTGGTAGCTTTGCTGTTCTTCATACCAGAGTCGCTGGGCAAAAGCTGTGTCAGTGCCGATGTTAATATGCCACTGAAGGGGAATGAGAGTGTAAGAGGAAGGCTCTGGGCAGCTAACGCATTTATTCAGGATGAATAAGCCCCTTGTGGTAAACAGAGCTCCCTAATCTCCCTCTCTCGTGGTGTAAGTACTCCGATGGTATCAGATCTTTGCTATACCCAGCAATTTTTCCTACCAATTACCCACCAGTTACAGTCCATCTCCCTCTGAAATAACAGTCAGGTCATTAATGTCAAATTCCGATAGAATGATAAGGGAATTTATTGCTGAGATGATCACTGAAGCCGCGGTGATGAATGGGCTCAGAAGGATTTTAGGGTATTATTTCCCGGCGTTCACCGGTCGGTTATCTCCTTCGCTCGGTGCTTTGTGTCTGTAGCTTGTGGGCTGGTTCCTCTCTGGCTTTTCAGTTGGCTTTTAGGGGGTTATTTCTGCAGGAGGATGTGCATCTTTCTCCAGGCTCTACTTTTGTTATGGCCCTTCTTGTTCAGGACACAAGACAATGACAATTAGATCCATGATAGGGGTGATGCTTTTGATTGGGTTTGTTGTACTTGGCTCCCCTTCAGCAGACGGGTCGGTGATGAAGAAGGTGCACGTTTAAGGTACTTTAATCGTTGCTGAAGTGCCGTGTGGTGTGTTCAAATGAGCTGCTTTGCTTTTGAAGCTGGTGTGGAGACACGGTTTGAAGATGGGCTCCCCGCTGCTGCTCAGCTCCAAGATATAGGTTGTTCGGCTTCTTCCCTAGAAATGAGCTTTGCAGCTTTACCTGGAGGTGTTTAATAGCAGAGATGGATCAAAGAGAAGGATTCCCAGCTGCAGCCCAATAAATTTGGGGCACAGGCTGGTGGTAAAGCTGGTTATCATCTGAAGGGCTAGTTCAGCCTATGGTACAGTTCAGGCTTTTTAATGATCCCAGCCCTCAGGAGCAGAAAAATGTACAGCCCCTCTCCTTCACCCAGCCCAATTTAGACCAGAGACCAGCAGCAAGAAGCAAAGCAGAACCTGGGGAATCCCTAAATTGCTATTTCTGGTGAAGAGGAGGAAGAATCTGATCTCTTTCAGCAGCCCTGGTAAGCCTGAAAACTTCCCAGGAAGCCCCAGTAGACCTTCATGCATCGGTTTTCTCTTCAGGCCAACCTCTTCAGTGTCCTTTTCTCATTAAGCGTCTTCTGCTGGATCGCTCTGCAGGAGTGATGTGATGGACAAAGCAGTCACCACCGCCTCAGCCCAGCCCCAGCAGCCGCTAACAGCCGTGCGTGCATGCCGTGGAGCAAGGCAAGAAAAATATAGTCGAGGGCACAGGTTTACAGTTTGTTTTTGCAAAAACATGATCTTTTCAAAATTTGGAGCTGTACCCTGACAGTGTCCTAACAGGGAAAGGCAGGGGGCACTTCCCAGGAATTACAACCAGCTGGAAGAATTAACCCTGGCTGTTTTTCTCATTCCCAGAGATACGATCAGGGCTAACAGGCTTTTTTGTTATTATAAACTGCAAGGATTTGGGGTTCTGGGTAGATAAAGATAATTTCCCAATGGAAAGTGCTGCCCTTTTCCTTGGCTCTGACTTTGGTCCAGCGTGGTGCTGTTCTTGACGGGTGCTCTGCCTGCCAGCACAGCCAGGGCTTGCGGCGCTGCCAAAGCACGAGCTGGGCTTTATAGAGTTGCTCAAAAGTTACCTGATCTTACAATGGGAAGGAAAAGGAATTAGATGTGGCTTTTATTTTTAGCTGTGTTTTTGCTGCTTTTTGCTTTTGCCTCTGCAGGTGGGTGGGTAAGATATAGGGCAAGCCGCGGTCAACGAAAAGCTCCCCCAAGTCTCTCTAAAGTCAACACAATTCAGACAGAAAATCACTCTGAAAAATCTACATTTCTAAAAGAGTAAAAACCCTCCTGTTCCAAAGAGTTAAGGCAAATTCAAGCCTTTATGACTGAGGAAGAAACTGCACCCCTGGAAACCTCCCTGTGTGTTACCAGGAGCAAATGTAAAGTAAGGAAATGGCATCTCAGCATCATTCCCATCAGAAACCCACCCCAGGTCCTGCGAGAGCTGGATGGAGCAACCAGAGGTGGTGTCTACCTCCCAGCTGGCTATGGGAGTGATTTCGGATGAGCCAATTCATCTCTTTCTGCTCATGTTTTCCCCCTGTAAAGCAGAGATTTTCATCTCCTATAGCTCTGCTCTACATAAAAGGCGGTGGGAGGAGAACAGCTCTGCCCGGTTCAGCTGGCCTTTGCTGAAATGCAGGATGCTGATGTTTAGAGATCATTCCTCTGATCCAGGCAGGCCTCATCTATAATATCTCACAGAGAGAAAAGTCCAAGGTGTTCAGAAGCAAGAGCCCTTGCTAAATGTATATGGAGGCGCAGTTTAGACTATATTTAAAATTGACCAGAGGGCAAACGTTTGATCTGTGTTCAGCCTTTCCCCACTTTATTCTGAAGATAGTCACATTTGGGGATCCAAAGTCTGGATCTAATACATAGCACAGTATTAATAGATGTTGGAAAGGGTTGCTACAAGCTATTACTGAGGCAAAGTAAAAGAAATCAGATGTTTATATACAATTATGCTATTGTGCAGATCAGTGGCTGGCAGAGAGCAGAGACAGTAAAAAAGAAAAGTGGCTTTTTGCGTTTGGGGATGGCGTCGAGATGGACGGATAAGGAGAGGAAAGCAGGAGGGGCTCAGGTTTCCCTGACATCCCTCTTGCAGAGCAGCCCAGGGGAGAAACGAGTCCCAGCTCTGCCAACTCCTGCTCCGTGAGGACAGGGGGGGTTTGCCCTGCTCGAGCTGCCCCCGCCGAGCACTGAGCTGTGGATGGATGTGGAGCATCAGAGGGTGAAGCCAAACCTTTACCCTGCCCACGGTGACAGCAGTGTCCTGCCGATGGCACGGGTGACAGACACTGCTCGGCTCAGGCCAGCACCCAAAGGGGTTGTTCTGCTCTGCATTGGCTGCAGCAGCAATAAAACACTTCTCAGAGTGGTTGCTCTACTTCTTTAATCACCTGCCTCTATAGCTCACCCTGCAGACAACGGGATTTCCAGCAAATATTCTGTGAAATCAAAGAAGGTGGTTCATCTCCACCACAGGGTTGGGGTTGGCAACACCTCTCTGGCCAAATTTCCCTCTGAAATGTACCTACATCAGCATGATGTTTTCATGGCCACCTCCATTCAAACCCTCCAGCAAAGGGATCCCCAGGCACCAGTGGGGCTGAGCCCCTGTGCTGGGGCACTGCCTTGTGACACCGAGTCCCAGGGAGAGAGCTACCCGTGCAGGGTGACGGCACGACCCGCAGCCATCCTGTGGTGCTGTCCCAGCCGGAGCTCGCTCCTCGCTGCAGGCGTGGGCTGGGAAAAAAACAAATCCACCAGCATCCCCAGGAAAGTTCCCATCTCCATCAGCCTGGCCGTCCACGCGGCCTGTGGGAGGATAAAGGCAGAAAGAGGGAGAGGGAGGGGAGAGATAAAGAATTTCCTACACAGTCGTGGCTCAAGCCCATCTTACAAGAAACACATGGTCCCTGACACAATATTTAGTTCTACTGTAACATGGTCCACTTGGAGGCTGGTGGCTGTGTGGAGAGCTGTATTAAAACATTCTTTGCTGGTAACACACACACACACAGACATAAAAACCCACCCTTAGTAATAATAATTGCGGTTAACTCCATCACGGCTGGAGAAAGGGGGTGGCAGTGAGCTGCCTCTGGAGCTGGGGTCTGCTCTGGCATCTCGGGAGGCTGAGCTTGTCCTGACGGGTGCTGACCCCTCGGCTTTGCCCCATTAAACCCAGAGGAGAGGAGCCGGGATCTCTTGGAGCTGGATATTTTCCTTCAGCTTTGCTGTTTCTCTGCTCAGAAAACAGTCCCTGGGAGGATCGCGATGTTAAGCCAAAGAAAAAGCCTTTTTTTTTTTTTAATATATTTTTTTATTTTTTAATTCAACTTTTCTGTTCATTAGCTCAGGAACTTACAGTTGGAGTTGTCACTAGGCTCCTCCTGCCAACATATTGCAGGGCTTCGCGGGAGTTACATCATTTGGCCTCGGAGGACCAGCTAAGTGGAAACACATTTGCCTTCGCTCATGTTTGTTGCTCGGGCTCCTTTTCGCTCGCTCCCTGCTTTCGCCAGCGCCGAGAATGAGGTCAGGCATCTCTCAGCGCCCGCGCAGCACGGGGCCTGGCCACGGGGCATGCGCTCCCCGAGACATCAGGCTCCCCCACATCATCTGAAATCCTCCTGCAACGTGGCCAGATCACCTCTGCCCCTGGTGCCGGCCAGAAGCGTGAAAATCTGAGTATTTAGCTCACCCTGGAGTAATCCCTTCCATCTCCATAACGTTTCACCTCAGTTTCTCCTTATGCCCGAGCCAATGTGACCCCATGGTCATCACTCTCCACTCTCTGCCCTTCCCATGCCTTTATTTTCTGCTCTGGAGTGCAGGGTCTGCTTTGGGTTTTTTATGTTTTTTGTTGGGTTGGTTTTGTCTTTCTCTGTTTTTCTGTTTTTTTCTGCCATTTCTCCAGGAATCAAGACTGCGTGTTCCTCCCCAGTTTGCATCACTGAGGAAACGGCTGCATCTATCGTCTTCCCTCGTTCTAGTCCTCATTATCAAAAGTAGGAAGAGAAAAAAGAAGGGGCTAGATGGTCATAAAGAGAGGTTTGTTTCTTTCAACACCCAGCATTAAAGCGTGTTGTAAAATAACTGAAAGAGAGGGAAGTGCAGAAAAAAATTTGGCATCTCCCCCTCCTGTTTCCCAGCTAGAAAGTTCCAACGGAGGGTTTTCATTTACAGCTAACGCTGGCACATCTTTCATCTTACAGCCTGGGGGCACAAAGAGATAAGGGTACCAGCTGCTGGCAGTAGGTGAGCTAACGCTGTGCCACTCACTGGGAAGGGTCTTTCTAGAAGAGGTGGTTAAAAATCAGCCGCCACCTTCCGCCTCCTCCCCAGAGCAGATGCTCTGATTTCCAGCATCTCCCTCCCAAACACTGCACAGGAACAGGAAAAGGGAAATGCTTTTTGCAAGAGCGATGGAGAGCTTTAGTCTCAAGGCTGCAATTTCACCCTCCAAACAACTTTTATGACCTGAAAGCAGCACGTGGGTGACATCCCAGGCTGCCTACGGGACTACTCCTCCCACCTTCGGCGTGTGACCCTTCCCATCCCTGTCCTGCCATGGGATGCCCAACGCTGCCTGAGAAACGGGGAAAGATCGTAGAATGGTCAGTGTTGGAATGGACCTTAAAGATCATTGTGATGGCAAAAGCTGTCCCAGGCAGCGTGAGCGATGGGGAAATGTAAGAAGCACAGTAACACTGATGGTTTTCTCCAGTACAACCTGGCTATTTGCATTTCCAGGGTTTACATCACAGGATAACTCCTCTGCTAAAGTAATTTCTCAGTACAGTATTTGCATTTCTGGCTTGTTGTATGGATTTTCCACTCTCTGAGTGCTGGGACATCCCAGCAGTCGTGCAGGGCAGGTTTCCGGGGGAGCCCTGGGTCTGTCTGCTTCTCCAAGACAGCTAAAACCAGTGGGTTAACACCTCCACCTTCAGAGCCACGGCTTGGACACCTGAGACAAATCCCCACCCAGACTCTGAGCTCGCTCCTTTACATCAGGTCATTAAAACCTGAACTCAAACGGTCCATTAATGCCTGTTCATTTAAAAGAAAAATCAAACTCAAAGCATGACCAACACCAGCCCAGTCCTTATTTAACCAAGGGCAAATGAGATCCTGCATAAGAAAATTTAATGACGAAGTAGCCTGAAACATTTCTGACCATGATGGGACTGTGTAGCGTCAATATTACCTACAATGGCTTCATTTGCTCCTCTGTTAGTCTATTAACAAAATTACAAGGGCTGTTGGCATGCAGCCATGCCTCCAATAACACTCTCTCTCTCTCAACCTGTTCCTTGCACTTCTCTCACTACCCTCAAAGCCAAGGAGAAGGGGGATGAGAAAGCAAAAGATGAGGGTCCCAGCTAGACAGGCTGGAGCGGATTTTTAATTAGTTGCAGAAAGGTGCTGGTGACCCCATCACAGGGCACCTGGCTGGTAGTGACTCCTGGGCTGGCCCGTGCCCCAACCTGCCCAAGGAAAGGGATCTGATTGAAGCTTCCCTACCAATTGTCAGCACGATCCCAGCTGCTCCTCTCCTGGACTTTAAAAGGAGCTGCTAATAAATAAAACATTATTTATACTAATAAAACCAAGAAGCTGCCCTTTCGGAGGCCTCCCCAGCAGAAGTCCCTGTTGCCCAGGTCATTAGTTTACCATAGGAAAAGGAGATGCATTTAGATCTCAGCAACACAAGCAACTGCTCCCCCTCAATCTGCTTCACAACACGACATCGACATCAGATTTTCCTCCGGGCTGATGATTTTTAAGATAATTTGTGGTCCTGGTTCATTTCTTCTGTACATTGATGTTTCGTCATGAGAAAGCAACCTCTTCAGAAATGCCCTTTGCTTCTCTTGGTTGTCCTCCTGTGTAGGTTTGTCTCAGAGGATGTGGTGCAGGGATGGCTGCAATGACTCACGGCTACGTGAGCCTCATGGGAGGTGGAGGAGCCCGAGGAGAGGAGCCCGTGAAGCAGAGCTGGCACGTGGCAGCAGGTCTGACAACGTGCAAAGACCTCAGCATGGAGAAAGCAGCCACCCAGCTCTCCTCCTCCCTATATCCTCTCTGTCTTTGAACACAGCATGAAGAGAAAAGCTTTTGATTTGATGTCAGGGGCCTATTTGCTCAGCCTGATATGATCAGACCGAAAATCAGGATGTTAATTACTCCCATGTGTCTGATCAAACAACCAGAGCCACTCACCTAGCCAGAGGTAACCTTCTGCAGCAAAGTGGTGTCAGCTGCCGGAGGTAAATGATGTTCCTCTTTCCCTGCACAGTAAATGTGGTTGGAGTGTTTCTCCATCCTGAAAGAGACCTGTCGGTGTCACCATGAGGTGGGTAAGGTTGGTGTGACAGCTGGCATTTAAGCCTGGGTTTCTCCAGAAACCATGTGGTTTCCATCACTTTTTTTGTCTTTCTAGCTCCGATTAGACTAGAACAACTAGACAAGAACAACTAGGGGGGTGGGGCTGGTGGGTGGTGTGGGGATCAGCTAAGACCATGACCTGCAGAGTTGGAGTTTCTCACGAATGGGGCAGAGCCCTAGATCCCCTTGTGAGCTCTTACACGGACCTGTGTGTTGGCCTCAAATACATCCCTGCTATGGCTGAGTTGATGATGCTCTGCAGCATTTGCTTGAAGAGGAGAGTGGGAGCAAGTAGGAGGAAGAAGCTTAGAATTCAGCAAACTGAAGCCTTGCTTTGGTTCCATCACATTTTTCCTGCCATTCCTGCCCTCCTCCGTAGGGCTCTCTGAGACTTGAAATGCCCGTACCTTGTCCAACTCCACAAGAAAAATTATGATGAGATACCTTTTCCTGCAGCAATTTCTCCATCCCTGAAAAAGTTGGAACTCCTTTGGGTGGTGGGCTGGGTACAAAAATGCACCCATGCTCTCTCCCCGTGGAAGATTTCCTGCTCTTGACTGAACATCCCTGTTGCTTTCTGCACCCAGGACCACATCCCAGGGCTGGGGTTGGCCACCTCATGTGGAAGTGACCACAGCCTCAGCCAATGTTGTGGGATGGCACTGCCAACCATATCCTCCTCTCCTGCTGGGACTTCATCCTGTTATCATGAGCCTCTCAGCACCCTCTGGGTGCATCATCATTTTCCAAGCACCATTTTCTTCCATGGGATACGGGGCAGTTCTCTTCCCTGAGTTCAGACCGGGGAGATGTGAGGTGTTCCTGAAGAGCAGAAATGTGACATTCCCAGACACATTTGTTTAGTGTCTGGCTGTGGCAGTTTATCAGCACTGAGTCAGCTGCGTGGGTGAGCCCTGCTCCCTCCTCCCTGTGCCCCAGCACCTCCCCAGGGCCGTGCACCCAGTGAGGAGGGGTAAGATCAGCCAACTGTAGCTCAGGAGGTGCCTGATCAGCCAGGCATTTGGAGAGGACCTCCCAAAAGCCAGTCATCCTTTCTCAAGAGGGAAACTCCCCATCCCACAAGCTCCTATTCAAACGCCTGACTCCAACAGTGGTGGAAGGATAGGACCTGAAAAGGCTGAGCTCCAGCAGCAGCGGCTGTGGGAAGGCACACGTGTTCCCAACTCATCACCAGCACAGGGAGCACCGTCTGGGAATTACAGACAGTTGCCCTTACCCGTGCAGCAGATTTGCTCCCTTGGCTTCAACAAACCCATGTCTGGGCAGGATTTGAGTCAGCGCAAAGAGAGGGGCCAGGGATCCCCTGCTCAGCACCTGCAGCCTCCAAGGAGGCGGCAGCGAAACGGGCAGGATCCCGTTAACAGCCCAGGGACGCATCCTGCAACGTCCTGAGCCCAGGCCCTTCCCCTTGAGAGCCTGGAGACGAGCGGAGCATCTTCCTCACAGCCACTATTACTAACGGCAAGAGGAGCGATGCCCGAGGGCCCCCCCGCATCCCCCGCAGCATCCCTGCGGCGCCGGCCCGACGGGTGCCCGCTGCCCGGGCGCCGCTCCGCTGCTCCGGCAGCTGGAGAAAACGCAAGCGTTAGCACCATCTAGTGATGCCGGCTGCCGTCCTCTCGGCGGAGGGCTGCCCGAGCAGGCCCTGAGCCAACTGGCCCCCCAGAACCCCGGGCTGAGGGCTGGTGTGCTGGGCTCGGTGCTGTGCACGGCAGTCCTGCCCGAGGAGGGGGAGAGGAGAGTGTTAGAAATTGGGAAACTGGGTAATCCCATCCCAGGGGGGAGACCCTGGGTGGTGCAAACCCTCTGGACCCTGCTCACTAAGCCCATCCATCCATCCCTCCATCCATCCATCCCAGCTTATGCCCACTCTTCCACATCAGTCACCAGCACAACCCTGCCCAGGAGCATATCACAGTTGTTCCAGGGGTGATTAGTGATTAGCTCTCCTGGAGCCACTCCGCTTCCGAGTGTGTAAATCCCTGCCCTGATAGCACAGAAGATGCAGACGTCAGCAGGATCCCACCCGGGCTCATGGGACATGACGGCACTTGCTTGGAAGCGTCTCAGGTTAGCAGGTAGTTTTCTTAAAGATCCATTTCCCAGAATCATGTGATTTTATAAGATTCTCAGCTTTCATTTAATAGCACTTATTTGGAATGTTAGGAAAATATAAACTAAAAGAGTGGCAGGGCTTCAGAAATTTGAAAGGCTGAGTGAACGACGTATTGCAGATACTGAATTTTAGAGGCGGGTGGTACAAGGGCAATTCCACTTAGTGGACGTTTTTGAGGTATCAAGGGAAAACTTGACCTGTTGCATAACGAGAGCAAAATGTTTAAAAGTCAGGGGAGTTGCTCAGAAAATCAACCCTGCCCAGGTGAGGCAGCTGTGAGATTGGGGCATCTTCCAGTCCAGGTTCATAAAACTGCATTTTGAGCAATGAAGTGCAACCACAAGCACGCTCTGTGCTCTCACACGAGGTGGGGGCTGCTGGTTCATTTTTGTTTTAAAGTCACAGCTTTCAAAAGAAACCTCTTGGTTTCTGGTACCAGACTGGAAGCAGAAATGATGAATTTAGCCACCAAGGCTTAGCCTTGACAGCCTCTGAACTCCTCGCACAAAATATTCATCACATTCTAACTCTTTGCCCAATTCCCACTAAAAAACATCCCAAGCGCCATGTCCCGGAACAGCTGATACCTAAAGCGTGGCAGGGGACAGGCAGGCAATTTGCGGAGCACGGCAACAGCACGGATCACTGCAGTTACAATAACAGCAAGCATCTGGGAAAGGATTTTCAATCTCACTCTTCAGGGTTGAGGTTGATCTGTTATTATTAAAGACCAGAACGAGAATTAATAGAAGCAGGCACATCCACTGCTGTGACAGTCTTCCACCTGCCTCCACGGCAGCGGTATCTGGCTGCTGTAAGAGATGCAGATGGGCTTTAGGTCTCATTTAACCCGGGATTTCCCTGAGCAAGGTTGGGCCGTGTCACTTAGACCCACCTGCTGAGCATCAGCCCGCTTTCAGGTTGCACCCGATGCTTTGCATCTCCCCTCTGCAAGAAGGCGAGGGTTTCATCCCTGTGAACGAGAGGGCAGCCTGCCCAGCCCCAGTGATTTCCACTCCCTGGGATCATAGAATCATAGAGTCATCCAGGCTGGAAGGGACCTCCAAAGGTCATCTAGTCCGACCTCCCCACAGTCGCAGGGACACCACCACCTAGCCCCGGCTGCCCAAAGC
>VZRU01005990.1:227996-251631 GCA_013398155.1 Pedionomus torquatus
GGAAGGGGCCTCAACCACCCCCTGGGCAACCTGTCCCAGTGTTCCACTACCCTTAGAGTAAAGAAATTTTTCCTAATGTCCAACCTAAATCTACTCTCATCTAACTTAAATCCATTGCCCTTTGTCCTATCACAGCAGGTCTTTGTGAACAACCCCTCCCCAGCTGTAGCCCCCTTTAGATCCTGGAAGGCTGCTATTAGGTCTCCCTGGAGCCTCATCTTCTCCAGGCTGAACACCACCAGCTCCCTCAGCCTGTCCTCAGAGCAGAGGTGCTCCAGCTCTCTGATCATCTTTGTGGCCCTCCTCTGGACCAGCTGGGATGGTTTGGGATCCCCAGTGGTGTGGTGGTCGGTGGGGAATAGCTCTCTTCAGAGCAGAGCCTAAGAAGACGAAAAACAACACGTCAAGGAGGGCTCCCCAGGAGCTGCTGCCCACGCCTCTGGAGCCCGAGTTGTGCTAACTGCCACCTCAGCTCCCTCTCTCCCCATTTTTTTTTTTAATTTATTTTAAGGAATACACAGCGTGTTCCCATGCTGGGCTACCAACCAGCTTCCCCCGCATCCAGGGCCCCGCTGGCCCTTTCCTAGGTGAGCTAAGCAAGCACAAATGTCCTCCCTAAACAACAGCAGAGAGGAGACAGCTGGATCCGAGTGTGCCGTTTCTTCTGCAGGCTCCCTTTCCAATGAGTCATAAAAGTTCCTTGGCAGCTGCCTCTGTATATCTAATTGGGATCAGGTTAGGGGCAATGTGGATAGCTGAGGATGGAAAATATGTGTCGAATCTACTCTTCTGTCCCACTGCTGCTCCGGAGGCTTGGGAACTGCTCCTGCTGGAGCCCTCTACTACACGGCGGCTCCTTTCGCTCTGCTCTGAGCTCTCTGGGGGCTTGTTCTCCTTCCCATTCCCTGCTGGAGGCTGCCCTTCTGTCCTCTCTTGTGTGCCCCTCTGGATTCCTCACCTCCAACCCGAGGCAGAAGCACTACCTTACTACATCGGTGGGGCTGGGGGAAGGTGGGGGGGGCGACAGCAGCCAGAAGCATTGGATGCCCCCAGCGCTCGGTGTGACTCATATTGAGCCCATTGACTCACATTGAGGCCACAAAAGAGGCATGAGGATGGAGGCTTTTCCATCTCTTTTTTTTTTTTTTTTTGGTGCCTGAGAGCAGCAGCAACCAGGAAACAGTCCCTTCCCCTCTCGGCAGGCATGGGGGTGGGCAGCAGCACCCTCCTGCCCCACTCACAGAGGTTTTCTCCATAGCAGAGAGATGGAGCAGAGCTCTTGCTTGTGCAAAGCATGATCATTTCCCCAGACCGTCTCTCTGGTGCAAACCCATCAGAGCAGCTGCGTGTTAGATCAGGCTGACATTATAGAATCATAGAAGGGTCAGAGTTGGAAGGGACCTTAAGGATCATCCAGTTCCAACCCCCTTGCCATGGGCAGGGACACCTCCCACCACACCAGGTTGCTCAAAGCCCCATCCAACCTGGCCTTGCACACTTCCAGGGATGGGGCATTACCGGGTGTCCTGTCACTCACCTGCTCCGTGATTTTATCCCCATGGAAATCAGATGTGCACCCCTCCAGTGCAGCCCAGCTTGAGTTGGAGGGAAGCAAATGGTGAAAAATTATCTCAATCTTTCTTTAGTTTAAAAAAATAAACAGTGTCGGGGCCTGGAGGAAGCCCAGTGTTTCTCAGTGTGGGAGGTACAGTTTAGACGTGATGCCCAGCACCAGTGCAGCTGGATGAGAGCGTCCCCCATCTTCAGTCTGGGAGTCTTGATGCTCACCCCACACATCTCCTCCCCATAGACCCACCATGAAGAGAGGAAGGGCCAGAGTAAAGCTCTTGGAAAGAGATTCCCAGGAAATGGAGACTCTAAGTAGTCCCTGAAATCCTGACAGAAATGGAGCTTTTGGCAGAGACCAGAGACACGCTTTTTAGTAGATCTATATTTGGTTGAGAGAAAGAAAAGCCCCTCTAAGGAGCCTCCACCTTCAAGGCAGAAAACAGCACCCTGGTTTGAGCAGAACCTGGAAGAAAAGAGGGAATTCCTACCAGAAACATCCCAAGAGGCTGCAAATTCCATTCTGCACCCCCAACCATTCCCCTTATTATGTCATCTCAGCCGTTAGTCCCATCACCAGCCATCAAACACGGCTGTCCATCTGCTCGCCTCCCACTCCCACAGCAGCTCCTTTCAAACATGAGCCACGATAAAAGAAACCCTGGAAAAGCTCCTCTGCAGCCCCCACTGCTCCTGGGCACATCCCTCCCAGCATCACCATCAGTCAGACAGATATTCTCCAGGCCCGTGGCCAAAAAAGCTGATCATTCTTCTTTTCTCAGCCATTTCTCTGCCTTAAGTGGACATTTAAAAAGGAAAAAGTGAGAAATGAGCAGAGAGTACTGGGACTACACACACAGACTCGGAGGGCCAGATGTGTGATGCCTCCCTGCCAAACTCCCCGTTTGCTTCTTCCCCCAACGTCCCCTTCTTGGTGGGCGCTTCCAGGGGCTCCTCGAGGTGTGAGCCTGTCACAGCTTTCTACTTTTTCCCTATGAAGGAGTTGAAGATGCCAGAGCTCTGCTTGAACAGTCCCCCGCTTGATAATCCCGAGCCATTGCATTTGACAAGATCTCAACCAGCCAAGCCAAGGAGGAACGGTGCTGGGGCTGCTCTTCACCGAAGGAGGACTCACTTGGCAATTTTCCCTACTGCCTTATGGGACAATTTCCCCCAGATTTGGGAGATGGTGTCCAGCTCACAGAAGACTATCACAGCCCAACCTTGTCATAGCTGTTGGTGTCCATAAAGGACCCATTTCTACGCCAGCCAGCGAGCAGCCAAGACCACAGAAGGATGCCTGGGAGGGAAGGGTTTGCTTGGGCAGAGGGTAAGGGGAAGGCAAGGCTCATCCCAGCAGGGAGGACCCAAGCAGGCGCTCTCCCTGGGGGATGTTTGCAGAGCAACGAGCTGGATGGTGGATGCTCCTGGCTCCCAGCCCGGCAGCGTGCCCCTGCCCGCCGTGGGGACCAGCCCGTGGGGCATCTGCAGTTTGAGCTCTTCCGCTGTTGTTTTTGCAAGCATCATCCTGATGGTGTGTGGCGTGATCACAAAAGGAACTTTGCCCTCTCTCAGCTCACACTTTTCCTAAGAAAATAAGCTTGAGCCTTTGCCAAAAAGCTGAAAGGGAAAAAAAAACCCTTATTTTTTAAAGTTAAAATCTTCACAATTTTTGGCTCTTGGAAGCTTTATTGAAGAACACTACAGACTGAAAATACATCCCAAAAAATTCTAAAGTAATGTTTTGACAGAAAACTTAGTGTTGCTGAAATTTCTCATGGAGGGAAAAAAAAAAAAAAAACCAACAACAAAACCACCAAACAAAAACAATTGAAGAAAACTATCTCAGCAATGATGCTGATCCCAGAGCCTGTAGCACCCTCAGCCACCAGATACTCGTGGGGCTTAATTCGATGCTCATTTATTTGGAGGGAGAGAGACTATTCACTTTAAAGAAGAAGGACTGAAACAAATGCAAGGAGGAGCTATAGTCCTCCTGTTTTAGGACACTAACCTCTGATGGACTGGAACTCACAGGAGGTCACTGCTGGGGTAGGAGATTGGGTAATATAGACCATTGGTTTGAGCTCTGATCTTCTCAGCAACTGTGCTAGTCCTAAATTCCTAAAATTTCACAGTCATAGTATTTTTATGTTAACGTTCAAACAGGGAATGATTGGCTTCGTGTTCTGGTAATCAGTGGGATAAGGAGCGTAGAGTGCTGTCTCATCCCACCGGGTTAGCAGAGCCGATGCTGGGCTCTCCGCTGCTCTTTGGGAGCTATTTAGAAATCGTGGAAGTCAATAAATCTTTGAAGTTATTTTGGGCTGGAACCCAATGATGTTTAATCAGAAGCAGATGCAGATGGAGGTCTTTCCTGGAAGGCTGGTGTGGGGGCAGGCACATGGGCTCTAAAAT
Source organism: Pedionomus torquatus (assembly GCA_013398155.1). Classification (NCBI taxonomy): domain Eukaryota; kingdom Metazoa; phylum Chordata; class Aves; order Charadriiformes; family Pedionomidae; genus Pedionomus; species Pedionomus torquatus. The sequence goes on from VZRU01005990.1 coordinate 231,981, forward strand.
ACAGAAATATATTTTTATTGTTATTATACATTAATATCCATGTGTTAAAAAATGTTTCAAATGTATTTGGATGTGTCTCTGGGTGCCTTGCACCAAGGAGAGGACACAACTACAGATTTCAGGGCAGTTCAAAAAAAACTGAGAAGTGAACATTGATGAAAACCCCCAAACCATTTGATTTATTTAGGCTAAATGTTCCTGTAAAGTCTGCTGCATTGGATGGACATCATGGATGGACCGATGGGTAAACAGCCGTGGGTTTCTCCATCCCTGATACCCTCAGGCTGTTTTTCCTCGGGATAAAAAACACCATGTTTTTTGGACTGCCTCCAGACCTAGAAAACTGACTTAGATATTTCTAAAACTGCTGCTTCCTGAAAAAAAAAAACAAAACAAAACAAAACAAAAAAACATGCCAAGGCTGGGAGCTGGGATGCTGCCTTAGAGATGAGGTCCGCTGCCTTCATCCCAGCCCATCCAACGAGGCATCCCCTGCCACAGCTCTGCCCAAGGCTCGGGAGATGCCCTGAGTTTCTCTCGCAGGTGTGAGCCAAGCACCGCAGTTCACCTCCCGCCTTCAAAATCATGTTGAAATGAAGAGAGGAGGACACACAACCCTATTACCTTTCCTTCCCCTGTAACATCCAAAAGGTGAGAGAACTCCTCTACCGCTCTGCAGACAAACACTTTGCTGTAAGGAGCCACAAGAGGGCATTAGCTTGATATTTTTCCCTACCCAGAGAAATCCAGGAGAGTTTCTGGACAATGTTCTATTTTCCCGTGCCCCAGTCGAACTGTGCGAATATAAGCTTGTGAATCCTCAAGCTGTAAGAAGATAGGCTGGCAAATAATGCTGAGCCTGACTTTCTTGTCATTCTTGAGATTTGGCTTTTTCGTCGTCTCCGTGGAGCAGGAGGAAGGCGGAGAGTGTTCCCTCCGTGTGGGGAAAAAGAGAACATTTTGAAAATTTTAAAAAAAACTAACCCAACCAAACTGAACAAACCCAAGCCACACCATTACCAGCGCCTGAAGAAATAGAATTAAAAGCAAATAAGAATAAAATTAAAAATAGAATTAAAAAAAAAAGAATAAAAAGCGAATAAGAATAAGAATTAAAAGCAAAATTTTTGAAAATCTTGCAAAACCCCGGGCCGATTACACCTCACGTGTCGACAGTTTTTTAGGGAACGTTAAGTTGGTTCAAGGCTGCCTGCTGGCACCCAGCGCTTCCTTCTGGGTTTGATTTCAAAGGAGATGTTTCCTACCCCGACAGCATCTGTGCTCCTGCGTGCCTGGTGTCACTCCAAGGCGTCCCACTGTCCTTAGCTGAGTTCACTGCCTCGACTGTAATTACGTTTACTGGATTAGGGCCGTATGCTCTAAGTACCCTGTGAGCGTACAGATATTTTTCAACCGTAAAGTGCCATTAAGCCTAGTCCCCTTAATGAAAAGATCATGCAAACCAGATGAATGTCATCAGGCTGAAGGGGAAAACAAATCAGCAGCAGAGAGCCCCTTCGTCTTCGAAGTGGTTTAAGCTTTTTAGCGGTATCAGTACTAAAACAGAAGTAGGTAAAGGAATCAATATAGACCAATGTGTATAAAAATGAGCCTTCTAGACTGGTGTTTAGGAGAGGAAGGTGTAATTAAAAATATTACAGCTGCTGTGTCCACCCAAAAGGGATAGATAACATTTGGTTTGCAAGGACTGGTGCAGCAGAACCTAAAAAAAANCTTGAAGGAATATTACAAAGATTTATTTCCTTTTTGGTTTGTGCTCTCCTGGGCTGCCTGACATATTTGGAAGAGAGTCCAGAGAGACGTATGGGCAGAGGGAAGCTTTCCGGGACATGAGGTCAGGTAAATGCAGACAGAGTCAGCCCAGGCTTTACTCCAACGCAATGGAGTTGCTCAAAAACCATGTGCCACAGGTTTTTTTCAGTTCCAAAAAAAATGCATCTTTAGCTGAAACTGTGGTTTGGGGCAAAATACATTCACTCTGCATAAGAACCACCATCCTGGAGGTGAGAACAGCCAGCTAATATATGGGAATGGGTGATGAAGGAACACAGTGGTGGACAAGGAATGAGAGAGAAGGAATAACGAGGTGAGCAGCACATCCTCAGCCAGTTCCACGGGGCTGCTCACCACTGGTGTGGGTCTCAAGAAGGGATTGCTCCAGCTATCTTCTCCCGACTCAGATCCACAATGGATTCTCTAATTCCCTCTGCCTGCCTTTCCACAGGTCTCCTGGCCTCCTACGATTCCCCGCCTTCCTTCTTTTCCTCTCACCACATGCCAAATTTGATTAAAGTGTCCCTGGTCTCTGCCAGCTCATGAGACAGACGAAGAGAGGAGAGGAAGGAAAACAAAAAACAACTGGCCCTTTATCTCTTGCCTTTCCAGACTTTGCATGGGTTGCATGAGGTCTTGTCTAGGATGCTACCATGCGTGTCTCTGGGGCAGCCAGGGCCCATGCCAGAGAGCAGCAGAGACCCGTCCCTCCTGATGGCACCACTTGGCTCAAGCATCACGCTCATGAGCTGGGTGAGGGTTTCCTTCCTTTTGCTTCTCCTCTCCAGCCTCAGCAACAAACACACAGCACCCTGAGATGGTGCAAGAGTCCTGCGTTCATCTGCATCAGGGGGTGCTTCTCAGTGCCACCCCTGGGGGGAAACTAGCCACTGAGCAAGAAACAGAGGAGATGGCAGAAGGCCATCCAGCTCCATGCCAAAGCTCTGCCAGTGCCCAGCAGCAGAGGTCCCCACCTGAGCAAGGGAAAGAAAAAGATGCAAAAGGCTCTCATTCTCTCCACTGACCCCATAAAATGAGGGGATGAAAATATTGGCTAACCTGTACTTACACTAATTAAAAATTGATGTATGGGGCAGCACGGACACAGGCCCGTGGCAGCTGTGAGTGATTTTCCCCACGTTCCCACTCTACAATTGAATATTCATGAAAAGCCAAAGAAAGTCCGTATCTCCTCTTATCCAGGGGCTAACTAGGAAACAAGAACAGCAGAGAAGGTTCACATGGTTGAGCCAGCCACAGTCATGCCACGTATTTCTGGAGGTGCAATGAACCCCAGCTCAGCTGGGGGGATGGCATCCATCCGTTTGTGCATCCGCATGAGACCGTGGGACCAACATCTGTGCCATCAGCCGAACTTGGAGCTCTCTCTGCAGGGACTTCTGTAGTGGAGAACAAGGATCCAGTCAGAGCATCTTCCCCTGCTGTCACGAATGGTCAAGCTGAAGCCACTGAGCATCATGAGAGTCATCCTGGAGCTGCTCAAACTTCATCAACGTTGAGCAAATCGGTTAATCCCTGTACTCAGAGAGGCAGAAAGGTGCAATGTGCAGCCACGAGGAATTCAGCCGCCAGCGCCGCACCTATGTGCACACGCCTGAGTGTGTCTGCAGGTGTCTGGGAGATGAACCGCTCCAAATCCTCTCCACCAAGAGCCCCGAAGTCGTGGGGGAGGGCTGGAAACTCTGTCTTGCTTCCTTGGGGGATTTGATGTACTTCCAAACCATTTGAAGGCTGCCAGGTTCTCCAGCTCAAGGGGAAGCAACAACAACGTGCATTAATCAAATGAATTTCGGGTTCCTGCTGCCAGCACGTGGCTGCAGCACATTTGCTTCCCCAGCCGACATCTGCCATCGTGCAAAGACGTGTTGATGCCAGCCCTTGTGCAGCAGCACAAATACCTACCGCAACTCACTCCCCCCCGGGCGAAGCTGGGACGGAGCCGATGGCACACACCGAGGATGAAAAATAAACCTCATCTCTGCAGAAAGCAAATTCCAGAGGGGAGGGCACATCCCCCGGTCTGCCCAGCCACCTCTCCTGATCCAGGGTCCCTTCTCACCCTCTATCCCTTGGTGACCGAGCCAATGCTGAGCGAGAAGATATTAAACATCCCAACAGCCCCGCAGCTGTATTGTCCAGGGCAGTGGAAACCCTGGTGTCTTCTCTCTTCTTCAGAGCTGCCTTTTCCTCTTTAATATGATATATTTTGAAGGCCAGATAATAAGGCCATTAATTCTTTGGCTCATGCTGTGAACTATTTAATAGAACATGACAAGAAAACAGTGTTTCTTTCCTGGGAGTAATTATTGTTTGACTTTAAGTCTCTACCTACAGCAATAGTTGGAAGGAGCATAGTCCCATTAAAGGCAGGTGGAGCCTCTAAATCCTTAAAAATGAGGACCGTTTTTTAACCTGAAAGACATCATAAGGGACCAGAGCTGGGCCAGTTAATTTATACCTGATTTTAGAACATTTAGTGGTGCTTCTTTTCAGCACTGAACCAGGCACTCGGAGGCACTAATAGCTGGCGTTTTCCCACATTGCACATCTTCCCAAGCCTGGGGCCAGCCTGAGGAGCAAGAGGCAACAAACGATTCCCCCTCACAGGGATGTTTCGGAGAGCTGCCCTATATCTCTTTCCAAGAACTGGTCTTTTCTAATGGCAAAGACAACAAGTTTCAGGATGAAATATTTTCCCCAGGTCAGAGTAACTGCCCCTTTCCTCAGCTGCAGCGGAGGGCTGCATCCAGCGCAGAAGGCGATGTCCAAGTGCATGCTTCTGTTTCAAGGAGGGGCTTAGTTAAAGCTGACTTTGTATGAAAGCACCATCCAGACAAGATGTACCGCGCAGTCAAGGCCGGATTCAGAGCCTGCTGTAGTCCCTGGAGAGGCTCCCGCTCCCGCTCAGCAGCATGTGGGCCTGGCTCCCGATGCGGTCCAGCCAGGGCCAAGGAGCTTCTAATGACATCAGCTGGGCTCTGGGGACATTGCACGGCCGGGAGGAGGTCTGGGGGGGGCTCCACGTGGCGGTCTGCAGCAGCTGCTGGACATGCAAGGCCACTCCGTGAAAGGGATTTGGAAAAAAAAAAAAAAAGCTTCTCTGGAGAGAGATGGATGAGAGGAGGATGAGGAAGGACAAAAGATGGAGAAAGTGTGAGAACAGCAGGCAGACACAGACCCTGACCTTGAGGCTCCATCAAAAGCTTTGCCTCTACTTTCCCTCCTCACCGCTGCAGACGCTTCCTGCTGGAAAATCTTCATCAAACATAATTATCTTATATGGGTTTGCTGTACAGGGTGATGGGAGCTTCTCGCTCTGGTTTATTATTGTAGGGTTGCTCCCGATTGCTAGGCTACGCCGTGTTGCTGTTGGCGCTGAGGGATGTTGGCTGCGGCGGAGCCCACATGTGCGGCGGTAGGTGACTCATGAGATCTGGAGCGAGCGTCTCAGGCTGCCTTCAAAATTTCTCAAGAAGAACATTCCCTTCTGCTGAGGCATAGGCTCGGCCACCGTGGCTCCTCGACAGCCCCCACCGGCCCCCCAGGCAGGAGCGAGACCTGGGGTGCCCCACTCAGCAGGACCTCAGCACCCCCCATGACTCCAGGTCTCTGGGTAAAGACCCCCGGAGGGACTCATCCTGCTCTCATGCACTGTGCAGAGGGATGCTGGGGGGATGCAATGGCATGGGGGGTGGGTGGGATTCTGCAGCATGGGGAAAGCTTCACTCCTCACCTAACCCCCCCCACCTCCAAGCTCTCCCTACAGCTCCCTTTCTGAGGAATGTTCAAAAAATGGTTGCAGTGTCAGCAGACTTCCCTTTTCAGAGGAAGCCCCCAGGGTTCTTTCACTAAATCTTGCTCTCTGGACACACCACACTCCCCCAGGAATCAGCTGCTCTTTGCCTCTGCAGCCTGAACACACGATTTTGTCACTTTTGTTGATCATCTGGATAATCCAGTCTCTTCCCCTGGTTCTTAGCGCCTGAAATGGCATGGTCCGAGCGTCTGCTTTGAACTAGCAAGAGCCAAGAGTGATGGAGGCTCCATGGGTGAAAGTACCACCCCTGGGGAGCCTTTGTCCCAGAAGATCCTGGGGGGAAGAGAGCATCCCCGGAGCCAGGGCCAGCCTGGGGCTGGGCTGCAGCTTTGGGAAGCGTGTAGGAGTTCAGGAGTTCAGCCACGGCTGATGTGAAACGCCTCCGATCTGCAAAACTGGCCTGGAGAAAGCCGTGTCCCAGCCATTGGCTTCTCTTTAAAGTCAAAATTCCAGGAGCAGATAACAAACTCGGAGCCGACCAGCCCCTCTCCGGACTGGGCTTCACATTCAGCTCAGCTCACAGCCCAGAACCAGCATCCCACAGCTCCCACCACCTTTGTTTTAACACAGAGTTGCTCCAGAAATCAAAGAGCTGGAGGGAAGCACACCTCACCGACAACTTTGCAGATTTACTGCCCAACGCTGACCAGACCTCTGCATCCCGCTTCCTTGCCTTGCTCCCCAATTTTCTGCAGCTCCCCATCTTGCAGCTCCCGGCAGCCCTCGGAGACACCGAGCAACTACAAACTACAAACTACATACTACATTACACACACACAGAAGGCTGGCAATGGCAAGTGTCGTGCCAGAGGATGGCCTTACCTCTTGTCCCTGTCGTTAAAAAGCTCCTGGCATGTCTCTCCTCAGCCCCTCATGTGCCTGCTAAATCCCTGGATAGCAATAAATCTGGAATTCCAGCTTGCACAGCTTTAATAAAAGGAGAAAGGGAAAAAGAAAACTATTCCTCAAAAGTCACCCTTTAAGGAAAAACAGTTTCTGGGACAGGAATCCCATTTTGTCCCAGTTTGTGTGGGACCTTGCAGAGGGTGCTGTGCTCCATGCCTGGGTGATGCAGATAAAATAGGTCCTGTGGGGAGTGCTGGCCTTGGGGCTGGTGGGGGCTGTAATTTGGGGTGCATTGCCCTCTGCTCTGGGGATGCAGGGTCCTGTCCCATCCCACATGTGGGGCTACTTCCAGTTTATGTCAGGGAGTTCAGAAGCTTGAGATGGTGAGCAGGGGCAGCACCTGCCCGAAGGGACACAAGGCTTCCAGAGCAGGACTGCAATTATTTATCTTTCTAGTTTTCAGCCTAGCTTTCTGCAGTGTTCAGGCCTTGCCTGCACAAATGTCAGTCCTCCTCCCAAACCTCCTCACCAGCTTCTGCCCAATTTGGTGGAGGCCCAGGGGCCTGAGGGGAAGAGTTTTGAAGAAGTTTCATCAAAACGTGCAGCCAAAAAAAGCTGACCCTGTGCCTGCCCCGTCTCAGAGACCCAGCTGACAGGGCCAGCCCTCATCATGATGATGCCACACCACCTTGTTTCGGGGCTGGGCTGGCAGCCAGGTGCTCAGCCGTGGCCTCAACCTGCCATCTAGTGTTTTCCTCCTGGCCAGAACCTGCAGCAGGCAGGGAAAGGCAGCCCAAGGTTCGGTTCGGCTGTAAGGCAAGAGGAGACAGAGCTACACCTCCAATGGGACCCCCAAGAACAGTGGGGCAGGGGGGTGCTACCAGGTTACCATCACTAAAGGCGGAGGAAACACTCTAAGATAGACCCTGTAACACCACCAGTGTCAGTGCCCATGGGCCATGGTGACCTCCTGGTTGCTGCCGGGGCTGCTTTGTGCCTGTCCCGAGGTGTGCAAGAGCTGCCGGGGATGATTTCTGCCTCCACCTCCTCCCAGCAGCTCTTTAGCCAGGATCGGGTGCCTGTTACGTGCCTCTGGATTGCACGGTGGCAGTCTCTGGATCTCAGCCCAGGAACATCTCACACCCGTGTCCAGATGGAGAAGACACCCAGCCAGCTCCAGCAGCACCCCGTTTTGCTCAGCATCCCTCAGCGCTTTACAACTGGGTTTGCAAACTGGGCTGGGGGCAAGCCTGGCTTTGCCCTGCTGCTTGTAAAATGCACGTCCCACCGGCCAGCCCCCTCTCTGGGCAGCACCGAGTTCCCAGCTGACCTCAGCCCTCAGCATCTGGAGCTTCTCGAAGCCACACGACAGCTCCAGCTACAGGACCCCCGCCGAACTCTCCTCCTTCCTGGGCTCCTGCTCTGGTTCACAGGCAGCAGAGTGAGCAGACAGCGGGGTCAGCAGGGAGATTAAGGGCTTTTCAAGGCTACAAGGAGTTTTTGCTGGTCTTTTTTTTTCCCTCTCTTTCCAAAACTATTTTTTTTTTCCCACAGCATGGCTTATCTTTATCAGCAACAAGAGCTTGACCCGCACTGCTGGTTGCCCCCTGGCATCTCACAACTTTCCATTGCCGTCTGCTGTCTGTGTCCCTAAAAACCAGCAGAGAGATAAGAAGCCCGATGTGATGCATATGCGATGGGGATGTCTCAGAGAGACATCCTCTGCCGCCGACAAGGCTGTCACCCATCCCAGGTGGCTCTAGTTCCACCGATCACCTACGGAGACATCACACTAATGCCAAGTGCTGATGGGACGAGCTGGAAAGTGGTAAAAATTGGAACTTAGTGGGTGTGGGCTTCAGAGGTTAAAAAACCAGAGCTTGCTCTGCTCCCAGTTATGTGTTGGCCTGAGGTCTCTACCACATACACAGCAGAAAAGGCTCTGGCACAGCTACAATGTGTTTTCCTCTCCTGCCAGGGCATACATCCCAGCTCCTAAGTCACTTTGATGGCTTATGAACCTGCCTCTGTGTGTGTCAGATACCTGCTTTTTTCCTTACGCTTTGTTCCCAGGAATCTCAGAGGTGAATTGCTTATGGCTACGGAATTGTCCAGATAGGATTTTCACAAAGCACTGCTAGGCAAGGGCCATACTCCAAGGAAACAGAGCATCCAGCTCAGCCTCTGGTTTGAAATTGTTTATAAAACCCAGCAATTTTGAAAATGGAAAGATTAAATTAGTCCAAACAAAAAGGCCCACTCTAACCACCACAGACTCTGCTGGAGTGATGTCATGTAAACAGGGAAGGGGTGGCCACGGTTATTGTCAGGAATCAGATAGAGCTGCCAAAGAAAATAATTAAGCTATTTTTGCCCTATGAGGATTTCAGGGTTTGACCCCAAATCAGATGCAGGTGGGCATCTTGGGATGCACCAGGGGTTCCTGCTGGCACTGCTACTGGGGCCAGGAGAAAGGTGATCCGGAGGCATCAGGATGAGCGGTGCAACGGCATCCCCAGCCCATGGGATGGAGTGGGCAGTGCCAGGACAACAGCACCCCAAGCCCTTCTTCAGTCCGGGCCCAGGGACAAGCTGTGGCCACCTTCGCCCCACGCTGGCCTAACCAGCCTGGGTTAAGGGAATTAAAAAACAAAGCAGCTTTGGGAAAACAGCCTTTCCCCTTCTCTTGTCTCAGCTTCCATTTGTTAACTTCCTTTTCAAAATGTAGAGGAGTTTGACATCAGGGGGTAAATTATCCCTGGACCCTTTAGAATAACAGATTACTCACGCCTATGGATATGGACTGTTGGTGTGTCCCGGGTCAAAAGGGCTTTGGGACAGCAATGACAAGATCTTGGGGAGACAGGGAGGCTGAACATCTCCAGCACACAGGCAGAGGGAATGCAGCCATACTCATGGCTTTTGAGATGGAGAAGGGGTGTTTCATGCCAAGTCCACAAGGTGTAGGGTTTTGAGTGCCCCATCCGAAGCATGGCATCTAGTGCTGCTTTGCTGCTCTGTGGAAAAGGCAGTGGTCTTGTCACCACTTGAGAAACAGATGGCAGGTGGTAAAGGAGGAGTAGCAGCTTGGCAGGGGATAGAAATCAAAACCAAATGGAAAGCAGCCTCTTGAGAGGTGCTTCCTCGTGAAATGCCGATAGGAAAAGAGGCAGGTGCTTTCTAAGGTGGGATGTGGGACACGACACAGATCAAGGCAGGAGGACACCCTGCTCCTAGAGGCAGCAGCCCAGTGGCCTCAGTTCAGTGAGCGCTGCTGTTGTCCCCGCTTTCCCCCTTTGCCTGAGCTCAGGACCTGGTGTAACCGGCCCAAAGACTATCATTATGTGTTATGTAAAATCATGAGCTTACTGGTCTATTATCTCCGGTTCACTCTTCCCCATAAAAATCTCCTCCCGGGGCCAGCAGGTTTGATGCAATACTTTGCCTGGCTCTTCCCACCCATTGCATCAACGCCTCGGGGCTGCGGAGCATCGCGGTGCGGCGTAGCCTTTCTGTGCCATCAACTGAGAGCCCAGCTGGGCTCAAAATGCAGAGCTGAGCCACACGCTATCCCAAATGCCTTCCAGATGACAGCGGAGTGGCGTGCAGCAGTGTCCAGCTTTGCAAGGCTGCTAGAGCAACACCTCATAACAACTCCTTGTTGGCCAGAAAAGCATGAATTTGAGCTGTGTATCTATATGGGGACCAGATGCTTTCTGATGGTAAGGCCTGTTGGAGGCATCTCTACCAATTTTGGGGTTAATTCTGTTTCTGGGGAAGGGGCAATGGCACTTCTCAAAGGGTTAAACAGTCTTGATCGTATCACATGGATTACAGGAATGCCAAGAAGCCCCCATCATGGACAAGGCTGCAAATTGAGGAGGTGTCAAGCTGAAGAGAAAATACCAGTAAAGGCAGTGCATGTGCCCGCGGGGCTCTCCAGGGCTTCCTGATGCTCTGCCAACCCAGGGCAGGGATTTCTTTCCCCACCTGTCAGCCTGTGGAAATGAACTCAGAGCTGACAACGAGCCAGGACTGGGGCTGTAGCTAAGCAGAAATCAGCTTGGCAATGGCACTGAGACAGCAGCTGAGCCAGCTCTGAGAGTACAAACTAGCATCATCTAGGAGACGCCCTGAAGTCCCAGCCCCTAAACCCAAAGGAGACCTTCTCCCTTGGATTCCTGTGTCTGGATAAGGCTGCACAGGGTGCCCATTCACCCATAACCGCTTTATTTCTGTGCTGAGCAGTGCCCATGTTTCCCCACTTCTCTGCATGCATGTTTTTGGGACCCATAACTGTAGTTTATGCCCTGCCCTGAGGTTTCACTCACACTAAAGCAGTCCTGTTAGCAAGAACGGATCAGGCCCCAGGGGGGGTATAAAAGGGTGTGCAGTTCCTGGCAGAGCTGCTGCCCTGCCCAGTCCTCCCTGCAATGTCCATGCTGGTCCCACACAGCAGCTCTCCATCACTCTTGGCTCCTCAGCTGGGCAAAGTAGTCTCTACTGGAGCAGGGAAAGCGGGTTTCAAAACCGTGAGGCAAGCGTCCTAGCAGCAAGGTGTTTGGCAATAAATGAGCTGGTCTTGTTGGAACAGCAATGAATGAAGAAATACATGAAAGAGCATTAAGATTAATGCCAGGTAAAAGCCAGCCCTAGAAACCCTGATTTGTCAAGGATACACTGGGAAACTTCTGCTACCTGGTCAGAAAATAACTTTATTTAAGACATTTACGTCAAAGTTCCCCAAAGGCATTTCAGTCTCTCGACAAGGAGGGTCAGCAGGGTTGGGGCACAGGAGATGGGGCTGCATCTTTGACCCACAGCAGGTTCCCTGAAGACTCTAACGAGCCCCCTGATTTCCCCCCTGCCTTCTGTCCCCTGCAGCAAATGATGTTCTTTAGAGAGCTTATGAAATACCGTTCTTGTGGAGCAGAGATTTCCTTGCCCAACGCTTGCAAAGAGCAGGTCTCGTTTGCAGACTGTTAGAGTGGCACCAACCATGGCCATGAGTCCTGCCTTGGTGGTCTTAGCTGCTCCCAGCAAGTGCTCCTTTAGCCCTAGTGATGCCCAGCTAAACTCTGACCTGCACCTGCAAGGTTGAGGTCTCAAGGTTGAGGTCTCTCCCGCAGAGACGACCCTCCTCAAGGTACCCTCTTCCCTGCAAACCCAAACCATCCCAAAACCAACTCTGCAGCTCTGGTCACAGCTGGGGATCCACAGCTAAGTTTGCACTTGAGCAGGAGAGAGTGAGGAAGAAAAGGGGAGGCGGTTCCCTGCGCTGATGAGGGAAACCTGTACCTTTTAGCAAAAACCCAGGAAAATGCAAGGATTGCACCGAACACAAAGCCGTGTGAAAATCTCATTACGTTGCTACAGCTCATCAGCCACGCAGCCGAGACATTTCTTAGGCTTGTGTCTCCTTAGAGGTTTTGGTCTACGCAGCACTATCATGCAGTCAAAATTAAAACTCTCGGCTATGCTCTTTGCAGGAAAAGAAAAAATTAAAAAAAAAAAAAAAAAGAGGAGGAACTGGCTTAAATTAAACGGCCCATCTCACTCTGTCAAACTCAACTGCAAGAAACCATGTGAGTTCAGCAAAAAAAATCTGCTATCCACACACTAAACAAATACAAATAACCCGCAGAGCAGATGGGAGCAGCTGTCTAGGAAAATTTGTACTAATTGTTGTTTTGCTGGAGAATTCACATCCCCGGCTGTGCAGTCTGAACTGCTACTAAAGCATGGGTGCTGTGCAGGCTCCGAGAAATGTGGCGATCAGCTCTGGTCTGCTGGGTTTTTTTGGAAAGACAGAGAGGAAGGAAGGTTGGGGGCAAAGCTGAGTGAAGATCTGAACCCTACATCTAGCAATGCCAGAGGGCAAGGAGGCAGAGAGAGCTTCTAGAGACCCAGGGATGGAGAACACCGTGCACACCAGCCTGACAGTGCCAGCACCTCTGTTCCCAGACACCACTTGGTTGTAAGATTCGACCTGATTTATTCCAATGAGACTTGAAAACATGTATTTGCTGGCAGATGTCAGGCAACTTCAAACATTTCCTCTCCTGCAACAGCTCAGGCAGAGAATGGAGACAGCTTCTCTTCATTTAGCTGGTAGGAGTGTTTGGCAGAGGGCTTGGTCATCCAGGTCATCTTTAAACAGGATTGAAGGGCAATTGCGAAGTTTCCCTCTGCTTCAGAGACAGTATCGACCGTGTTGGGCTGTGAGGGCTGCAGCACGGATGAGACTGAGCTCGGGCTGCTCCTGAAGACTTCAGATGAGGAGGCCAGCAAGCCCCTGCGTTTGCAGGGAGGCCCCCCTGCACAAAGCTGCCCTTTCAAAACCAGTCTTCAGTCTCCAATGCCCAGAAACCTCTGCTCAATTTGCTATATTCCCCTCCATCACATTTACAGGAGCTCCAGGACAGCCGTGGTGGGGAAGCCATGCATAAAAAGGCAAGCAAATTGCCCTGGGTTCTTTCATTCTCCAGGCTGAGCCAAGAGCTGAAAGCCAGCAAACCTGGGGAGCTTCAGCCTCCCCACCAGCATTTTCATGCTTAAGTGGAGTCACTGACTCTGTTGGGGTTCGCTGGAGCTCAGGAGAGGGGGATATTATGGCCTAATGCAACCGGCACAAAGGCGACTGAACATAATTAAAGCCCTAACGCCAAAAGTTGGGCTTGGGTTTAATCTGCCAAAAAAAATCCCCTTCGTAACATCCCCTCAGAGGTATAAAATGCTGAGCAAACCTGGAAAAAAAAAAAGAAGATAGCGCTTCTCATTTCCCAGGCTGATTTATGCTCTACAAACAGTGTCACATGCTGTCGCTGACAATTCCATGCTGAGTTACTTATGCTGCCTTCCCGACATAACGATACCTGCAGATGGGAGGGAGATTCAGTACGCCTCCAAAAGAAGCAAGGGGATATTTCTATTTGACAGCTTGTTTTCTTTGGTCAGTGCATCAAAGGATTTTAGTTCATTATTTCACGTCTAGGTTCAGTTCCCAGCCACCGAAGGGACAGCTGAAGTGGTGGGGTTAGATAGAAACTGCAATGCCTCCCCTGTTTCCACCTGAGCAAGTGAGCAAGATGTGCCTGGGGACATGGAAATGAATGAATTGCTGTAAGTTGAGCCCTGAAGTCCTTGAGTGAATGTTTTAATTGGGTTATTAAAAAACAAAACAAAACAAAAAAAAAGGAATTCAGCACTGTAAGCACTTCTAGAGCCAAATGTCCTAAACCACAAGGAACTAATGGATGATGCTGTTTTGGGACTGTGGCCCTGAGGGACCGTCCAGGGAGGAAATGCTGGTGGGAGTGGGTGGAGGAGGAAGAGGAGAAAGAAGCAGTAACAACCCAGAGACAGCAGAAGGGATGTGGCTGAGAGGGACCAGCAGCTCCGGGTCCCAGCCCTGCCAGGGCTCCTCCGCGTACTGGGGGAGTACGGCCAGGCACGTTGTGCAGTGCCCTCGCCTTCACCCTACCTGCCTAATATCCATTCATGATTTAGGATTAGTCTTGGCTTCAAGCAGTGAGGCTAGAGCAGTAACTTGAGCTGAAATAGCAGAGGGTAATAGCCTGTGTAAAGGATAGCAGTAAAGGAATAATATTTTCTTCATATGGCAATTAGGAAAGCACAGGCAGTGATAGGAGAGGGTTTGGGGGGGTTGGGTATCTCTATTCAATACCCAACTGATAGATACTGGTGTGTCTCACGTCCCTAAATATCTTTTCTGGGCTGAATGTATGTGGCTGTGTGACACAAGGAATGTGTGGACAGGAGAATCCGTCGCGAAGAGGGGCTGGAGGAGGCTGGGTGTGAGCCCCCATCAGCTGCAAAGACTTGAATTCTCATTTGCTCTCCTGCTTCCCCCTAAGGAGTTGCAAAAAGCCAGCAAGCCCTTTCAGGATGCCAAGAGCATCACCTCCAGCGTGTTTATGGTATATTATCATAAGGCCTAACCTGCATCTCCACAAACATGTCAGGAGGTGCTATTTACAGCCACCGCCAAAAAACATTGTAAAGGGTTCGAGACGTCATCCCACGGCCAGTATTAACAGCTTGAAAAGGTCAGACTAGTAAAAACATATATGTATATATATACATATATATATATACACAAGGTGCCTGCACAGACTGCATGTGTAAACTGAGCTTTCCACCCGGCACGGCCACCTTCAAAGCTGGAAGCAAAGACAAGAGCATCGTTGTACTGCAAGGAGAGGTCACATCCCGGGACCCACAGGCCTGGTTTCTTCTCCTACTGCTGAGGGCTCCACTTGAATGAGTCTTGACGGGTTTAAACTTGACGCATCACAGTTGCTGTGCTCATCCTGCCCCTCTGTAGGTGTTGCTGCTCCTGGGAACAGGAGGGACCCAGAGCCAACATGGGGCTTTGTTCCCCATCCCAAGGACACCCCTCGCATCCCTCCCTCTCAGAGGCTTTTGCTTAAATCCAACTCTAACTGTTAACACAGCCGTATTTGCAGTCTTTCCGCATTGGCTTTCCAGGAACATTGTGTTTTGCTGTTTCCAGTGTGTGTGGAAATCAGCTTTTGGCTTTGGTAACCCGAAAAAGCAGCAAAAATCCCTTTCCCTCAGAACAAGCCTCACCAAAGCTGCTGGAGCGAGGGGAAGATTTGTGTTGGCTCGAGTGAGGTTTTAATGCAGACCTGGCTGTCACCTGCGATGGTGGCACACGTCAAGGCTTAGGGACAGCAGCTCTGGCCAGGCTGCTGGGTTTGGGCTGGCTGGCTCTGCTGATTGCCACCACGTGGAGCAGCCGGCGGCGGGGGAGAGCTGGGCTCTCTCGAAGCTCACGCTGCATTTCAAGTGATCGCATTGGAGAAGGAGGCAGACACTCTGCAGGACTCCCTAGATAAATGATTAAATCTGAAAGAAATTGCAGAATTGGGACACAAAAAGAGAGGAAAATGAGGGGTTTGGCATCCTTGGAAAAATCACTCCTTCTTCCTGTCTCTCTTCTTTACTTGTTGCTCTTTTCACTTCAAGAAGTTTGAGGTCAGTGATTCTGGAAACTCAGTGTTGATCCCAAAGGGGTTTTGACCTTATCTTAGTGTAATAGCAGAAAACTAAGCAAATAATATTCATCCCTGCAATCACCATTCTAATTAAGATTCAGCTGGGTGCAAGATGAAGATGCGGTGTGGAGATTTCCACAGGGACCTGGCTGAAGCTTCACTCCAGCGGGTTCCCTTTGGTCTTTCAAGTTGCTTTCACTATCCCCTGCCCTGCAGGGAGAAGGGGCCCCAGCACCACCACAAAAGTTGATGTGCACCTTGCACTGGGGTGGCCACCCTGATCCTGCCCTGCAAGGATCCTCTCTCCAAAGGATCTGCTCCAGGAAACCCCTAATCACTCAAACTGTTGTTAATGAAAGCGAGTAACTGACATGTCCTCACATCAGCTGCTTCATCAGAGGTGCTGTGATCTGAAGCAGGTCTTTTTTTTTTTAAAAAAAAAAAAAAGAAAGAAAAAAGGAAAACATGAGAAACCTGAACTGTTTCTTTATTTGCAGCCAAGGAGAGACTCACACATTTTTCTAATAACTCTGCTCAGTCCCTGGCTCCACCAGCATCAGCAATGGTGGATCAGGACAACTTCTTTTGGCACGGGATTTCCCCTCCCTGTTTGCACACCTGATTTCCTCCCGTGGAAACCAGGGGTGGGGGAATTTTTTTCATTATTCCCAAGCCTATTTTATGACAGTTTAACCCCTGTCAACTGAAAGCCCAACTCTCTTGCAGCCTCTTGCTTTTTCAAATGGAAAGTCCATTAAACCTGACAGCAACATCTTTATCCTTTCAAGTGGCTCTGTCCCAGTACTGGGCTCCAAGTTCTGCATACAGACATCAAATCTCCCCAAACTGGCTCAGGAGCCAGTGTCAAATAGGCAAAGACAGCTGGATGTTGCTTGAAAACAGGAGTCCTCATGATTTCCAAGCTGGGACCAACAGCTCCTGCTCACCCCACTCACCAGCTGGGCTTCCAAAAAGTAAAAATTCCCTTTTCAGTGCAAGAAGAGCCCAGCTCGAGATGTGTCTTAGCTGGGACCAGTCCATCCCCCTCTCTGTCTGTGGGGATTCCGGGGTTCAGGGCAGAGGCAGATTTACAGGACAGAGGAGTTTCATTTGGGTAGATACAGGAGGCATTTCCCCCTCTCCCAAGGGACCAACAAGGCACAACCCAGGCAAGGAACGCAAAAAAGAAAAAGCCCATCTGGACGGCGCCCTTCTTCTGATTTGTAATGTTAAATAAAAAGCCAGAAACTGATCTCTCTCTCTCTCTTTTTTTTTTAAGCAGCCAGTAGGCCCTTCATATTTTCCCACTTACATCATCCAACATGGTTTGAATCTACAGTGACTGGTAAAGCCTCAAAGGCATAATTGCAGTTGTCTTAGGAAAGTGAAATCATATGGTGTTCCCAAGATCCCCTCCCCCTTGCTTTTTTCCTTTTCTTTTCTTTTTTTTCTTTTCTTTTTTTTTTTTTCCTCTTTTAATGTTTCTCACTCAGCTTCCAGATGTTTCCTGGGGAAAAAAGAAAAAGAGCAAGAAGCAAAGCAAGGCAGAGAGAAGGGTGTTGTAGTGGAAAAGGCCACGTGGCAGCGAGAGCTTCCCGGCCAAAGGAGGGGAGCAGGGAAAACCACAGCCTTCGTTTGGAGCAGCCCAGTGGCTCCCTGGCTGCTGGGACACAGTGAATTTGCTGTCTGTGGGCCTGACACTGGACCCCTTTTCTCCCACCCCATCCCATCCCATCCCATCCCATCCCATCCCTGCTGGGAGCTGGCACAGCCTCTTTATCACTCAACAGTCCAGGCTGGAAACATCATAAACGTCCTGAGTTCAACAAGGGGTGGTGATCATCAGCGTATGCCCTGGACACAGTCAGCCTCCACATCTGGGAAAATCCCAGAGCCATGTAGGTCTTCTCACAGCCCTACAATTCAAACCAGGCTCTTCACTTGCCTACCACCCTATATCAAAGTGGTGACTCCCAACAGAGCCTTCTCCAGCCCCTTCCTCAATTCTGAGCACTTTCAGGACTTTGAATAACCACACTTTCTATGGGCTGTTAGTGCCTTTGTGGAGTTATTTCCACCCACCCGTAGACCTTGGGCTTGGGAGGTGAGTTTGCATCTAGACAGGCTCACATGAAGCTTTTGCATCACTTTTTAAAGACTCCCAAGTGCTGGAGCCATCCAGACCCCACTGACCCTCACCTATGGTGGAGGGTAAAGGTTTACAACTGTGCTGGGATGTCAAATGGCCTGTTAGAGACAGAACCCTCCATGCTGAAGATTGGAGGAGCACCTCTGTCCCTGCAAACAGCCTCACTGCAAGCAGAAATGCTCACCCCACGATTTAGGCAAGCATAGCCCAGACATGGTTTCAATTAGGGCTGTAATTTACTGAGCTGGCTTGGAGGAGGGTAACACAAACTCCAAAGGAGGTGTCTGAAACCCCGCCTTCTCTCTTTCCTTGGGGAAAGGGAAGAAGGAGTCACACCCTGCTGAAAATGCCTCTTTCTTCCTGCACAAATCCTGCTGTGCTGTGACCAGAAAAGCTGTGATCCCAAGGGATCAGGAATAAACCCCATCAGTGGAGTGGGCTGTGCCAGCCCCACCTCACACCTCTCCCTGCCCTGCCGTGGGAGGAGAAGATGCAGTGTCCACAGAAGGAGGTGGCAAAGGGTGAGGTCAAGGAGGGGAGGGCAGGGAACATGGGCTGTGGTAGCAAGACCAGCCTTTCCTCCACAACAGTAACAGAAATCCCACCCGCAGTGGTTTCCAGCAGTTTTGTAGGGGTTGTGTGAAAGCGAAGGTGGCCCCATGCTGCAGGAATGGCTTTCCCTTTGAGCTGACAGAGCACAGGATGCAGCAGCAGTCTCAGCATGATTCCCCCCCCCCAACAGGCAGGGTGCTGCAGCCCCAGGAGACCACCACGATTACACCCCTTGGCCAGACGCAGTAGTTAGGGAACAAGACAGGTACAGTCCACCAGAAATTAATCAAGAAATTCCTAGGGACTAGAGAGCCCTCTGAACAAGTAGCATGAGGGGGTGGGAAAGGATGTAGCCAGCCAAGAATTGTTGAGAGTCTGGGTCAAACTCATCTCTGAATCAACATAAAGACCTCAAAATTAAGTCATTCAACATCAGACTCCTAGTAGTGAGGGGGTGTTTTCCAGCCTCCTGTTGGGAGTGCAAATGCAGCTCATCTGAACCCATTCCAGATGTTCTGCCCTTGCTGGAGAGGAGGGAGGAACAATATCTGCAGCCCCCTGGATCTCTTGCTGGTTGTTTTAGAAACAATAGCAAAATCTCCCTGCTCAGAACAGGTAGCAGGGTAAAGGGTTATTTAGTTGTGTAAGATTCACACTAGGGCAGGCACAAAAGGGGTTAAATGTAATCTGCACGGGAACATATCTCATTTGTACAGAGCCAAGGGTTTGTGCTTTGTCCCACAGACAGTGTTTGAAGGCCCTTCTCTACCCTCAGCACAGTTTACAATTCCCAGTGGAAGAGAAACCTAGCTCCACCCAGGGCAAGAATGAGACCTGGCTGGAGAAACCAGGATAAGAAAAGGAAATTTGGCTTTTAGAAGGTTGTCTTGAGTTTTTAGATAGTCTGTACTTTTGCTTCTCAGCCTAGGCCAACCAGATGTTACTATCGCAGGCCCCTGCCCAGCTTCACACCAAAGCCTGCCTGTCTGCATCACTGTCTACATTCACTAGAGCCATTGTGTTCTTCCAGGGAGAACTCTTCATGACTGACCCTCAAAATCGGCATCTATCTCAGTCTGCACACCATGGAACACCAACACCCACCAGTACAGCAGCCTGGGAACACTGGCAGTGGGAAAGGAAAGAAAAAGGGGGCAGAGAGGGAAGGAAGGAAATAAAGAGTACCATCTCTGGTATTCAAGTTTGGGAGCGGCAGAGCCACAGAGGCAGCATTAGCAAAGCGTTCAGCCTTGCACAACCCTCTCTGCATCACAGTGTGACTTGGTTTTGGCAGCAATTTCACCCCGGTTCCCCCCTGCCGTCCTCCTGTTCGGGACACACTCTCACACTGATCCTGCGGGGTAGGGACAGGAGAGGGCAGAGAATGGGGGGAAAAAGAGAGTTTTTGGGAGCCCTAGGTGATGGGAAGGG
>VZRU01005991.1:0-26094 GCA_013398155.1 Pedionomus torquatus
CTCCTCATATTTGAATGGAACTTCCCATGTTTTGGCTTTTGCCCGTTGCCCCTCATCCTGTCACTGGGAACCACTGAAAAGAGTCCGGCTCCATCCTCCTTCAACCCACCCTTCAGACACTTATAACATTAACAAGGTCTCCCCTCAGCCTTCTCCTCTCCAGGCTCAGGAGTCCCAGCTCTCTCAGCTTTTCCTCATCAGGAAGATGCTCCAATCCCTTAATTATCTTTCATCCATTTACCCAGTGGTGACATTAAATATGCCGTCGTTCTTCCAGTCCTGATGAGGCAGTACGAGGTGTCATTCTTCCTGGATGTCTCTTCCACCAGCAGACCTGAGCAACCCCATGAAAGAGAGAGGAAAGTGAATGGTTCAGCTGGGAGACCTGCCCATAGAGGTTGGCGCTGGAGCAGAAGAGGGCAAAGACACTGAGCAGCATCCCAAAGTGATTTTATTTCATACAAATTCAAACACCAAGCAATCCCAGTGAGGAAACCATTGGGCCAAATTCTGCAGAACCTGCTCGCCCAATTAATTCTGCTGTCTCTGACTGAGTAGGGAGCAGAGTGGTACGCTGCGATCCTTTCTGTTGCAGTGGCATTTGCGAGTGTCTGGGCAGCTAGTGTGTCCTGCCCCCAGGGAGGCATCAAGACTCGGGTACAGAGTCTACAATTATGGCCCACCAAAGGGCAGTGCCTTGTGCCCAGGTGGCTGAGAAGGCCACCAGCATCTTGGCCTGCATCAGGGCCAGCATGGGGAGTAGGACTCGGGAGGTGATCATCCCCCTGGACTGGGCACTGGTGAGGCCCCACCTTGAGGGCTGTGTCCAGTTTTTGGCCCCTTCCTACAAAAAAGACATTGAGGGGCTGAAACGGGTCCAGAGAAGGGCAATGGAGCTGGTGAGGGGTCTGGAGACCAAGTCTTGTGAGGAGCGGCTGAGGGAGCTGGGGGCGTTCAGCCTGGAGAAAAGGAGGCTGAGGGGAGACCTTCTCACTCTCTACAACTCCCTGAAAGGAGGGTGTAAGCCATGGGGGCCATGGGAGAAGAGGACAAGTTGATGGCCTCGAGTTCCCCCAAGGGAAGTTCAGATTGGATATCAGGAACAATTTTTACATGGAAAGGGTTTTTAACCCTTAGAATGGGCTGCCCAGGGAAGTGGTTGTGACCCCATCCCTGGGGGGATTTAAAAGCCGGGTTGACCTAGGGCTTAGAGACATGGGTTAGTGATGGTTTTGATCAGAGTTAGGTTGATATCTGGACTAGATTATCTGAAAGGTCACTTCCAAGCCAGACAATTCTATGATTCTATGAATCATGAAATTAAGCCCAGGGTTAAAGCTAGAAGCGTGCACCAGCGCTTCCTTGCTTCATAAATAAAATTTACAGAATGAGATGTTAAAAGGTTTTTCTTAATAAAGGATGAGATGTTAACTCCCCTAAGGAAGCAGAAAAATATGCCAAAAAAATGATTGAAAAACTCAGGGCAGATTCCAACATGGTGTTTTAACAGTTTCCCAGGGAGCAGAGGATGAACTAACACGTGGAGAGGTGAAGAGGTGCCTGGTGCGAGGTGCTGTGGTGGAGGGAGGCGAACCTACCGTGCCCAGGGATATGGCTGCAGCCCCACGGGAAATGTGCTGGGCATGGGGAATGCCAGGCTTCTCCCTGCTCCTCTCATCCCCGAGAGTAGCTCCCCAGCTTCAACCCTGGGCTTGAAACCCTTGGCCGCTCTAGCAACAGCTTTGCGGGAAGCTCCTGCATAGACCTTTCTTAGTAAATAGGTTTCATAATCTGGAGAAAATTTCACATCACCTGCCTGCCTTCTGCCTGTTTTTTTCATACACAAACCTCTGGAAACCTAAACTTCTCCTTTTTATTTTTATTTTTATATCCAGCTGAAAACGAGAATATTTCGGCTCAAATAATCTTTGATCTGGAAGTGCCGCTAACATGTGATGTGGGAAGCTCTGGATGAGCTGCCTCACGCTCACTTTTATTTCTCTACAGGCAGGACTTAGAACCATAGAATCATAAAATCATCCAGGCTGGAAGGGACCTCCAAAGGTCATCTACTCCCACCTCCCCGCAGTCGCAGGGACACCCCCAACTAGCCCAGGTTGCCCAGGGCCTCATCCAGCCTCACCTTGAATATCTCCAGGGAAGGGGCCTCAACCACCTCCCTGGGCAACATGTTCCAGTGTTCCACCACCCTCAGAGTTCCTTGTCCCACCAGACACCCTTAACCAAGATGAGGCAACAAGGGTCCACCACAGCAGGTAGAACCACCCAAATCCCGAAAAGGATGTAGATGGCTCAAGGCTTGAAGGCGATGGGTTGGCACATCCCCAGGTGCCCAGGCTCTCTTTCTTGGAAGCCCTGGGGATAAAATCCAGCTGAGATCCCTCCCTTAGTCCGCATTCCTTTTCTTCCTCCCTAAGTCCTGGCTTGTTCCCGCTGCCAAGCCTGCATGGGGCAAGACGGCGCAGGTTAAGCGTCTTAATTACGGTGGAGAGAAAGTTCTTTAAATAGAGTGAATTACAGTAATGAGCTCATTTCTCTTTCTGAAAAAGCCAAAGGAGGAGCCTTAGTACCAACACAAGGGCTCTTTTTGGGGAGGGGGGAAGCCTGTGAGAAGGTTCCAAGCCCCAAGAGGTCTCGCTGGCTTCCCCCCACCCCCACCCCGAAAATAAAGAAAATGTCACCCAACTCCTCCAACACCAAAGCGCATTTTTGTACAAGCTCGTAGTTGTGTCCCCTCGGGGCTCATAACATGTTAGCAAGTCTGAAGGGCCCAGGCACAAGGGTAGGAAGCAGAGGGATTGTCTATTATCGGTCGTAATACTCATCAAAACTTGGGCAATACAGAAGATGGCTTGGGTTTTCCAACTAGTTTATCTGCCGTTTGCTGTTTACTCAGGAATCTGGTTTAAAACCCCGCTGTGGTAATATAATTGCCTGAAGAACCAGATTGTAACCAGAAAATGAATCAGAAGGAATTATTTTACAAACCCACCACTTAAGTGTGAGCCAGTAGCAATCCGCAGTGGCCCTTTTCATCTGCTTATCTTCATTATGGCATTACGGATACTGTCTGCTCCACCAGGCTTTGCCTAACCTCACATTCACCAACATCCGCTCTATTTTTATTCCTTTTTTTCCCTTGAGCAAACCATCGCTTTCTGCTGCTCACTCAATCTCTTTTTTTTTTTTTTTTTCAGAGAAAATAACACGTTGATGCTAATTAATAAATAAAAGTCTCAGTAATCCTAATGTGTTCAGGAAGTTTGCTGAGGACACCAAGCTGTGTGGCATGTGGACATGCTGGAGGGAAGGGATGCCTTCCAGAGGGACCTGGACAGGTTCGAGAGGTGGGGTCATGCAAACCCCACGTGAAGTTCAACCAAGCCAAGGGCAGGGTCATGCACCTGGGACGTGGCAATCCCAGGCACAAATACAGGTTGGGCAGAGAATGGCTGGAGAGCAGCCCTGAGGAGAAGGACTTGGGAGTGCTCCTGGAGGAGAAGCTCCACATGAGCCGGCAGTGTGCGCTGGCAGCCCAGAAAGCCAACCCCAGCCTGGGCTGCATCAAAAGAAGCGTGACCAGCAGGGCATGGGAGGTGATTCTCCCCCTCTGCTCTGCCCTCGTGAGACCCCACCTGGAGTCCTGTGTCCAGCTCTGGGGTCCTCAGGATCTGACGGGAGCTCCAGGAGAGGAAAAGTCCATGGACTTGTGGGGAGAGCTCTGGATAAAACCCTGTCTGGATTGTTTGTGTTGGAGGCTGGCAGGAGGCTTCGTGAAACCTGCTGTTGCTTTTCATGTGGCTTTTTTCTTGTGAGTATTAGTGCATGAAACTAAATCATGCTTTTAATGAGCATCTCTCTCTGGGGAGACCTTGGAGCAGCCTTCCAGGATCTGACGGGAGCTCCAGGAGAGCTGGAGAGGGACTCTTGGTCAGGGAGTGGAGTGACCAGACAAGGGGGAAAAGTTTTAAATTGCAAGAGGAGAGATTTGGATTAGATTTTAGGAAGAACTTCTTTGCTGTGAGGGTGGTGAGGCACTGGAAGAGGTTGCCCAGAGAAGCTGTGGCTGCCCCATCCCTGGAGGGGTTCAAGGCCAGGCTGGATGGGGCTTGGAGCAACCTGGTGTGGTGGGACGTTTCCCTGCCCGTATCAGGGGAGCTGGAACTTGATCTTGAAGGTCCCTTCCAACTCTAACCATTCTATGATTCTATGTATTGAAATGGACCTCAGGAGATGAAGGTAGGAGAAGGGTCCAATTCTGGTTGGTCCTATGCTCAGTGTAACAGAACATCACTGGTGTAAATGATATTACGTTGATCTCTTCTATCTCAAAATCCTTTTCTTGGCTGTGATGTTAGGCAGAACCTTCTTGGGGTGAAATCTGCTGGGAGTTGGCTGGGCCAGCCGGTTTTGTAATCTCCCGAGCACCAAGGCATGGCTAGTAAAAGACTGTCTTTGTGAAATCTGTTCTTTATTGAAAAAGAGCAAAATGTTCATTTCCAGAAATAATGTTTCTAGCTCTTCACACTATTTATGGTTGTCAGAAGAATACAAAAATACTGAGCAGACAAAGGTATTCAGTGTGGGTACTATGTATTTTTTTTTCTCTTAAATGAGAAATGTGTGCAGAATGTATATTTTAAATCACAGATTATTGTGAAAATTGCTGCGTAGCTTATTTTAATTTATGACAAGCAAGTCCAACTTAAGTGAGTGGAGAGTTTGAAATTATCTTCACGTGCTGCCTGGCACTGGTGGTGTCTTGAGTCTATTACTCTGGGTGACTCACCAACATCACAAGTGACATCAAAGCCAAATATACTTTCTTTTTAAATCACTGATGCATTTTCTTTACTCTTAATTGTGTCAGTATGTTCATACCTGCTCTTCTTCCTGCCTGTACCCCGAGTGTTTCAGGGTCCAGCTGGATGTCTGTAGTGATTCCTAACTATTTTCTCTCTTATATGGCTGTCCTTACAAAAAGCCATGTCTGAATTTCTTCCCTGCTCGCACCATCTCTTGAATTCTGCCGCGACTTTACTCCAAACAGTGACAGCTAAATCCAAGTGAAATTGTGAAAAATGCAGGTTCTTTGCATCCAGAATTAATGCCAAGTGTCCAGCTGCACTGTTGATGTGATTCAGAACAACTGTAAGTACGTCATGAAACAAATAGTTTATCGAGGCTCAATTAGAGTGATTTATCAGTTTCTGTCGTCTGAAGGTCTGTCAGAGATTTTGATCAAAATTCAAATGGAATACATAGGAATGTATTCCCTCCCCTGGCAGTACAATATTATTGTCAGCAAAGGGAAGGAGAGAAGAAAATCACGGGAAACTGAAAAAAAAGGTGGGTTTTCTTGAGCTGGCCAGAGAAGTATATACCATTTGCTAAGTAGTAAAACCCGTTTGCTAATCTCTTGCCATCTGCCTTTATTACTTCTGCTACAAGCTGCAGCAGCCACTTTATTGTGTGTGTTACAGCAACTTGAAATCCTATGCTGAACAACTGCGTACTTTATTTAGTCTTTATTTTTCATGGGGACTGAGGACATCCAGCTTTGCTGTACTGGAAAGGTTATGGATCCTGTGGAATTAGCATTTTTCTTGCAGGTCTTGCACTGTTTTCCAAATTTTGAATGGTTGGGTTTGGTGTTTTTGTTTTTTTAAAGTTCCATAGCTTGCTTGGTTGCCAACATTACTGTAGGCTTCGTAACGTAAATCAACCCACCAGGGTCCTCTCCCCAGCCTGGAGACCAACTCAAGCAATAGCACCAAGAGGTGTGAATTTTCCCCCTTCCTCTTAATGGACTGTTAACTTCAAAGTCTGCTTGTGACCTCTTAAAGGCTTAGTGTGAACCTCTCCTGCCACAGAGTGTCCAACAAATGCACTTGTTGTCCAGCCCCATATGGACAAACCAGATGTTCCTCCCACTGGCGTGGGCATTCCAGAGGAAATTGCTGCTGGCAGCATGGTCCAGCAGCAGGACACAGGGAAGAGACTGGGCCAGTCCAGGCCAGGACACTGGTGATATTCTTTTTGAACTGCAGATGTTGGCTTGAGAAGCTGTTTCCAGCAATTCCTCGTGTGAACTGCCATTTCTCACCATTTTTTTTTTCCAGATTCCACAGGGATGTTGCTAAAACTGCTGAGCAATTTTGCTCATCTGCATCCAATATTGAGAACTTTAATAAGTCGTGGAATATTTTTATCCTCCCAGGCAGAGAGAGGATTTTCAGACATATTTTCCTCTCTTTTTCTATAGAAATACTGGCAGGCGTTGACTTACATTTGTGCAAGACCATCCATTTAAAACAGATCCAAAAGGACTTTGAAACACGTAGGTAAGAATAAACTTTTCTAAATGATCCCAAAAGTACAAACCACACGCCCTTCTTGCTGTTCTGCTCCCATTAGTCCCTGTCTTACTGTGTAAAACACGCGTGTTTTGCTTGCTCATCATGTCTCAGATGATAGCAAGGCATTTTACCACCTATGTGTGCCTTAGAACTAATTTTTATTTAGAAGAATTGTAATTATCATACTGAAAATCGCTGTAGGCTTTCCCTGAAGGGTATCTTTCCACATCTTCCATCTGCATCATCCCAGATGCTTCCTGGCTATTTCTGACTTGCTGGTTTTGCCCTGCTCTTCTTATCCATGATCTTACTGAGAAATTAAAAGGCGACTGAAAAATTACAGGATAATCTCTCCTTTTTCTTTGGGGTATCTTTCCTTCTCCCACTTTAAGTCTCTGCTGCTTCTTTCCTGTCTCAGAAATTGGAGTTCCAGTTTATCATCCTCTTCTGAGCCTTCATTTTACCTTCACAACACACTTTTATATCTCAGTTTTCTCTGCGTATTTATATTCCAGGTTCCTTAAATATTTTGAGTTTCTTAAATTCTTAATACAGCTGGACGGGGATGTTTTACAAGGGTGTCTAGTGATGGGATGAAGGGTAATGGTTCTAAATTGGAAGAGGGGAGACTGAGATGAGATCTGGGAACAACTTCTTTGCTGTGAGGGTGGTGAGACCCTGGCCCAGGTTGCCCCGAGAAGCTGTGGCTGCCCCATCCCTGGAGGGGTTCAAGGCCAGGCTGGATGGGGCTTGGAGCAACCTGGGGTGGTGGGAGGTGTCCCTGCCCAAGGCAGAGGGGTGGAACTGGATGATCTTTGAGGTCCCTTCCAACCCAAACCTTCCTATGATTTTATGATTCTTTTCATCCTGGCTGTTGCCTAGTACATTCCAGCTTCTTGCTGTCCAGTTTCAGATTTTTTGGGCTCACTTTCTAGCTGAAACTCAGCCTCAGAGATCCATCATCACCCCTCATGATCTACCATTTGACTCTGTGCTTGATCTCCCTGTATTCTCCCCCTGGGTTTCCATACTTACACTTGTCAAAAATGATGCAGTTTCTCTCTGTAGAACATGGTGGAGATATTGCCTGTCATCTACTCCACTGAACTTCAATCCGTCCATACCGTAGGGACCTTGTCTACTTGTCTCTAGAGGACACTGCAGCCTCTCATGCTTCCTCTGACTGCAGAACATCGCCTTTCTTTGGTGCTTAGAAAAAGTTTAAAAATATGAATGGAAGTTCAACCAAGCCAAGTGCAGGGTCCTGCCTGAGATGTGACAATCCCAGGCATAAATCCAGGTTGGGCAGAGAATGGCTGGAGAGCAGCCCTGAGGAGAAGGACTTGGGAGTGCTCCTGGAGGAGAAGCTCCACATGAGCCGGCAGTGTGCGCTGGCAGCCCAGAAAGCCAACCCCAGCCTGGGCTGCATCAAAAGAAGCGTGACCAGCAGGTCATGGGAGGTGATTCTGCCCCTCTACTCTGCCCTTGTGAGACCCCACCTGGAGTCCTGTGTCCAGCTCTGGAGTCCTCAACAGAGAAAGGACATAGAACTGTTGGATCGTGTCCAGCGGAGTAGTCACAAAGATGACCAGAGGGCTGGAGCACCTCTGCTGTGAGGACAGGCTGAGGGAGCTGGGGCTGTTCAGCCTGGAGAAGAGAAGGCTCCGGGGAGACCTTGGAGCAGCCTTCCAGGATCTGAAGGGAGCTCCAGGAGAGCTGGAGAGGGACTCTTGGTCAGGGAGGGGAGTGACAGGACAAGGGGGAATGGTTTTAAACTGGAAGAGGGGAGATTTAGATTGGATATTAGGAAAAAATTCTTTCCTGTGAGGGTGGTGAGGCACTGGAAGAGGTTGCCCAGAGAAGCTGTGGCTGCCCCATCCCTGGAGGGGTTCAAGGCCAGGCTGGATGGGGCTTGGAGCAACCTGGTGTGGTGGGAGGTGTCCCTGCCCAGGGCAGGGGGGCTGGAACTCCATGATCTTTGAGGTCCCTTTTAACTCTGACCATTCTATGATTCTATGATTTACCAATGATTTGTGCAACAGCTTGTAGCCACAAGCGGTATAATTTTTGATCTGAACTCACTTGTTGTCTGTGGTCTTCTGTGCAGCCCTTTCTAAAATAAGTCAAACCGAGACTTGGAAGCTCTCCTTGTATTTGAAGTGCAGTTGCAGCTCTAGCCCATGCTGAATGCAGTCATGGGGTGCAGGATTACAGGTGAAGCGGTGGTTCCTGTGTTCTTCCCTCAAACACATTTGTACATGATGTCCCCACGCATGTGGAGAGAAAGGAGGTGATCTCAGGAGGGGGCTGTGATGGGTGCAACCACGGCTGCCCAGAGCTTCCTTGCAGCCCTGCCATCATAGAGGTAGGAGATCATGCCAGCATCAGGAATGTGTGGTTTTAGCCTTGATAAATTTGGGGGAGCTCATGCGAGTCCTGAACTGAAAGTCCATTCTGCGGGAAGCATCATGCTGTCTCTGATGTTTGGATAATCAAGAATTTCTGGTCCAGGCTGTGCCTGGATGGATCCCATAAAAGCACTGTCCTATTTTAATTCTCTTAACACATCTTGTTATTATTTGTGATAGTTAAAAGGCAGAAAGATCATAGCCTGATTCTTGTAAACCTGATTGCATCTGCCAGTCTGGCAGCTAAGACATTGTCTTTTGATCTGGAGTCATCTTCAGAGAATAAAAAAACCCACCAGGTCCTTTTCACGGCTTCTTCTATGTTTTCACTCATCTTCACGTGCATCTTCTTGGGCTTCAAAGTCCAGAGAGGGGTGGCAGGTGGCAGGTGCGGGGGACCACAGTGGCATTTCCAGCTAGAGCTGCCCTCGTATTCCTGAAATTGTTTTCCGAGGAGTTGGCTTGGCTGTGTAATTTCTTCATTCTTTTTTCTTGATGGTCATTACGATCTGTTTCATGTTTATAATAATGTGTGTTTACTAATAGTGTGGTGGCATGCTCCTGCCAAGCTGCTTCTGCTAGCAATAAAAAAAAAAAAAAAAAAAGGGGGGGGGGAGGATATNGATGAGAAGCCACAGAAAATGATTGAGGCTGCTAGTGCACTAGTTGTCCAGGTTCCAGAAAGAAAAAAAAAAAAAAAAAAAAAAAAAAAAAAGGGGGGGGGGGAGTTGATATTTATGGAGACTTGGGAGCTGGCTGGGCTGTAGCTCTTGATTTTTATTGTAGCTGACTGCAAACTTCTCCGAGACGAGGATCTGTATCTCATTGTGGAGAGCTGGTTTCCATTTCAGTCTGGGTCCCATTATTAGGGTTTGGTTTACATTCTGGAAGGGTAGCCATGTGTGGATTCACACAAACAAATGCGCCGTTTATGTCTGTAGCTTTCACTTGTGGTATTTAAACCTCCACCTATTTGAAATGTCTCTGGAAGGGGATGAGAGGAACGACAATGTTCCTCTTTCCTAATGGATGGGTATGTTGTATAGCAACATGCAGACTAATAAAAATAGTTTGAATTAATTTCCACGCTCTGCTGAGCCCACCAGGGCAAGAGTGAGCCAGAGTAGAGAAAAGCCTTGAAGAAGATGTGAATCAGCGCTGCTCGTGCTGCAGATCCCTTGTGGCTGCGGGGAGGACCCTGTCTCTGGGGTTGTCATCAGCCCAGCACGCTTCCCCAGCACCAGCTACCGCTTGGAGATACCTTCATACCGTCTAGTGAGGTTTTCAGGTTCAGGGTATTTCATGTTTTCAGAGCTTTTGCAGTGGTTCCCAGTTAATATCAGAGAGAGGGTTTGTTCCTAGAAAAGCCCTTGATCTCTGGGAGCAAACCAGTTCCATTTAAGGAAAGGTTTCGCTCTGGATCTACCTTGATAGAGATGGGATACTGGAATCCTAGCCACGTGTCAGAGTATTGGGGGTCGGAGTGGTGGGTCCTTTTAAAAAGTGTCTCTAAGTGGAGCTACGTGTCTGTGGACAATTGACTTCTTTTGGAGGAACGTATTATGCCACAGGGGTGACTTGACAGAGATGAAGCATTTCTAGGCAAGATGCCTGGAGAAAGGCAGTTGGCACCACCAGCCCCTGAGCTTGGGCTTTTCTTGACACTGCAGACACAGACCAGGGAAGTTGTGGTAAGACCAAAGGCATCGTTCTGTCCCTTCTACAAGTAGGGTCCCCTTGTCCTCAGGAGATTCCCAAGACTGTTTCTTCAGGTTTCCCCCTGTGACTGTGTAACCAAAGTACTACCAGAAGGAATGATGACTTGACCTTTTTATTGACCAAACAGGCTTGAGACAATGTCTGAGTAAAAGGGACCACCTAGAAAAGCACCTTTGTCTCTGTAACAAGTATCATAGAATCATAGAATGGTTAGAGTTGGAAAGGACCTTGAAGATCATCGTGTTCCAACCCCCCTGCCATGGGCAGGGACACCTCCCACTAGACCAGGTTGCTCAGAGCCCTATCAAGCCTGGCCTTAAATACTTCCAGGGATGGGGCATCCACAACTTCCCTGGGCAGCCTGTTCCAGTGCCTCACCACCCTCACAGTAAAGAATTTCTTCCTGATACCCAATCTAAATCTCCCCATTGGTTTAATGGTTTAAAACCATTACCCTTCATCCTATCACTACACTTCCTGACAAAGAGTCCCTCTCCTGCTCTCTTGTAGGCTCCCTTCAGATCCTGGAAGGCTGCTCCAAGGTCTCCCCGGAGCCTCCTCTTCTCCAGGCTGAACAGCCCCAGCTCCCTCAGCCTGTCTTCATAGGAGAGGTGCTCCATCTGTCTTATCCTCGTGGCCCTCCGTTGGACCCGTTCTAACAGTTCTATGGCCTTTCTCTGTTGAGGACTCCAGAGCTGGACACAGTACTCCAAATGGGATTAAAGTAATTAAAAGAAATTAATTTCTTTAAACTTTGTGGTAACGGCATGTTTGATTCTGCTCTCCTGAAGCACCTACCCTGAGCCCAGCATCATAGCCATTCACGCTGTTGACAGGCTCTGTGAGGACAATGGTTTCACAGGTAAACTCTCCTGCTTCAACCTATATTCACAGAATCACAGAACTGTTATGGTTGGAAAGGGACTCTGAGATCACTGAGTCCAACCATACACAACCCACCCCCTACAATCTCAGCCACCAGAGCATGCCCTGAAGTGCCACCTCTACACGTTTCTTAAATACCTCCAGGGATGGTGACTCCACCACCTCCCTGGACAGGCTGCTCCACTGCCAGACCACTCTTACAGTGAAGTCATTCTTCCTAATATCTAACCTGAACCTCCCCTGATGCAACTTCAGACCATTTCCTCTGATCCTGTCATTANCCAGGATTCTGTTGGCCTTTTTGGCCACCTGGGCACACTGCAGGCTCATGTTCATCCAGCTGCCCACCCCCAGTTCCTTTTCTGCTGGGCAGCTCCAGCCACTCTTCCCCAAGCCTGTAGTCTTGCCTGGGGCTGTTGTGACTGAAATGAAGGACCCAGCACTTGGCCTTATTGAACCTCATCCCACTGGCCTTGGTCCATCAAAACAGTCTGTCCAGGTCCCTCTGTAGAGCCTCCCCATGCTCCAGCAGATCAACACTCCCACCTAGTTTGGTGTCATCTGCTGACTTCCTGAGGGTGCACTCGATCCCCTCCTCCAGATCATCGATAAAGATACTAAACATGACTTGTCAGATGTAGGGTACATTTATACCTTCTCCTTCCAGTCAGTCTGCATAATTCAAGTGACAGAAACCGATTCGTTTCATGCTAAAGGTTATGCCAATTACATATTATTCAATTATGAGCTTGTTACTCTGAGTCTCATCATTATGGGGAAGAGGAGAGTGGTATTTTAGAAGTCACGGGTTGCCCTGCAGGACAGCTGTGTTGTAGCGCATGAAAGTCTTAATGAGCTTAATGAATTTAAGCTGTCTCTCTGAGAGCGTAATGTGCAACTCTAGACAAAGTTGTGTTATGAGAACATGTAAACATCCTAGGTCTGATTTGTCCTTTTCCAGCCCTGCATATTCTCCATTACGTGGGTGCAGGGCATGCATCTCCCGATCACTTCCCGTACCGTTTCCATCCAATCCCACTGCGTGGAATAAGTGAAATAAGAAATATGGCTGTGTTTGGAATGTTTCCTGGTTTTCTTACCTGGATTCCTAGTTTATATACCTATAGGATACCCAGCATATTAAAGTAATAAAAAATGAAGATGAAAACCATATATATGTTATCATTTAGTGATCCTTTTCTAGTTTCCCCTTTTCTAGTTAGGGAAGAATATAGAATAGGCCTGTTCACAAAGGCCTGCTGTGATAGGATGAGGGGCAATGGATTTAAGTTAGAAAAGAGTAGATTTAGGTTGGATATTAGGAAAAATTTCTTTACTTTAAGGTGGTGGAACACTGGACCAGGTTGCCCAGGGAGGTGGTTGAGGCCCCTTCCCTGGAGATATTCAAGGTGAGGCTGGATGAGGCCCTGGGCAACCTGGGCTAGTTGGGGGTGTCCCTGCGACTGCGGGGAGGTGGGAGTAGATGACCTTTGGAGGTCCCTTCCAGCCTGGATGATTCTATGATTCTATTCTATGATTCTGTAATGACTCAAGCCCCAAACGAATGAAAACTAACGGCTTACCAAAGGCAGAAAAATGAGTTCAGAGGTGACAGTAGCCCTTAATTTTGAACATTTGCTGAGGTGAATTGTTCTTCCTCTGGTTGTACTAAACCAAACAATATTAGCTTTGGTCGTCATCCTCTTCTAACACTTCAGGGAGAACTTTGCTTAAGAAGAATGGATGCTTCTGCAGCATTAAATACATGGCTCTTGATGGCCCTGAAATTTGTTTTACTTAGAACCATAGAGTCACACAATGGTCTAGGTTGGAAGGGACCTTTAAGATCGACTAGTCCAACCATCAACCTCATTTCTCACGCAAGAGCTTCATATTTGTATTGAATGAAGAATATTCTTATTACTAAGATCAGATTTGAAGCGCTGCCCAGATCCTTGGTGGGTATCAGCTGGTGACAGTGGAGGGAAGTGATGGCACATACAGATCCTGGCACTTTGCTTGTTCCTGTTGTATAAACTGATGATGGTATGAGCTGCTTTCAAGAAAACCAGCTTTTTTTGGCAGCTGGTCTGGCCATGGCCAGCAAAATCTGTCCTGCAGCTGTTTATTACCTCTGGATTTTGTCTATATGTCAGATTCCGAGATGTATTGAGCCATCCCATGAGAACGTTTTTCCGAGTGGGGATAACGGCTCTCCTCCTCCCCCCTTGCCTGCTTCCTCACTGCTTTATGACCCCTCTCGCTTATGAAGTTGTTTTCCTAATATTCTTAGGAGAGGTGCTCTCCTGAGGCTGTGACTCATCTCTCCTTGGCTGTTGGCATCTCTTGCTGGCAGCCCGGGGGGAGGCTGAGGGAGGGAAAGGCTCCTGCAGACAGCCCTGTCCCACAAAACCAGAGAGAAGAGAGAGTTAATAGGAGGGAGAGGAGGCTGGATTTGGAAAAAAAAAAAAATTAAAACATTAGTTTGCTGCTGGTAATTTATTACAGCCATACTGTGTTCTTACTGCAGAACCTCATAAATAATATTTCATTTAAGATTTCCAAGGATGAAGTGAGGAATGTAAGGACCAGACTGAAGAAAGCCTATTTGTATCATCACCATCTTTAATTCAGAAAATCAAATTCAGAAAAAAATTCTCTTTGTAAACTGGTTGAAGATTGTAGGTTCAGGGACAACTAATAAATACGATGTATTGAACTGGTATATGTTTAAAAACCTAGAGTTTTTATTACTTTAAGCTTCTCTCTAACACCTTGGGAGGCTCTGAGGGTTCAGTTTTCAGTATATATAGGTAACACTTATGCATGAGGGATGTAAATTAAAGGCAAACAGGTTTCTGCTGGTAGAATACAGTGTAGTGGAAGAGTGGTTTGCATCAGCTCTCTGGATTATGGAGAGTAACTGACACCAGCTTGGATTCCTGAGCTTTCCTAAAGTGGTGGGGTAGATCTTCAGCTGGAAGAGAGCAGGCAATTCAGGTGGAATCAGGAGAGCCAGGGGCGCTTGCATGAGCTGAGGTTTTGTCTCAAGCTCGTTTCCCCATGTTCAAGGTAAACCACAATGCATAATTGTAATAAATTAAATTAATTTTCCTCAAGTAGAGTCTGTTCTGCCCACAACAGGAACTGCTGAGTGATCTCCCTGCCCTTGTCTCAACCCATGAGCCTTTCCTTATATTTTTTCTCGCTTGTCCAGTTGAGGAGGGGAGTGACAGTGGGGCTTTGGTGGGCACCTGGTGTCCAGCCAGGGTCAACCCATCGCAGGTACCTCCATGAACAAGGCGTAGAAACTCTGAGGGATTGGCTTTAGGGCACTGAGACCACGAGGCAGTGGCGCTTTATAGAAGTGCCACTCTCTTGTGGAGAGATAGGTGGGTATTATGAAGTTTAATCTCCTGAAGCTGGAAGGGAGTAGATAATAAATAATCCACTTTTCTAAACTTCTTGGAGAAAAAAATGAGAGTTTCATGAGAACCAGAGACAGTGAGATTCTGTGTTCCCACTAAATAGTTTTGTTAAGCCCGGAGAAAACTGATGTGGGAATAAAGAAAACTTGAGTAGTTTGATAGGCACAGCTTAACGTCCCAGTGACTTTGAGGCTGGTGGCCTGTGAAGGAGATGAAGAGTGGCTGGACTGTTCCCAGAGTGCTGCAAGGAGGTTGGGGGTTAGGTCTGCAGGGGAGGCAGCCGTGTTTGTTATGGACCACCAGGAGAGTCTGGAATCTATTTTCTAACACACTAGTGGTGACCAAACATTAATTGCTGTCATCCGGAAAAACTTGACAGCGTGGAGACACCAGTTTCATCCAGGGAGATGGTTCTTCCAAGGTGGAGTTGAGGCCTACTGGATATGCAGGAGTTGACAATATCCTCCTTTGTGTTACTTTAGTTCTCTTTCTAGAGAGAACACCACCATGAATAAACTCAATTTAGCTCCAAAAGTGGGCTTTTTGGCTCGCTTGCTTTTTTCTTGAACCTTTTTATCTCAGTCTGAGTTCCATGGATATTTGTGGAAAGCAGTGTCAAGCTCCATTATGTTCTTAACCGCGGTTTCCACAATAAGATAGTGTTCTCTTGGTTTAAAAATGGGGAAACGAATTGCTCAGGTGTCCAGATTCCTAAAGGTTTGTAGTGGCTGAATTTTGAAGTGTTGAGCACAGGGCGGGATGTCCTGTTGGACCCCTGCCGGGAGTGAAGATGTGGAGATGCTTCCTATGCAAAGCACTGGACACAGCGCTTTGGTGAGATACCAAAGGCACACGGGCAATTTATGTTCAGTGTCTTGGTTTTAATCTCCTAGCAGCAATGGTCAAGCCATTACAGAAGCTAAAGAAATGAGGCAAATAGATGCACAAGAGGGGTCAGGGGGCATTTTCTGCTTCTTTTTATTGTTAAGCATGGATTAATGGCTTTTATTATCTGGAACCTTTCAACCTACAGTAAGCAGAAGCACCTTGCAAACTACAGCCTGTTTTAAGATTATTCTTCATCAGAAGACATTTCTAGGCAGGCGTGTAGGTGAAGCATTGTGGATGCCATTGACCTGTCTGTACACTGAGGTTCTGGAGCGGGTCCAGAGAAGGGCAATGGAGCTGGTGAGGGGTGTGGAGCACAAGTCTTGTGAGGAGCGGCTGAGGGAGCTGGGGGTGTTCAGCCTGGAAAACAGGAGGCTGAGGGGAGACCTTCGTGCTCTCCACAACTCCCTGAAAGGAGGGTGTAGCCAGGGGAGGGGTTGGTCTCCCATGGAACAGGCGATGGGACAAGAGGAAATGACCTCAACTTGCCCCGGGGGAGGTTCAGAGTGGATATCATGAACAATTTTAACACAGAAGGGATTCTTAAGCCTTGGAATGGGCTGCCCAGGGAAGTGATGGAGTCCCCATCCCTGGAGGGATTCAAAAGATGGGTTGATGTAGTGCTTAGAGATATGGTTTAGTGATGGTTTTGATCAGAGTTAGGTTAATGGTTGGACTAGATGATCTCAAAGGTCCCTTCCAACCTAGACAATTCTGTGATTATTTTGGGTATCTCTGGAATCATACCCACAGCACATGCTCAGGTGCTGGGTCCTGCTTTGTGTTTGTGTTTCACAGCATGCTGTGTGCCATACCTGCTGCATGGTGATGGCTCTCCAGCCACTTGGAGCAGAAATGACTTCAGTGTGCATCTACCTGAACAGCAGGTCTCCTTAGGCAGTGAAAATGTGAGAGAGGGAGCACCACCTTTTAGTTTGACACAGCCATGGTTCCCAGCAGCTCGGGCTGGGATGGCATCTGGAAGGGAGCCCGCCGTGAGGACACAGCTGAACATCATCCACTTGCCCAAGGTGCTGAAGAGAAAAACCCAAGACACTCAGTAAAACTCCTCGGTGTTTGTTGTCACAGGTGTTCTTCATTACCGCAGCTGATCAGGTGCTGATGTTTCTTCCCTCACCATCACCAGCAGCTTGGGCTCCTCTTGCCAGAGCAGGAACAAGTGCTCAGGAGAGGGTCACCTATAGAATCTATAGCAATGCTGATGGCCTCATCTGCACACCCTGGTGCAGACACTGTCCGTGTGTTTGACTGATCAGGTCGCTTTTATAATCTGCTGGGGTCTACTCTGCTGATGCCGTACAAATATGTGGTGATTTAAAGTCTGTTTTATGTGTCTCATTGGGAAGTACCTTTTTTTTCTGAGAGGATAGCTGCTTGGATTCCTGCTGGGTTTAATATTTCACATATGTTGGTTAGTTGTGATGAACGCAGATGATGGGTCATCGCTACCAGGCTGGACGAAGCCAAGTTCTTATAACCAAGAGAACTGGAAGAAGTAGGCTGTCTTCCCCAGAGGAATCCAGGAAAATTTGGTTAATAGCATAAAATGTCTTGGCTAGAGCAAAGCTTCCAATAAACTGTTGTGGGTTTTTTTTTTCCTTTCACACAATGTAATGACATGTAGGTGCACAGTTCTTGTTGGGAGAGCTCTGGATAAACCCCCATCTGGATTGTTTGTGTCAGAGGCTGGCAGGAGGCTTCATGAAACCTGCTGGTAATTCTCATGTAGCGTTTTATATGTGAATATTAGCACATGAAACTAAACCATGCTTTTAATGAGCATCTCCCTATTTGAACAAATTGCGGTAGGATCTCTTGGTTTCCAAGGACTCCAGCACAGGCAGCCCAGACTGGGGAGGGAAAAAAGTAGTACGGGGTGGGTAGGAATGTAGAGAGTCAGGCTGACCTACAAGAGGTATCTTTTGCCTCATATCTCATAACGTAACTCCTCTACTCTGCACTCATGTGTCCCAGCCTGGAGTCCTGTGTCCAGCTCTGGAGTCCTCAACAGAGAAGGGACATGGACCTGTTGGAGCGGATCCAATGGAGGAGTCACAAAGATGCTCCGAGGGCTGGAGCACCTCTTCTGTGAGGACAGGCTGAGAGATGTGGGGCTGTTCAGCCTGGAGAAGAGAAGGCTCCCGGGAGACCTTCTAGCAGCCTTCCAGGATCTGAAGGGAGCTCCAGGAGAGCTGGAGNATTCTGTGATTTGAGTGAATGGGAAAATAAACCAAATAGAAGCATAAGCACAATCAGAATAAACTTGTAAATCAGGGAAAAGGAAGGGGAAGGGGGAGTTCCTGATATTTACATTTCTTTCCATGATTGTTGGATGTTCATTTTGTTGATATATGTGAAACGCAGTGACAGTCTGCATCTAAACACATCAAAGTTAGTGGGAGAGACATGGCTGAGGGCTGGGTATGGGCATGCCCTGGTCTGCACATCTGCCTGGCAGCAGGTGATGGGGAAGGAGGGCAGAAGCTGCTAGCTCTGCAGATTTGGGGGTGGCTTCTCTTTCCCAGGCTGGGCCATATCTGGGCCATCATCAGGGCAGCACTACATTTTTCATCTAATAATCTACCTGCCAACATGCGTGGTGGCACATGCCATGGTTTGCTTGACTCTGAGCAGGCTGGCGTTTTTAAGGGCATCATCTATTCTCAGCAGCAATTCTTAAAATACCTTTTTGATCTGTTGTATGCGTTTTATTACTGCCTCCAGGAGACTTGAAACTCCTGGATAGAGCATCCCTGCAATTCCTGGAGTTTGATATTATTCTACAGCGTGGTCGTGATACTGTTCCACACAGAGTGGATAGTGGTCCTAATGGATAGGATGAAGGTGTTGCAACACCATCCCTGCCTTTCTGAAGGCACGTCACCCTGGCTCCACAGCCAGTTCGTGGTTCAGATAGTTCTCAACAAGGGTCTCTTCTGCCAAACTCACGTATCCCCCTTGCACTCTTCCTCTTCACCACTCTTATCCTGAAAACTATAACTATTAGTAATTGTATTTATAGCAGAGCTTCCCACCCAAATCAAAATGAGGATTCCCTTCTGCTGGTCACTGTAAATGTCTGATATAGAGATGAGGGTGACTTGAGGGAAGCCAGAGAGAGGTGGGTCAGTCTCTTTTCCAAAGTCACAGGTGATGAGACAAGAGGAAATGACCTCAGGTTGTGCCAGGGGAGGTTTAGATTGGATATAAGGAAAAATTTCTACATTGAGAGGGTTATTAAGCATTGGAAGAGGCTGCCCAAGGAGGTGGTGGAGTCCCCGTCCCTGGAGGTATTGAAAAGCTGGGCAGATGTGTGCTGAGGGACATGGATTCATGGTGGCTTTTGCCAGTGTTGGGTTGATGGTTGGACTCAATGATCTGAAAGGCCCCATCCAACCTAGACGATTCCATGATTGTATGATTCTGTGGCTGCTCTGGTGGGTTTGTTGTGTTGGGCCAGTGTTCCCACACCAGAGGTTACAGGTGTAAAGAGTCACGAAGTTACCTCCAAAACACATCAAAACTTATGTAATTCTGCCCTGAATAAAGTCATTCTTTTTTATGGATTTCTCTAAAATTGAATTTTCCCTGCCATTTTTGCAGGTGAATGTTACCGTGATAGATGCAAAGGTGGAAAAAGATGGTATTCTCTTATCTTGAAAAATTCTTGACTTGTGTGTTCATAGAAGAAATTCGAGTCAGCCTACAAGTTGTGCTTGCTATTTGCCCACATCAAAAATATTCCTGGATGAGAGACAATCATCACTGAAAGAGGTGGCATTCCTCCTGGCAGCTGAAAGGAACTGAGAGGTTTGCTTGGGATAGCGCATCTTTTAGTGTGGGTAAGTGCCTTCCTTTTCCACCTCGTAACAGGGCTGCAGGTGATGTGTTTTCACAATCCTGTAGGTCTTATAAGTCAGGGGTGGTTTTGGTTTGGTTTTGGGTTTCTGGAAAACTGGGGATGAATTGGCAGGGACAAGAATGAAGGGGGTGGGAAACCATTTTGTCTTTCTCACAGAATTGGCTGGGAACAGGTAGTGTACCTTGGGGCTGGAGATGTAAATTGTTAGTACTTTCCTGGAAGTTCATGACATCTTGAAGCTACGGTAGATAATGCCCAGCAGCACAAGTTGAAAGGATCAAGAAGACCTTGACTTTAAAAGGATCTACTATCACTTGTGGCCAAGAGGAAGCCTCAGAGCTTTCAACAACTCTTTCTCTTTGGTATTTTCTACCTTCCTCAGTAGGAAACAAGCAGAGCCTTTGAAAGTAAGCTGAATACTGTGGGAACTTAAATAAGACCTACTCCATCCTCTGTGTTCTGTGGCAGGAACATTAAAACCCTTCAAATGACCGGCTATTAAATGCATAGGAAATTTGGAACCTGTTCTTCTGTCCCCACCCCTTATCTGTCTTTAGTCATCCTCATCTACATCAGTGCCAAAAGGCAAAGAGCATGAAAACAGAACTACACTTCTGTTAATGCAAGTGCTCCCTGAAACTCGTGGAAGGGACACATTGATTTCCAGCAAACTTCCAGGAGCATGAGAATCCCACCCTGGATCAGTCCCAGGATCTACCTCGTCCTCATCTCTACCAGAGAGGGAATCTTTGATGAGGAAGACAATTTGAAGCTTCATTTCTTTTCACAAATAGGACATTCAGCCAACTTAAAAAAAAATGTAAAATCTCGAAAGATGCTTCTAAGCTATTGCCTGATGCTAAAGAAGGCAGAGCCGCGTTTTCCATCAATCTGCAAGATGTCTAATTGAATTCAGTAGTGCTGTCTACTTGTCCAAATTAACAGGCATAACAGTTTCCAGCATTGGAGCCTCAAGAAAAGTTCATGCTCCACAGCGACAGAGTTCGTATGATGGCTGGAAGGGAATTTTGACTTCTTGTTACTATATTAGAAGCACCTGGAGAATGGATTTAATAAATGTGAAAGGTCCCAAAACTTGCCTCTTCCCCCAGACAAAGGGAACTTGAATCCCCAAATTTGAAGCCCTGCTGTCATTTTACAAATTCTGCCCTGAGGTGAAGTTATTGCTAACAGGAATACATCCTCTTCTGGACGTGGGGTCTCAGCAAGGCAGTATTGGGCACATCAAACCTTTTATTCATAAGAGATTGTCTTCTGCTGTCGCGTTCTTTTGTCTCAGGCCTTGTTAGCACGGGGGGTGGAGGGTTGCGTGTATGTGTGCTGGGGGACATTGGGGCACCAGAATGATGAAAATCCAAGTAATTTGGTGAGGGCTCAAGGTCGGATAGTGAAGGAACCTGGATCATCATAGTGCTTGCCACTTTGGCTTATGTTTCTCTGGAGTATGTGTTTAATAATTTCATGGGCTTACTCGAGGGTTACACTCATGGCACCAAGAACCAAACTACTTTCTAAGTCACCTTTTCCGATCCTCCATCTCCTGCAAGTTGTCTTTAAATTGTACAGCTTTGGGCATCCTGAAATATCATTAGGCATATCCAGAGTGCCTTTTGGCCCTTCAGGTCTCCTAGGCATCTTGGTGAGGGACAGCAGAGGTTATGGTTTTTGGAGGGATGACTCATGTGCTTGCCATGGGCAGGAAATCAACTATTCCGAGGACTAAGCTCCCCTGCAAGCTGGCCAAGTGAAAAAATTGGCTGTAACTATAAAGGTAGCTGGTAGCCTGCCCTTCACTTGGAGGTAAAGGGAGTTGGAGAGCTGCCACTGTGGGAGTGTACTTCCAAAACAGGGACAGAAATGAGGAAAATGTTAAAATGGAGAGAAAATGCCAGTTAAAGAGCCTGTTATAAACACCTCTGAAGGCTCACTAATGTAAGGCTGGAGTGCTAATACTGAGCAGCAGATCCCATGGCTAACAAACAAAAGGAGGGAGGCTTGGCAGCTGGCTGTGGATAAGAGTTTATTAAGAAACATACTTTGAAACATTTGATTACATCATATTGTTTCCAAAACAGAAAAATTTATCTCTAGGTTTAACAAGTGATTGAATGACACAGACGTATCTACAGCCTTGCTTGGGAGGGAAGCAGGAATTGCTCCGTGGGTCTGATCTCAGGGTTTGGTTCTTTTCCTGCAGCTTCCTGAAATGCTGTGAGCCCCCCATCGCTGTGCAATTAGATCTGCTTCCTGCAGAAGACTTTAATTGGGTAGATCTCACAGCATCAACGCATGGTCAGTGTCTTCTGCTGAGTTGTACGAGTGGAAGAGCTGAGGCACAGAGCAGGGGGATGGAAGAACGGGTGAAATGGGCTTTAGCACCAGCTCCTTAGAAAAAGGTGGAGGTTCACAGTGTTGTAACTTCCATTTCTAAAGCTGTGCCCCTTCTGCCAGCTTACCCTGGAGCACAGGGTCACAGAAAGTCAGTTGCTTTGATCCTTCACATGATCTGTGTGTTGACTCATCCTTAGCTTCCTAGATCCCAGGTTTGGGGACAGATGGGTGATGTGCTGTGGCTGGTACTTAGGGACAAGGTAGCAGGGTTCAGACATGGCTACAGCCGCTGGAACTGGGACCGGCTCGTCAGGGACCCAGGGAGACTGGAATGCAGAGAGGGTCTTGCTCTGACCTTGCCAGCACCAGATATGGATGAACTCTGTGGTTGTGAGACCCCACCTGGAGTCCTGTGTCCAGCTCGGAGTCCTCAACAGAGAAAGGACATGGACCTGGTGGAATGGGTCCAGCGGAGGGCCACGAAAATGCTCAGAGGACTGGAGCACCTCTGCTGTGAAGACAGGCTGAGAGAGCTGGGGCTGTTCAGCCTGGAGAAGAGAAGGCTCCGGGGAGACCTTCTAGCAGCCTTCCAGGATCTGAAGGGANCTTGGGTTATTCTTTTAAACTCTGCCTTTGGAAAAAGCACGTGGCCTCTCCTTTTGCATCATAAATCCCATCTGGGGGTTGTTTCCATCACAGTTGGCTTCTAGATCCAATTATCTTATGAATCCTTTTTTTTTTTTTCAAGGTCATCATAACTTTTCTGTCTTTTCTTTATCTAGAGTTGGTGTGCAAGCCTTGGGTTTTTCTCAGCTTTTAGTAATTTTTGTAACTTTAACCTTCCACCTGCCTGGTTTACTTCAAGGCATGCTTCAAATGTCCCAGACATAATGATTTTAACAGTTATGTCCCTCCTGTAAGTAGCAGTTAGCGGCAGTAAGACACCCAGAGACCAGGTTTTAATCAGCCTTGACTGAAAACTAAAAAATGATTCACTCCTGTCAGCTCTGGGCAACACAACAAACAGCTCTCCAGCAAATCACTTAAGCAGAAATATGTTGGCATGTTTCTATAGCAACTCAGGAAAAATATTTCACACAAGAGTCCATCTGCTGCAACATAGAGGGAGATCTGGCCAAGGATCCCGTTAGAAATTAATCTTCATTTGCAATTTTTATTTTTACAAACCTCACGCAGCCACTTGCACAGAAAGGCAGAATGGGAGCGAGGGGGAAGGCAATTGATTTTTAGACAGTGGCTGTCAAGTAATCAACAAACCGGCCATTAATTTGGGAAGCGGTGGTTGCCTGAGGATGAAAAATCACAGTGTATGTGAGAGGCATTCGTCTTCATTGCTGTTTACCGATCATGCTGCAGCGCACCATCTTGTACACAGCGTATTTGGAAACACACTCTTATTTTTTCAAAGGAGGCTAGTAGCGAGCATCCAATTTTTATTTTTTTTTTCTTTTTACCATTTTGGTTTGATTTACTTGTAAAGAATTACTCAAATTTATTCAACCATATGCAACGCTTTGTAGAAGCCATCAAAGTGAGGAGAACGGGGCAAAAACAGAGCGATAATTTGGACCGTGATGCATTTTATTTTATGTTACGTCAACACTTCAAAGCCGATCGGAGCCGAGCTCTGGAGATCTGAAACATTTTACGGGGCTCTTGGTGTCTGCACTACAAACCGTCTCCAACTAGAGATTCTCTTGCACAATGTTCACAGGCTGCTGCCAGCATTTCTTCCTCACTAGTGGCTTGCTTTCATGGAATCATAGAATGGTTAGAGTTGGAAGGGACCTCAAAGATCATCCAGTTCCAACCCCCCTGCCATGGGCAGGGACACCTCCCACCACACCAGGTTGCTCCAAGCCCCATCCAGCCTGGCCTTGAACCCCTCCAGGGATGGGGCTTTGTCCCCTTGGGCAGTTTTACAGAGCCCCCAAAAATATATTAATAAAAAAACCCCAAGCTAATAAAAATCCAACCCAATGAGAACTTTCTTCAAGCCAGGGAGCATGTAGAACAGTGTCCTAGAGGGTCTTCCAGGTCTCCAGGGCCTGTGTCCAGGGGAAGGGAAGTCCAACCTGAGTAGGCTTTGTCACCTGGAGCTTGTTAGGAAGCTCTAGACCTTAAGACACTTCAGGAAGAGGGGAGATTTGTGTGTCTTGTGTCAGAAATCCTTAGTGAGATGTGATACTATTTAAACATTTACTGATAGAGCTGGCAAGCATTGAGATGGTAAAAAATCAGAGATTCCAGTACAACAGCTGTATCATAGAATCATAGAATCATCCAGGCCGGGAGGGACTGGATGCTTATCACTTGCTCTAGAGAACAAGTTGTATGAGGAGCAGCTGAGGGAACTGGGCATGTTTAGTTTGGAGAAGAGGAGGCTGAGGGGAGACCTCCTTGCCCTCTCCAGCTCCCTGAAAGGAGGATGTAGAGAGGTGGGTGTTGGCCTCTTCTCCCGAGGGAATAATGACAGGAGCAGAGGAAATGGTCTGAAGTTGGGGCAGGGTTTTAGATTAGATATTAGGAAGAATGACTTCACTGCAAGAGTGGTCAGGCACTGGAAGGGCCTGCCCAGGGAGGTGGTGGAGTCACCATGCCTGGAGGTATTTCAGAAACATGTAGACATCGCACTTGAGGGCATGCTCTAGTGACTGAAAATGTTGGGTTGAGTGATTTATTTTGAGGGATTTGGGTTTTTGTGTGTGTTTGTTTGTTTGTTTCTTTTTTCTGGTGGGTGTATGGTTGGACTCGATGGTCTCAGAGATCCCTTCCAACCATGAAAATTCTGTGATTATCACAATTTCTCCTGCCCAGGAGCATCCTTGAGGAGGAGGAATGACAGCCT
This sequence comes from Pedionomus torquatus, assembly GCA_013398155.1. Classification (NCBI taxonomy): domain Eukaryota; kingdom Metazoa; phylum Chordata; class Aves; order Charadriiformes; family Pedionomidae; genus Pedionomus; species Pedionomus torquatus. Next base: position 24,813 of record VZRU01005991.1, read on the forward strand.
GTTTAATTTTAGGTGAATTAATGCCCGATCCAAGTGGTGGCATGTTAAGTAAAGCAGTGAACATGGGAATAGAGCTGTATATGAAGAGGAGAGGGAGTGTGAGAGAATGCAGTTTGAGAATTGGAAAACTTTGGATGTCTTGGAAGGATTGCTTCCTTCCATTGCGTTTCTTCTGTGTCTTCACACAACCCCTCCCTTCAGCTATAACTTCTGTCTAAATCCCATCTTCTCCATGGGGCAGGATTGGAGGGGAAAAAACTTCTCCAAATAAGTTTAGAATACATTTTTATTTTAAGCTGGAAATAAGTCCTTATTTCTAAACAGAAAAAAAAATATCAAAAAACCAACAAAAAACAACAAGACTTTTTTGTTCCTGAACAGACAGAAAACAAGTGTTGCATCTTATACTCAATCTGTTTTGAGATACGTCGCACTGAGCAGTTGGAAAACAACAAAAAACTTCCTTAGCAGCAAGAAATGTCCAACCCAAAACTGAAAAAACAACCCAATTACTAACATTCTTCATAGTCTGTTAAACCAAGTTGTTTTCTGTGAGTTTTTTTCGATGTACAATGGTTACTATTATGTATTGATTTGTTGGAAAAGAAGAAAATTTGGTTTCTTTTGCCAAGAATATTGCACTGCTGTCACCCCCGTGGTTGTTCTCTGCTCTTCTGCTCTAAGAGATGGGCAAAATTCTTGACCTCTACCCAATACATTGACTTTATCTGACATTTTGATCCAAGACTGTCAGACCTGCAGAGTTTTAACACTGAAGTAAAAAGGATTTGCAGGTACGGAATAAGAAGTATGGAGTTGTCTGCTAAGCACATTGGCTTAATGGACTGCTGCAGCCTGAAGTACTGTGGAGCCATCAGAATCATCAGGGGTGAACAGGTGAGGAAATTGGAGTTAACTGGTCCATTTTATAGAATCACAGAATGGTTAGAGTTGGAAAGGAACCTTAAAGATCATCGAGTTCCAACCCCCCTGCCCTGGGCAGGGACACCTTCCACCACATCAGGTTGCTCCAAGCCCCATCCAGCCTGGCCTTGAACCCCTCCAGGGATGGGGCAGCCACAGCTTCTCTGAGCAACCTCTTCCACCCTCACAGCAAAGGTGGTCTTCCCCAGATCCAATCTAAATCTCCCCTCTTCTAGTTTTAAACCATTACCCCTTGTCCTGTCACTCCATTCCCTGACCAAGAGTCCCTCTCCAGCTCTTCTGGAGCTCCCTTCAGATCCTGGAAGGCTGCTCCAAGGTCTCCCTGGAGCCTTCTCTT
>VZRU01005991.1:26147-40757 GCA_013398155.1 Pedionomus torquatus
AGAGGTGTCCCTGCCCAGGGCAGGGGGGTTGGAACTGGATGGTCTTTAAATTCCTTTCCAACTCTAACCATTCCATGATTCTATGATTATTATTATTACTATTAGTAGTGTTCTATTAGTTAAATATATTGGGGTTTATTATTGCTGGGAAATTTTTGCTGGACATGATAGACACACTGTGAGCCCTAAATACAGGTTCCCCTTGCTGAACAGTGTTGAACCAGGGTTCACAGGGTGAGCTCCTCCACGGGTGCATTTTAGTGCCTCTCTGCTGGGACCAATATGCTGTACTCTTAATTAAATGAGAAAGTGCAACTGAACTGAAGTAGTGCTGATGCACAGAGCCAGGTGATTTATTCCCAGGCCCATAATAGTTTGTGCTGTAGCAAGTCCATGAGCTGGTAGCAGTGATCTCAGTTTTGCTGAGCAATTATTTAGGATATAAATTGAGTCTTCTCTGCAGTCCAGCCTGGGTCTGTCTTCACAAAATGCTATAAAGAGCCTCTCTCCAAATTATTGGTATGTAATGATTAAAATTTGCACTTTAATACCGAGGCTTAGGTTGGTGATGGGAATAGGAAGATCACTTTAATCTGATTTCACATCCTGTGTGTTTTGTCAGAGCTCTCTGATTTGTTTAATGTATCCTGTAGGGGATTTTCATCATGCTGGTCTTCTGGGTTGCAGGTGGGCTTGATCAAGCTGTAACATCCAAGCTTTTGGTGGCAGTTGGTAAGGTACCATCCTGTAGACACACGTTTGAGATCCCTCTTCGGTGTCAAGACTAGAGACCGCAAGAAGGGCTGTATCCCCTTCTAGAAGCACGAAGGGAATCTCATTAATCTGACACTCACATGGTTTTAGCCTGATTTCTGGAGTAAAAACATCAGCTGAGCTTCAGTCTTCTGCAGTTCCCCCGTCACTGGCTCAAGTACCCAGCGTGCAACGTATTGCAATGGCGTGTGTCGAGTTTTCCACAAGTTTAAAGTTTAAGCCAGATTTTCTTCCAGCATAAAATAATGTTACAAGATGGATTTAGGTGAAGAGGACATTTTCAGCATGATATTGTGTGAGCTCAGTAAACTTCTGAAACCTTTTTTTAAAAAAGAAAATAGGAGCAGATTTAAAAAGAAAATAGGAGTCCCTGAGCAGAGGCACTATAATCTGACACGCGTTATTGCAGCAGCTGCTTCCTTTGTTTCTAGCTGTATTTGAACAATTTTTTTTTCCTATTTTGCTTTGCCATTCTATTTTTCCCTCCACATGACTTTGCAGTGGTTGGCTGGGTCTGCCAGCTAAAGCTCTGCAGATGGCCTGGCCGTGGCCCGGGACAGTCCATAGGAGAAGTGGGCTCAGGTACCTGCGCTCTCTGTGGACCATCAGCTGGTTTGCACCCAGGGGCTGGTGTAGCTCCATGCTGTCCTGCACTCTGTCTCCCAACAACTCCCCATTCTCTCCTCAGGGAAGCCTCTTGGTAGCATTTCTTGATGATTTGATGGCTCCTGTACCTCATCTGTCAAGTAGGATGGCTGGCAGGTTAATGACTGCTGCCTCTACATAACCAAGCTCTCTTAAGCAGCGTAGGAAAAAGCCTACCTAAGAACATCATCTTTCTGCCCATTCTGCCCCAGAACCAAGGCCTGTTCTCCAAGCTGGCCATTAGGAAGCCTGAAGAGGCATGTGGAGACAGAATGTCTACATGGCTTCCTCCTGTGCTCTGCCAGCCTCCAGGACTGCACATGGTTTCTGTGTTTGCAGTACCCCTCTTCCATAAATACGTCTGGTGGCTTCTTGAAATACAAACTTTTAGTGCCATTTTCTTCTGAAGGGCTCTGTGGCAGAGGAGGGACACTCAGCAACCCACAAATCGCTGTCATCTCACAGGAGACATGTTCAGATTTGGGAAAGCAAGGTCACTGATGGTGTAGGACACACTATAGAGATCTCAGGATGGATGAAAGAATAATGAGCATTAAGCAGCTGGCATGAAAAAAGGCTTAATAAATATATTTTTTTTTGTGGAATCTGTCTAGGAAATAGCTTAACTTTCCTAAACTTTCCAAGAAAACAGAAAGGTGTGTAAAGAAAATGATTCTTGGTTAATGTCAGCTCCAGGCATCAAGTTCTGTGAGGTTCGGTGAATCCTGTCAGGAGCACAGTGCATTTAACCAACTCAGCAGGGGAGGAGGTAGCACTAATCCTGAGCTGGCATCACCAGGATGGCAAAAAGTCTACATTTTGATGCTTGCCTGCCTCAGAGATCTCGTGAGAGATCTGTAATAGCCTCTAGAGTGACTCTTGAAGACCAAGGTGTTGAGTTGATGACTTCATGTTGAGGATCAGAGAGACTTGGTGACAGCAGGGCACAGAGTTCAGCTTTTCCAACTTAAGCTTTCCTGCTTGTCTTCTAGTTCAGGTTTGGTGCCAATAATTCAAACACTGCTCTTTGATTACAGCTCCAGTTCCTTTGCTCTTACTGTCATAAGTGCTGTGTCCAGTTTTGGGCCCCTCACAACAGGAGGGACATTGTGGTGCTGGAGCGTGTCCAGAGAAGGGCAATGGAGCTGGTGAGGGGTCTGGAGATTAAGTCTTATGAGGAGCAGCTGAGGGAGGTGGGGGTGTTCAGCCTGGAGGAGGCTGAGGAGAGACCCTCTCGCTCTCTACAACTCCCTGAAAGGAGGGGGTAGCCAGGGGGGTTGGTTTCTTCCAAGGAGCAGGCAATGGGACAAGAGGAAATGGCCTCAAGTTGCACCAGGGTGGATATTTGGAAAAAATTCTAGACTGGAAGGGCTGTCAAGCCTTGGAAGAAGCTGCCCTGGGCAGTGGTGGAATCACCATCCCTGGAGGTATTTAAGAGCTGGGCAGGTGTGATGCTGAGGGACATGGGTTAGTGGTGAGCTTGTCAGTGTTGGGCTGATGGTTGGACTCGATGATCTCTTCCAACCAACATGATTATATGATTCTATTGGCTAATGTATTGTTATTCATAGCTCATCTTCTCTTAGAGAGATTTCTAGAATTGTGGGTTGCCACACACCTTGTACCTCACTTTTCCCATTATCTCTTTCCCGATCCACAGTCACAACGTTGTCCTTTGCAGTCATCAAAGTGCTGGATGGAAGCTTGAGCGGGCAACTGCTCAAAAGCCTTTCCTGCCCCGAGGAGTTTTGTCAAAGCACATCTTCGTTTGGAAGATAGATTGCGCGCCGGGTTTTAATATTTGTGTGTACAACGTGTTTGTGAGTTCGGGCTTTTGTTAGTCACGGTTTGGGCCTGGCTAATAGAATTTTTATTGTGTGGATACCAGAGCTGCTGTCGAAGGATGGTTCTGGTTCTTTGGCAGAGCACGGAGCAGCCATAGCATTTCTTTATTACAACTCTCACTTTCTCAAAGGATTTCAGGGTTAACGTTTTTTGTGGTCAGTCTGTGATAAACTCAACACCAAAACAGATGAACAAAACCGTCTTGGAGTCAGCTGGGGTAAATCTTCCTGTAGTAAAAGTTGTCATCATTCCTTTTAGGTAGAAAACTGGTCAGAACGGGGGTACCTAAGAAACGGAAAGCTCCAGTAATGTGTTTGGTGGGTTCCTAGTGGAAGGACAGCATTTTCCTGGCTAAGGAGTTACCCAACTGACTTTGTTCGAACCTGTTAGGTGTTGTCCCTCTTGGTGGAAACCAGAAAACAAGGATGAAAGAAGAACTTTTTCACCAGATCCGGATTACAAGCCCTCAAAATTTTTTTTTCCGGCATGTTTATCGGTTTATTTCCTTTTAGTTTCTGTGCTTCGTCAGCGTCTGAGAATGCTGGAGATGGAGAGACAGAGTAGATTTGGTAGTTGGTTTATCACGTCATTGTAAGTTGGCTTTCAGTGCTGTGAGGCGCTTGCCTGGAAGCCTGACACGGAGGATTGGGCTGGAAAAATTTCCAAATATTTTTGTACACCTAACGCATCTTTGCCAACCTCTGTGCCCCAAGCGTGTCGTGGCATCAAAGCACTCTGGCTCTTTCTGCCTGCCCTTCATGTTTTGTGCTTCGTGAACCCCTGATAATTAGGATATTAATTTCCATATGGAGTTTTGGAACAATGCCGTGCTGTGAAGGAGCTTTTCCCCACATGCCGTTCTTCTGGTTTTGTGCACTTCACCTGGGCTCGGATGCTGTTTATTACGGTACAAGTCAGGTAGGGCTTGGGAGATGAATGTTCTGGCGGAGAGAGAGCAGGGGCTTTGGGAGGTTTTGCATGGTGTCTGGTTATTTCTTAACAGTCTGTAGATGCCAATTTATCATTTCTGGTTTCTGTGTAGCAAATCATTTGGGAACAGATTTTCATTTGTGCTGCTGGAGTGACATTCATCAAGTGAGTCTATGCAAGTGGCACTCAGTGCTAGCGTTTTTTCATTAAGGATCCACCCTGGTATTTGTCATCTGTTATTCCTTCAACAATATTGGATTTGCTTCTTTCACCTGACTAGAGAAATTAGCTCCTTTTGCACTAGAATAACAAAAGGGATTCAAAATATACCCACCTTGTTTAGGTGGAGAAAATAACCAAATTCTTAAAGAAATGTCCCTGGATGGCTGCACTCACGAGTACCCACAACCTTTCCCCCAAAATGCCCATGAACAGAAACATAGAATCACAGAATGGTTAGAGTTGGAAGGGACCTCAAAGATCATCGAGTTCCAACCCCCCTGCCATGGGCAGGGACACCTCCCACCACACCAGGTTGCTCCAAGCCCCATCCAGCCTGGCCTTGAACCCCTCCAGGGATGGGGCAGCCACAGCTTCTCTGGGCAACCTCTTCCAGTGCCTCACCACCCTCACACAAAAGAAGTTCTTCCTAATATCCAATCTAAATCTCCCCTCTTCCAATGTAAAACCCTTCTCCCTTGTCCTGTCACTCCACTCCCTGACCAAGAGTCCCTCTCCAGCTCTCCTGGAGCTCCCTTCAGATCCTGGAAGGCTGCTCCAAGGTCTCCCCAGAACCTTCTCTTCTCCAGGCTGAACAGCACCAGCTCCCTCAGCCTGTCCTCACAGCAGAGGTGCTCCAGCCCTCTAATCATCTTGGTGCCCCTCCGCTGGACCCATTCCACCAGGTCCATGTCCTTTCTCTGTTGAGGACTCCAGAGCTGGACACAGGATTCCAGGTGGGGTCTCAGGAGAGCAGAAGGAGAATCATTGCCTCATTTTTCTTCAGGACAAAGACTATGGTGTGAAAATCACAAAATCACTGCTTTTGTCTGTCTGCACGCTGCTGGCTGCTGCTGAGAGGCAGCAATTAAAAGCAAAGCTCAGTTCTATACGACGGCTTTATATTCAGCAGTAAATTGCCATCCAAAGCCCAGGAATGCTGTAGGATTTTAGACCCAATTTTGGGATCTAAAGCTGTCCCATAGCTGTTACCTTGACGTAGAGACCACTTTGGGTACATAAGGGTGTCATCACTTGCAGCTGGTGGGATCTCAGCCCACATACATCAAGGTAGAGCTTTGTCATTACTGAGCGGCTACAACTAGTGCTTTTGGAGAACATAAAACTTGTTGAATTTTAATCTTGGTTTGGTGTGTTGGCAAGGGAATTAGGTGCCTCCTTGACTTTTAAATGATCTGAAGAGGAATGTACTTGATACAAGTGGTAGGAATTATTCTTGGAGTCCTCAGATATTCCAGGCACACATCTATTTTCTTTCCTCGTAAACGTATCCCTGGTGAGAGGGGTGGGGACATCAATTAAGGGGAAAGCCATTTTCCACAGTAGTGAAACGAATGTTCTGCAGATTAAGCAGGACAATCTCCAGAGGTTTTACCGAACAAATTTTTCGGATTTCTTCAGGATTCGAGTCATGGCCTGTGATTTGAAACGTTTGCCAAGAATTCAGCAGAAAGAGGAAAAACACCCCAACTCTGAGGTTTTGAAGAGGGAGGTGGTTTGTGGGTTTCATGGGATTGCATCAGAAGTCTGATCTTCCCGGCAAAAGATATTCTCTCTGCAAACAAAGAAACCCCCAAAACCACAAGTGCCATGAAGTCAAGCAGCATGTGGTTTGGATACGAGGAGGCCAATTTGTCAGCTTGCTTTCATTCAAAGAGGAGGAAATAACGAGGGGAAAAGCATTGAGATTAAAAACAAAACAAAACTAAACTAAACTAAAAACCACCTCAGGATACTTGCTGCAGAGGGATCCTCCCAAAGCAGAATAGAACTGTGGTTGTACTTAATGCAACTCCCCTGTATTTGTGCTTCAACGGCGCTGCTAGGTGATCTGAATAATAGATATTTATAACGTATGGTTATTTTTTGACTGGCCCAGGGAGTGTTATTCTAGGTAATACAGTATTCTGGGGGAATTTCAGTTGTGTTTTAGGATCCAGTCTAAATATTTTGATGAATTTCTAGCAGATAATCTCAATAGACAAAGACGGTCTACGTGGTAGACCGGCTGTTGTGCATCCAGGAGTGGCTGCGCTCAGCTGCTGACACTTAGATCCCGTTAGACGGGGCTGAGGATTTTAAGGCATCTGTCCCAATAGTATAATGTCATTTTAATTGGTCTCAGTATATAAAATTATTCTTTGAGGCAAAGGTTTTTCTTCCTGTCGCTAAACAAGCCGAACACCCTCCCTTTCTCAAAAGAGGGATTCAAAAGCATCTGGAAAAGTGTTTACCAGTTTTACTGGTGTCATTTTTAGCTTCTTTGTGCTTCAGGAGATAATAGATGGGACTGTTTAAATATTCCAATCTACAGAGAAAAGCATTGCCCCACTTAGATAACAAGAACATTTAGGAATATCATAAGGATTTTGTGAAAGGTAGAATTTCTCAATTTTTTTTTTTTTTTTAAATTCTAAAAATAAACTCTGCAAGTCATGTTATTCTGCACGTGTGACAGTGATGATTCCAATTGGGAAGTTCATTTTGCTAGCTGTGAAACTGAAATCTTGAATGTCCTTCTTCCTGACAGGTCAAACTTTTCAAAACTGAGTAAAGCCCTGGTGAAGGTGAGCATCACACTGCAGTTTCTGCTTCCAGTCACTTTAATTCAGGGAATTCCTCTTTTTTTTTTGTGTTTTAATCTTTGAGTGGTTGCCAATTCAATTTAAAAATGTTTCAGTCTTGGTATAAGCAGCAGGCAATCTCCACCAACTTCTTCATCATTATCTTTAAGAAATTCTACAAAACTTGTAGAATCATAGAATCATTCAGGTTGGAAAAGACCCTTGGGATCATGGAGTCCAACCATCAGCCCCACTCTACGAAGTTCTCCCCTTCACCAGATCCCCCAACACCACATCTCAATGACTCTTCAACACATCCAGGGGTGGGGACTCAACCCCCTCCGCGGGCAGCCCATTCCAGGGTCTGACCACTCTTTCTGGGAAAAATTCTTTCCTAATGTCCAGCCTAAACCTACCCTGGTGCAGCTTGAAACCATTCCCTCTCGTTCTATCGTTAATTCCCTGTGAGAAGATCCCAGCACCAACCTCTCTGCAATGACCTTTCAAGTAGTTGGAGAGAGTGACGAGGTCTCCCCTCAGCTCCTCTTCCTCAGACTAAACAATCCCAGCTCCTTCAATCGCTCTTCATAGGATTTCTTCTCCAGGCCCTTCCCCAGCTCCGTTGCCCTCCTCTGCTCTCACTCCAGCCCCTCCAGGTCGCTGGTGTTGAGGTGCCTGGACCTGGACACAACACTCAAGGTGTTGCAGCAACAACTTTCAGAGTCTTCAGAGATCTTAATTAGCACCAGAGGAGAAAATTTAAACAGATTTTAAGCTTTTTTGTTGAGGGTTTGCTCACACTGAGTCTCTTACTGGTGCACACTGGCTGTGCTTGACCAACAGTACTTTGTGGTCCGGGTGACAGCCCAAACACCTGAGCTCTGGCCAATCGCGTGTCCAACAGTGCCAGTTTGCCAGTAGAGATGTCCCTTTTGGCAGACAGAGCCTTTGGTAAAGCCACTGCTTTCAGCTCCGGGTTTTTTAGAGACAAATCAAAATAGAAACCCCATCCCTGACATCAAAGATAACAGGGATATGGTCCCTGGATTTAATTTTCCTTAGAAGGAACCAAACTAAGATGTGAGTTTAGAAGCAAAGATAATTCTACAAACCATTCTCCTTGGTTATTTTAAAATAGCAGCAGCATGGAAAAGGGGGTTGATGACAGGAGAATAGCGAGTATCACTGACTAACACAAAAATCTTTTTCCTCCTTAATAAAATAACTAAAGAAAACAAATACGTAACCATTAAGTATCAGGCTAGATGTCGATTTTCATGCCAGCATTGGCTTGTTCCCACCGGGTCACTCCAAACATCTGAGGCCCCTGCGTTTTGAATGCAGTGCAAACTCCCACGCAGGTTGGCTTTTTAACTGACTTACCGAAGAGCAGGTCTGGGAAATCAGAGGTAAAATGTTCGGTTCTCCAGCCATGGGAAAGCTCTACAGACCTGACATGGAGGGAGGACATGTAACCCTTGGTCCCTGCGTCTTGGAAACCCAGGATGATCAAATTTTGCCAGCGATCAAGATTAACTATTGAGCTCCTGTGAAAATCCAGTTAAGGAGCAGAAATGGATGTCGCCCAATTTCTCTCTACATAATGGTTGTGTTATTTAGTTCCAATTTAAACAATATCCCACCCAGTTTCTGAGCATCCCAGAAAACGTGGTGATGACTCAGTGGAGGGTAACCAGAGGTCATCAGACATCAGTTCAGTAGCAGTGGGGAGATCAAGACAAGCAAAATGTGGAGACTTCAGCACTATACACCAATGCGTGTGCAGGCCAAAGGTAGAGGAGAAAAGTGGCAAGTTGCCTTATCTTTGGGTTGTCCCACTAAATGTTTGCTTGAAGTCTGGTTACAGTTGGTGGAATGACAACAGAGAACAGGATTTTCTTTAATGTGCGTTGTGTTTCTGTGTAGTGCTTTTTACAGAAGCACAGGGTGATATGGGGCTGAAAGGGACCTCTGGAGATCAGCCAGTCCAACCCCCTGCCAGAGCAGGTCCACCCAGAGCATGTTGCACAGGAGTGTCTCCAGGAGGGTTTTGAATGTCTCCAGAGACAGAGGTGGAGACTCCACCACCTCTCTGGGCAGCCTCTTCCAGGGCTCTGCCACCCTCACAGTGAAGAAGTTTCTCCTCATGTTGAGATGGAACTTGTTATGTTCCAGTTTGTGCCTGTTCCCTCTTGTCTTGCCACTGGGCACCACTGAAAAAAGACCAGCCCCTTCCTCCTGAGACCCACCGTTTCAGTATTCATAGGCGTTGATTGGATCCCCCCTCAGTCTTCTCCAGACTAAAATACCTGAGTCCCTCAGCCTTTCCTCATCAGAAAGATGCTCCAGGCCCCTCCTCCTCTTTGTGGTCCTCTGCTGTACCTTCTCCAGCATTTGCCCGTCCTTCTTGAACTGGGGAGCCCGGAACTGGACCCAGTGCTCCAGATGGGCCAACCCCAGGGTAGAGCAGAGGGGGAGGATGACCTCCCTGGACCTGCTCACCACATTCTCTTTGATAAACCCCAGGATGCCATTGGCCTTGTTGGCTGCAAGGGCACATTGCTGGCTCATGGTCCTCCTGTTGTCCACCAGAACTCCTAGGTCTTTTCCCTCAAAGCTGCTCTCCAGCAGGTGACCCCCAACCTGTCCTGGTGCGGGGGGTTATTCCTCCCCGGGTGCAGTACCCTAGACTTACCCTGGTTCAACTTCATCTGCTCAACTCTCCAGCTTGTCCAGGTCTCACTGGGTGGTGGCACAGCCTTCTTGGTGTGTCAGCCACCCCTCCCATTTTGGTATCATCAACAAACTTACCTATCAGTGGGGCTGTTGGCAGGAGTGGGCATTTTCTGGTTTTTCTTTTATTTCTTCAGATGCAATACAACTCCCAAATCAAAATGCTGCTCTCATCTGTGAGGAATCTCCAGCTGAAGGTATGGCCAAAGAGCCTAAACTCCAACAAGAGGAAAGGGGCAATCTTGGGTAGGGCTTACATGGGAGTAGGGGAGAATAACAAGCAAACAACCAACCAGCCTGGCACCAAGATCGCAGGCTGTGCTGGGAAGACAAGGAGTTAGAGAAGCTGTCTACATCATTATCAGCCAGACAATTTGGTCTGCAGCAGCTGAGACTGTAACAGATAGAAAAGCTTTGGCGCTGCTGGTTGGCTCTGAGAGGAGTTGCACAGTGGTCACCACCACCCATTTGGCTGGTGTTTAAAAGAGGCATGTGTTTTCCCAATGTGGACAATTTGTTTGGGAAACACTCGATCCCACTAACATGTCCAAATATGACTACGTTACTGAGATCTTAGGTTACCTACCACACCAGCTTTCTTTTTAGGGAACGTGTGTGTCCTCCCTTTCTCTGGGCCATGATTCACGGAGGCCGAACTGCCTTGAATCCTCCTCTCTTTCCATATTTACACTCCCTTTCTTAACTCATACTCCTTCCTTACCACACCTGTTTCCAGAACCAGGCTTTATCCCAGCGCAGCCAGAGGCATCCGGTTGACTAAAATTATGCTTATGAGCAAGCTCAAATGTAACAGGCAGGATTCATCCTTTTTTCCACAGGGTGTAAGTCATGGCTAGTAAGGAATGAGACTCCCAGCTAGAGTTTGTTCAGAAGATAAAAGGGATGGGCCCAGCCCGGTTAAACTTGAGATGGCTCGAGAAATGTCTAAGCCACATCCCTGTAAATCATACGGTGTGATAAGTCAGCACAGTGCATAATATCCTTCATTTGGGCACCTGCAAGTGCTTTGTTTCGTGTCCAGCACTCCCGAACACTGCACTCAGATAGCTGGGTTTCATCCCTTTCCTTTTTCACAAAGAGAAATTTGGATTGGCTCGCTCTTTAATTTAAACCATTTGCCCATTACAGCTGCTTTTACAGGCAGAGATCTCTGGTTTCACAAGAGATTCTTAAATCACAGTTACCTGCGGGAAGTACATGTGCAGCAGAGACACATGGTCCGTTGCTGCCCCATCGCACCTCTAGGGGTCAACTGGTCGTCTCAGTTCTCCCAGCACCAGGGGTCTCATTCATACTCTTCTCACATGGACTGCTTTGACTTATTTTTTGCTCATAGCTTCTTTCTGGAAAATGAGTAGAGAAGCCCAGCATAACAAAGATCTTAACAAAAAACCAAATTATTATCCACAACTGAGATTGTGGATTTGAAAGGACAGTGTGAGCGTTACTTTACAGCGAGCAAATGCTGAGCTGCGTCCAGAGCCTGCATGGGTGAACAGAGGAATTGTGACAGGCCACATTTCCTTCCCTTTTCAGAGAATCCTAGGATGGTTTGGGTTGGAAGGGACCTTGAAGACCATCTAGTCCCATTCTCCTGCCCAGGGCAGGGACGCCTCCCACCAAAGCCCCATCCAGCCTGGCCTTGAACACCTCCAGGGATGGGGCAGCCACAGCTTCTCTGGGCAACCTGCACCAGGGTCTCAACACCCTCAGAGGAAAGAATTCCTTCTTGAGATCTCATCTAAATCTCCCCTCTTCCAGTTTAAAACCATTACCCCTTGCCCGGTCACAACATGCTCTGTGAAAAAGCTTGTCTCCAACTTTCCTGGAGCCCCTTTAGGGACTTGAAGGGGCTTGAAGGTCTCCCCAGTTTAAAGCCCAGGGTGAATCCCCCCAACTCTTTCAGCCTGTCCTCACAGCAGAGGGGCTCCAGCCCACCCAGCATCTCTGTGGCCTCCCCTGGCCCTGCTTCAGCAAAGACAAGGCTTTGACTTTCATTTTTCATTAAGCACTTTTATTCCTTACCTGTTCTATCCTTATGATTCCCGTAGTCATGAAATAGTTTAAGTGTGGGGTTTTTGTCTTATAGCAAAGCTCAAGAGTTCTATGTATAGAAACATACTCTTCCAGTGAAGACCTTATGATCCAAATAGACATGACAATTCTCTTGATTCCATTGAGATAGTGTTCAGGCACCACGAAAGTGCAGCTCTGTCGAAAGGAGGCAATGACCAAGCCAGAAACTAAACCCAGTCGTTGTGCTTTCTAAGCCAGCTCTTCACTGGCACCCCTCCCTCCCACAGCAGGTTTTGTTTGCATCCCTTTCCAGTTTTCAGTGCAGAAAGACAAAAAAAAAAAAAGGTGGGATTCCCCTCCCCTTGCTTTAGAAATCTGAAAGTTAAGCAACTAGTCTGAACTAATTGCTTGGTTTTCCTCCAGAGCTGGCACCTCCAAGAGATACATGCCTTAAATCAGCCTTCAGCAGGGCACTTGCTGGTGTCTGTGATTGACAACAGAACTGAAGGGACTAGCTGAAGTTACACATTCTATGAGAAAAACAACAGTTTATAGCCATTGGATAAGTTGCTGAAAGGAGAGTGGGGCGATTGAAAGAATGCAGTGAGCTTGTGGTGTTGGTAAAAATACCCAGCAAAACATGTGAGACAGAGAGATGTAGGAATATGAGGTTGGACAAGACAATGCAAGAGCAGTGAGGTGGGAAATCAGACACTTGAAGGGATAGCTGAATCCCCAAGACTTATCAAGCGCCTCATTTACAAATTGCGTCCATTTAGTTGCTTATAAATCATTAACTCCGGTTAAGTGTAAGGTCGAGTGGCTTTCCTGTAAATGGTTTGCTCTTTTGTGGGTATATTTTTCTACTGTATTTCCTTGCTAGGCAGTATACTTTTTACATTGGCCATATAATCCCAATTCAAGGGGTCTGAAAGACTTGTTGATAATTTGTGGAAGTTGCTAGAAAGGGTTCGAGAATTTCAAATCCTGGCTTTCATAGGATTCACCTCTGACTTAAGTTGCTTTAGTTTCTAGAGCTGAAACATCAAAAGTTAAAGTACCCAGAAACACTCTCAAGATGGTAAAAAAAACCCCTCATGCAAATTATTTGCATACATAGACATACAGGAGGCAGCTATCGAGCTGTGGTGCGTTCTCACGTGAAAAGCTTTATTTTCTTGGGTCTTAGGTGGGAATAAAGTAACTTGGAGACTGAATTCGTTCAGCAAAACTTCCTTGCTAAGCAGTGCACATCTGAGCAATTCTTCACAAACATAGTCAGAACTTCCCTCTTCCTCTGATTATACACCCTGGGAGGGGAGATTATAAAGGCTACGGAAAAAAAAACCACCTGATCTCACCACAATCAAAGGCACGATACACCCGAAGCCAGGATTTTACCCTTTGTGTATTGACACTGGAAGATTAATTGCAGTATTTAATGCTAAGAAGATTCCGATAAAAATGATCCAGCCCTTTTTTTTGTTTTGTTTTGGTTTGGTTTGGTTTGGTTTTCCACTCTGAAAAATAAACTAGAAAAAGAAGACACGTTCAGCATATTGTAAAGGATTGTGCTTGGCAGTTTTATGAAGGCTGGGTTTAAGCATCAAAAGATTGAAGTCCCACTGTCAGATGAAGACTTGGGAGAGTGGTAAAGACCAAGGATTTGAAAATTAATTCACTAGAAGTGATGTTCATGATTATCCATTAGATGGTGATGTTTTTGTCGTACTTCTAGAGGTAGATACATTTTTGGTCACGGGAGGAAAAAGTGTACAGCAGCAAAAATGACTTCCCTTGTTTTCATCTGAGAAAAAAAGAGAATCTACTGCTGGAACTTATATATGAACTTACATAAGAACTTATATATGATCTGAAAACCTATGAAAACCTATGAAAATATTCTGGAGGTGCTCCTGTGACCTCCTAAAAGAGATTCAGCTCACACCCAGCAATAGGATTTTTATTTCAGAATGCTGTATCTGTGTTTCCTCTCAGTTAACAATTTCGGTGCATCAGTTAACAGTTGCAATAAGGCAGTCAGTTGACAATTGCTAAATATTTTCTGTCTTCTCTTCCCCCAGAACATCCTGCTTCACTTTCATGTCCAAAACTACTGAGATGCTTTGCCAACTCCGAGCTCAATAGTAAAATTAAAAAAAAAAAAAAGATATTTGATCCACTTGACATCCACCAATAACTTGTTTTTCCCCTTTTGATATTTTCCTGTTAGAATATGGAGAGGTGGTTGCTTTTAAGTTTTAAATTAATATATTATTACCTGCCACTAATTATATATATATAATTATAATTGTAATTATATATTATATATTATTTATAATATATAATTACCTGTCACTATGGCAGGTAGTGGTTTGTTCTGAATATTCCTGCTTGGAGCACAAAAGACGACAGCTAGAGAGAGAGAATTACAAACAGCAAATGAAGCTAATTATTTAGTCTTAGTACTGACAGGAACTAATTTAGATAAAAGCAATACAGTGGCAATACAGCAATTGTGGCTCGATTTTACATTTGATAGCAGCTGCAGAGGCCGCACATCCTTCACGTTGTTGCCTGAAGATGGAAGAAGGGAGAATTTTTATTCTCTCTGCTGTCATTTGGCACTTATGTAGTTGTCCTGGTTTGAGGTAAAACGAATCAATTTTCTGTTTTACAATTGTACTTTCTTAGCTGGGCCTCTTCTAACTCACTAAACTCTGAAATTAACAGCACATTGATCAGAAACTGCTCACTCTCCCAGTGATGAGACCTGGTTACACCAAGGGATGGTGCAGAGAGGCCCTGGCTTATCCTTATTGCTGGAACAACCAAGGGCAGG
>VZRU01005991.1:46276-59728 GCA_013398155.1 Pedionomus torquatus
AAGGTCTCCCCTCAGCCTTCTCCTCTCCAGGCTCAAGAGTCCCAGCTCTCTCAGCTTTTCCTCATCAGGAAGATGCTCCAATCCCTTAATTATCTTTCATCCATTTACCCAGTGGTGACATTAAATATGCCGTCGTTCTTCCAGTCCTGATGAAGCAGTACGAGGTGTCATTCTTCCTGGATGTCTCTTCCACCAGCAGACCTGAGCAACCCCATGAAAGAGAGAGGCAAGTGGATGGTTCAGCTGGGAGACCTGCCCGTGGAGGTTGGCGCTGGAGCAGAAGAGGTGGGAGGTGTGAGAGGGGTCAAAGTTGGCTTCCCAGGGGAGCACAGTCCATGCCTAATGTAGGAATAATGAGTTAGACGATTCCTGGGGAGATCAAACTCGCTTTGAATGTCTGAGAAGAACCCCAGTATGCATTTTAACATGGGAGGGTTGGAACCTCAGCTATTTTCTCTCCTGTTTCTTTTTGAAAAAAGAAAAGAAAAAAAAAAAATATTTTGACAAGCTGGTGGCAGATTTCAAGTGTCCTACTCAGGAATAAATTGAGGCAACTGTTTCCTAGCATGCCATATTTCCAGTTATTAAAACGTGTGCGGTCTGTACCAGCCCCACAGATTCCTCCCCACCCCAGTTTGAGTTCTCTGTGCCGCTTGCCGGGGGCCGGGGCAAGCCTTTGATATGTGCCGGGTGGGATCCTCACAGGCTCCGTGAGCCGAGTCCTCCCGGTCGGTTCACAGGCGTGAGGGATGGGCCGGGTTCCCTTGGAAGTTCAAGCTCAATGAACTGAGACTTCGGAGAACAATTCCCCCAACCGCCGCCGCCGTCCTGGGAAGGCCTGTGAAGCTCTCCTTCCTAAGAAACCCCCCACCCTCTCACCCTGCCGCCCTCCCTTAATACCTTCACAAGTTTTCCTGACAAAAGAGCAATTACAACCTGACGGAGACGACTCACAAAGAGAGCGGGGATGACCCCTAGGAGAGGTTTACAGACTCAACACATGGCCAGTCACCGACAAAGCCAGCCCTGCTCACAATTTGATCACAGAAGAGCCTCCCAGACTGGCATGCTTGACCAAAAACTGGCCGGGTGACTCATCTGTCTGGCGGCTCTGTGATTCATGAGCCTCCAGGAGGAAGGGAGGAGGGAGGTGAATGCTTTTCAGAGCTGAAGTTTAATGCTTTTGAGAGAAACACATTCCCCAAAAAGCAGACGCTCAACTGTGTCCAGTGGGTGCGTGAATGCCCACACAAAGCCAGGGCAGGAGCCCCGGTGTGACACACGGCGAGCACCTTTCCCAAGTCCGTGGTTTGGAAGATCTGGACTGTATGAACAGGAATAGTGCCTTACATCTTATCCTTGTGTGCTCCTGCTGTTCTGGCTCTAGGATTTCCCCAGGAACATCCCACTACGTGTGTGCTTTGGAGCTGATATCGAGGATTTGACCTAATATTCAGGTTAAAAACCTCAGATGACTTTGACCAGGTAGAGTTAAGCTTTCTGATCTGCACTGATCATTTTGGCTGCCTCTTATCTGTGAAGCGAGCATGTCCATGGGCAAGTGGCCCATCCATGGAAGTGTTCACAGTAGGTAGGATGAACCCTTCACTGGAGGCACTTCTCTCTCCACGTTCTGTGGAAGAACCTCACCAGCTGGCCTGATAAA
Organism: Pedionomus torquatus; assembly: GCA_013398155.1. Classification (NCBI taxonomy): domain Eukaryota; kingdom Metazoa; phylum Chordata; class Aves; order Charadriiformes; family Pedionomidae; genus Pedionomus; species Pedionomus torquatus. Next base: position 47,943 of record VZRU01005991.1, read on the forward strand.
CCACCTCACTCTTGGGTGGGAAGGGTCAGGTGAGGGGAAGCCAGCCCTGGGCACCCATGAGGACCTTCCCCTCGGTGCCTTCTCCACCCCACGGGCTGACTGCGGCGTGCTCCCCGTGCTTCCCACCGCCATGCCTCTCCATGGGATTGTGTTACTTATTGCTTCAGACGTACGGGTCAAAACGCTAAATTATTTAGCAGCCACTGCCAGATGGATTTTAAAACAATTAACAAGTGTTAAAAATAGGTAGCGTGCTCTCTTTCGTGGGTTTTGCCAAAAAAAAACCCGTCTGTTTGCTGTTTGCTTGCCAGCAGTTTGGACCTGGTGTGGCTGCCGGGGCGTGCGTTGGTGTCCAAGCCCTGGAGCTTGTTTCTCCCTGGGCTCAGGTCAGGGCATGGCTGTCCTGGGCAGGGGGTTGAAGCACCCTGGTGTTACCTTTTTGCATTCTCAGGGGTGTTGTCATGCTTCTGGGTGACAGGCATGCTCCATCGCCCGCCTTCAGTGGCTGGGTTATGCTCGTGCTAGGGTGATGATGGCAGGAGCCATTAAAACCCTGGCACTACAGGAGCTTTGGGGCTTAACTCTCTGAGAGCACCAAAATAGCTTTGAAGGTCTCGTGTTTTAGCTCTCCTCTTCCATGGTGTAGCAGACATGGCCTGGGATGGGGAAGCCTGGCTCCAGAGGTGGGCTGAGGCCTCCAGTTCACACAGAGCTATCGGGGTTGCCCATATCGGGAGGAGGAAAGCGTCCGGAGGACATGGTGGTCCCCCCGCCTTGTGAACAGGCTCTGAAACCAAAATCAACTGCAAGCTCAAAGGCTGGGAATTAAGTTCATGAGCTGGCATCAAAATAGATCCAGGCTGCTGTGTGGTTTGTGGGTGAGGCCTTTCCCTCACAGCCAGCACACTGGGCCATCCAGTGAGACATCTGGGGACGCGCAGTCACCTCTCCATGTTGTCAAGGAGAGACGCGTTTCAGGGGCTCCACCTGGCTCACAAGTGAGATTTTGGCCACCAAACATTTCTTTATCTCTGCGGCACAGGATGTGCTTTCTTCAGACTCAAAGGAAGAGTTTGTTTCCTCTTTTTTTTTTTTTTCCTTCATTTTTGTTGACTTTGTGATCACCCATAAAAACAGGTACTTTTCAGTGAGCTGCAGGTTTTACGAGCCGCCGCTGCCAGCCTGGCTCTCATACTTCACTTAGTGGGACTTGCAGCCCTCAGCCAGCTCGGGGGAATAGCACAGATGATGGAGCACATTTCGACTGAGTTTCTGTTTCTAAAAAATGTTACACTAGGCAAAGGTTTTGGACCTGAATGAAAGTGGTGGATCTAATTTTAGACAGTACCTATGAATGAAACTTGAAACGAGCTGTTCAGGAAATACCTTCCTCTGCACCGGTGCCAGGCAAAGTATGTGATTTAATGCTAAATTAGCCAGTGCCTATGAACAGGTTACTGCGAGAATATTTTTTCCTATGTTCAACTAAATTACTTTAAAAAAAAAAAAAAAAAGGTCTTAATTTCAGCATGTGTATCCGTGTCTCTCCCAAAAAGCTGCAGATCTTTTTCCTCCAGGGAGTGAGAACGTTTTCTGTCTGAGTACCGTGTGTTACCTTCTGAGGCATGTTTGTCACCGTGGCCCCACGCTGCAGAATTCTTTGCTTCAGTCTGGTGTCCAGGGCTGGCCAAAAGTGAATGTAGCATGTAGGAGAGGATTTCGAGCAAACTGCAAGCCTGTCCCAGGACTCTTGCCCAGATGAGCAGCCACGTTGACTTTCAGGAGACCAGATCTCTTTCAGTTATGCTTTATTATATATTGTCCAAACACTCGGTTTGTTTCATAACAAAGACCAAAGAGAATGTTGCCCATCCAGATAACAAGCAGGCATCCTGTCCCAGTCCCTTTTGTCACACAGATTGTCGTGTCCATAATGTGGGACCCAGGACACTTCGGGGTTTAACCGAGAAACATAATCAGCAAAATAGCTCCGTTCCTTCCTGCTCAGTCTTTGCAGAAAAGCACCAGGTTTCAGGCACCTTTCTCAATCAATGGACTGTACACAGCAATAGCCGCGGTAAAAATAGGAAAAAGTAATTGGTAACGATGGGGTACCAGAAGGTCTAAACCACACCACTTTCTCAAAGACTCATGTGCAGGTAGTGTAAGCCAACTGCTCCCATCTAACCTGTGACAAGCTTCTGAGCCATCAGCAATGGCAGCTTTAGTTGGTGAAACACAGAAGCTTTTTCTAATGCTTTTTTCGTTTTTTTATCTGAATGAACTGTGTCTTGCTGTTCTGCTCTTGGGGCTGTTGTTCTCTCTTGGTTCAGCAATGAGAACTCTGCTTGGCAGATGGTTCACACCGGATAAACTTTGCTAACAAAAGTTAGCTTTGTACTTATAGAATTCTCAGCTAAGGTGTTCATAGCCTATAATATAGCAGATAAAAGACAGTTTAACTGTCTCTTTAAGGTAACAGGGTGCCTTACTCGTTCCCCTCTCTAGATGCAGAGAGAGCAATTAGTTGTATTTGAACTAATTGCAGTAGGATTTCTTGGTTTCCAGGGGCTCCAAACAGACAGCCCAGAACGGGGAGAAAGGAAAGTAGTATGGGGTGGGTGGCAATGTAGAGAGTCATACTGGCCTTCAAGAAGTGTGTTTTGCCTCGTATCTCATAACATAACTCCTCTACTCTGCTCTTGTGAGTCCTGGCATGGAGTCCTGTGTCCAGGTCTGGAGTCCCCAGGAGAGAAAGAACATGGACCGTTGGAACGGGTCCAGCAGAGGGCCACGAAAATGCTCAGAGGGCTGGAGCACCTCTGCTGTGAGGACAGGCTGAGAGAGGTGGGGCTGTTCAGCCTGGAGAAGAGAAGGCTCCAGGGAGACCTTGGAGCAGCCTTCCAGGATCTGAAGGGAGCTCCAGGAGAGCTGGAGAGGGACTCTTGGTCAGGAAGTGGAAGGACAGAACAAGGGGGAAAGGTTTTAAAATGGAAAAGGGGAGATTTAGTTTAGGTCTTAGGAAAAAATTCTTTGCTGTGAGGGTGGTGAGGCACTGGAAGAGGTTACCCAGAGAAGCTGTGGCTGCCCCATCCCTGGAGGGGTTCAAGGCCAGGCTGGATGGGGCTTGGAGCCACCTGGTGTGGTGGGAGGTGTCCCTGCCCAGGGCAGGGGAGTTGGAAGTGGATGATCTTCAATGTCAATGTAGTCTTCCAACTCTAACCATTCTATGACTCTGATTCTAAGAACAGCATGAAAGTTGCAGGCAAGAGACATCAAAACTCTCATTAATTGACTGCTGTGCAATCACAGGTCTCTCCCAGTGACCAGAGACTTTAATTTAGGCTCTCTGTGTCCCTACTGTCCCTTCACCCTACTGGTGAAGGAAGCAAGCAGTGCTGTGCAGGGCGCTTGCTGTTTTCTGCAGAAGTCCTGGGATGATTATCCAAGCCTGTCATGCACTGGATGCTCGCCCCAACCCATGGGACCGGTACCGACTGCCCTCACATCTCCCCTCCCTGGGATGCTCTCTCCCAAGCTTTGCTGCCTGAAAGCCAAGCTGCTAACCATGGGTAGCCTGGGGGTGTGTGGAGATATCTAACAATTCTTCATCTTTTGCTCTTTCTGAGCTGTAGCTGCAGTCACTTTGCAGATCAGGAAGGGCCGGTTGTCACAGGTAGATGCTCAGGCCACTGGTGGGGCTGACATTGCAGCTGAGAGGGCTCTGGAGAGAAACCGCAGCCGCCCTCTGCGCTGCCACAGTGGACAGGACCGTGCCAGGGCTTCGGGTAGATGTTCAGCTGGAGAAGTGCTTTCAGCTGTGGGGACAATCTTGGATACTTCTGTCTCTGGAGGTAGGACAGAGCCAAAGAGGAGAAAAATGACACGGGTCGGGTCTCTGGGCTGAGTCAGTATGAATTCCGTGAAGCCCGTGTTGATTTATACCCCGAGAGGATGTAATGCACTCAGGGATCATCAAGTGAAAAGCACAGTATTAAAAAAATGTGTGTGTTGGTGGTGATTGCCTTTCCAAAGGGCTCTGCTTGTGCCCTTTTTGTTTGCCAGCATCCTTTTGGCTTTGTGTCTAATCTCGCAGTCACGATCTATTTTATATCTCAGTAAATCTTCATGCCAAAGCTATAATACACCTGATTACAGATAGGAAAGAGAGAGATCAGATACATTGCTTGTATTTATTTATAGGCAATAAATGCCTGCCTATCCTATATTTGTGTCTGATTTATTGCTCCGAGCCTTTTCTGAACATATATATGGAAAGCTGTATTGGCAGAACAGTTCAGGCCCACTTGAAAAGATGTTGGGATTCTCAGAAGTATCCAGATAGATTTTTTCCCTCAGTTCTCCAGGAACATACGGTGACCCGAAGAACTGAGTGAGTGGGAAGGCGTGAACCTGCCTGGCTGATTAAGGAAACTTCAACCTTGAATCTGTGTCAACTGCGTGAAAGGAAACACATAGATATTTGCCCAAAACCCTGGTCCTGCTGAAGGCACAGGAGGTTATTGATTAATGTCAGTGGAGTGAGGGTTTCACTTGGGCTCTTTCCCCTTCTCCTCTCCAGCCCAGATGCATACTGCAAAATCTGTTTCTTCTCTAAACACCTAATCCTGCTAGTGGTTTAGCAGCCCTTGGGAAGAGCTGACCTTGCTTCACTCCCAAATGAAAAAAAAAAAAAAAAAAAGGCAGTTGAAAGTGTTCAGCCCTTCACAGCTCTTAGCAAATTTATCAGACCGGACCCAGTTCCTTTCACTGGAGGCATGTAAGATGCTGACATTTAAACTAGGGTTTTCCAAAGTTGTTTGGGGCGTCAGTCAAGTCCGGACTCGATGGGAGCAACATGAATCCCTTGAGCTCCTTTGAGAACCTTATCACTGCACTTTTCTGATGTTAACTAAAACCAAACCGTACATCTTGGGATTTGCTTGTTAACTACTGGCTACCTAAAAAATCCACAACTGCCCTTATAAAATTCTGGGAAGTAACACCTTTTAACAACAAGCAAACCTGCCTTGCTGAGACAAAAGTCTTGTGCTAGGAGTCCAACTTTCCGCTGGCAGCACTTCTGGTTAATACTGGAAATTCTAAAGATCTGATTAAACATTTCTGGAATTTCTGGGAATACATTGAGATGCTGCATGGGCTAGTTCTTCATAAAGTTTTCAACAAAATAACTTCTGTTGGAGCTTAAAAGAGCCCCTCCAAATAATCCATCTCTCTAATTTCTTAATGTGGTTCCTTACATTTCCTAAGCTGGCTCCTTAAATGACTTATGTTCTCCTTTGCAAAATGCATAGACACAAATAAACCGCATATATGAGGGAGGAATGTTCCTACGTCCCACAAAACAAATTAAATACATTGATCCAAAATCACCCCTGGGGTAACTCCTGTGAATTCAGACGAAACGCATGAATTGAATTTATTAAGGCAGCATTTCTGATATGGGTTGGAAATAACAGTCCAATGAGGTTTTGCAATAGCAAAATGATTGTTTATTAGTGATGAGTGAATCACAAAACGTCTGGCGTGTGTGATGATCTTAGAAAAAGAGCTGAAAGAGTTTGAAACCCGATCGGGTCCCTCCAAGTCTGTATGTCAGCAGAACTCCCTGGAAGTAAGTCTGAGTCAGGGTTCGCGTTCAGACGTACTTCTGAAATGGCCAGATTTATGAGGCTGGATATAGTCATATCAAGTGCTAAGAAATTAGGGATGGTGAATTGAACCAGTAAATAAAGAAGAACAAACTCCCTCCTAAATTTTATATGATTGGGATCTTTTGGACACAGTTGCCCAAATCCCTCCACCGTGCCAAAGTTGCAGAAGGGAATATAAAAAGCTGGGGAAACAAAGCAAGTTCCCAACTCAGACTTAGTAAATAAACAATGCAAGTCCTTTCCAATTTTTTGGTTTGTTTTCTTCTTAAACACTCTGTCAAACCACAAGTAGCTTTTCAAATGGCTCGGGGTAGAAATCAGCTTTGGGATTGGGGTAGCACGAATTTATTTAGGTTTTTGTAGAAAATGTTGGGGATAGATAATCTATTCACGTGCTGGGCCACAGTGTTGCTCTTGCGGAGCACGAAGCCAGAGATCCTCCTCGTACAATCCTTGACCAGATGGTGTTTTCACAGCTCTGATCTCTTAATTTCAGCTTCTCAATTGATCTTCATGTTGAAGGACTTGCAAGTATGACTCACAGAGGATATCTGCCACCCCTGCTCAGGGAGGTGCAGGCAGGGGAGGTGGCTCAGGAGAGCACAGGGGTAGTACCTGGATGTGGTTGGACCTGGACAAGGTTGGTTACAGAGAAGTTGCTCCATCCCCTCGGCAGGGAGTTGGGGGAAGTGTCCTTTTCCCTTCAACCACACAAGTGACCAGAACACGTTGCTGGAAGAGCAAACTGCTTGTGGGTCCCCCATGCCCACCTCACACAGGGATACAGGGCGGTTCGAGGCTCTGTCTTGCAGTGCTGTCCCCTCACTGCCCCCCTGATGGCAGCAGGTTTATAGAGTGCCTTACACACATAATCAAAATAAAAATACTGCACAGTCTGGCGAGCCCTCGGTTCCAGCAGCTGAGAGCTATGTCCAGTGTAGCTAAATACCATTACAAAAATAAATCTTTGGGATATCCCACAGTGACCTGCATTAACAGTCCTGTCTCAGCTTAATTCCTGTAGGGATCTGTTTTGTAACAGCGTAGGAGAAAAGACTACTTGATTTACAGAAGCTGGTTCTCATCTCTGTTGTCTGTGATGCTGCGGTTTGAGAGCACCTGTGGCTCAGTGTCTCCATGTACAATAGGGTCCATCTTTGCGCTTGTCCTGGTTTGAGGTAAAATGAACCAATTTTCTGTTTCACAATTTTACTTTTTTAGCTGGGCCTCTTAATTCACTAAATTCCGAAATTAACAGCACATTGATCAGAAACTGCTCACCCTCACAGTGATAAGACTTGGTTCCACCAAGGGATGGTGCAGAGAGGCCCTGGCTTATCCTTATTGCTGGAACAACTGAGGGCAGGGAATTTTGGGATTTGCCCCGTTGGAGGGTGGGAAGCGGAAAAGCATCGAGGGGTCACCCCTGTGGGGAGGAGCGGGCAGGACAGGGGGACCCAAACCTGACCTTCCAGCCCATCCACATCATGCTCAGTAGAAAAGCTGAGGGATCAAAGGGTCAACTCTCNGCTTAAAAGAGCCCCTCCAAATAATCCATCTCTCTAATTTCTTAATGTGGTTCCTTACATTTCCTAAGCTGGCTCCTTAAATGACTTATGTTCTCCTTTGCAAAATGCATAGACACAAATAAACCGCATATATGAGGGAGGAATGTTCCTACGTCCCACAAAACAAATTAAATACATTGATCCAAAATCACCCCTGGGGTAACTCCTGTGAATTCAGACGAAACGCATGAATTGAATTTATTAAGGCAGCATTTCTGATATGGGTTGGAAATAACAGTCCAATGAGGTTTTGCAATAGCAAAATGATTGTTTATTAGTGATGAGTGAATCACAAAACGTCTGGCGTGTGTGATGATCTTAGAAAAAGAGCTGAAAGAGTTTGAAACCCGATCGGGTCCCTCCAAGTCTGTATGTCAGCAGAACTCCCTGGAAGTAAGTCTGAGTCAGGGTTCGCGTTCAGACGTACTTCTGAAATGGCCAGATTTATGAGGCTGGATATAGTCATATCAAGTGCTAAGAAATTAGGGATGGTGAATTGAACCAGTAAATAAAGAAGAACAAACTCCCTCCTAAATTTTATATGATTGGGATCTTTTGGACACAGTTGCCCAAATCCCTCCACCGTGCCAAAGTTGCAGAAGGGAATATAAAAAGCTGGGGAAACAAAGCAAGTTCCCAACTCAGACTTAGTAAATAAACAATGCAAGTCCTTTCCAAACTTTTGGTTTGTTTTCTTCTTAAACACTCTGTCAAACCACAAGTAGCTTTTCAAATGGCTCGGGGTAGAAATCAGCTTTGGGATTGGGGTAGCACGAATTTATTTAGGTTTTTGTAGAAAATGTTGGGGATAGATAATCTATTCACGTGCTGGGCCACAGTGTTGCTCTTGCGGAGCACGAAGCCAGAGATCCTCCTCGTACAATCCTTGACCAGATGGTGTTTTCACAGCTCTGATCTCTTAATTTCAGCTTCTCAATTGATCTTCATGTTGAAGGACTTGCAAGTATGACTCACAGAGGATATCTGCCACCCCTGCTCAGGGAGGTGCAGGCAGGGGAGGTGGCTCAGGAGAGCACAGGGGTAGTACCTGGATGTGGTTGGACCTGGACAAGGTTGGTTACAGAGAAGTTGCTCCATCCCCTCGGCAGGGAGTTGGGGGAAGTGTCCTTTTCCCTTCAACCACACAAGTGACCAGAACACGTTGCTGGAAGAGCAAACTGCTTGTGGGTCCCCCATGCCCACCTCACACAGGGATACAGGGCGGTTCGAGGCTCTGTCTTGCAGTGCTGTCCCCTCACTGCCCCCCTGATGGCAGCAGGTTTATAGAGTGCCTTACACACATAATCAAAATAAAAATACTGCACAGTCTGGCGAGCCCTCGGTTCCAGCAGCTGAGAGCTATGTCCAGTGTAGCTAAATACCATTACAAAAATAAATCTTTGGGATATCCCACAGTGACCTGCATTAACAGTCCTGTCTCAGCTTAATTCCTGTAGGGATCTGTTTTGTAACAGCGTAGGAGAAAAGACTACTTGATTTAGAGAAGCTGGTTCTCATCTCTGTTGTCTGTGATGCTGCGGTTTGAGAGCACCTGTGGCTCAGTGTCTCCATGTACAATAGGGTCCATCTTTGCGCTTGTCCTGGTTTGAGGTAAAATGAACCAATTTTCTGTTTCACAATTTTACTTTTTTAGCTGGGCCTCTTAATTCACTAAATTCCGAAATTAACAGCACATTGATCAGAAACTGCTCACCCTCACAGTGATAAGACCTGGTTACACCAAGGGATGGTGCAGAGAGGCCCTGGCTTATCCTTATTGCTGGAACAACTGAGGGCAGGGAATTTTGGGATTTGCCCCGTTGGAGGGTGGGAAGCGGAAAAGCATCGAGGGGTCACCCCTGTGGGGAGGAGCGGGCAGGACAGGGGGACCCAAACCTGACCTTCCAGCCCATCCACATCATGCTCAGTAGAAAAGCTGAGGGATCAAAGGGTCAACTCTCCTTCTTTGACGGCCGATGACCAATGTCCGAGGAAGACCCTGTCTGTTCATCTGCCTTTGAACCCAATCTGTCTGTTGATGATTCCAGATCTGGAACCCAGCTCCTGTTGGTCACAAGTCCAGTCTGGGACTTTTCCTGAAGCCTACTGGTGACATGGTCGTCATCGTGGGAGCTTGATACGGTTTTGTATATACTGTATCTATTTCATTATCTTCTTTTTTTTTTATTTTAGTATGAATACTTCATTAAAGTAGGTCAGTTCATTCTAAACTCATAAATCTTATCTCTTCTTTTTTCTTTTTTTTGGGGGAGGAAGGGCCATCTGTCAATCTGGTTTTGGTAAATGTGGCTGAAACTATGACAAGTTCTGTTTTCAGCAAGTTTCTGAAAGAATGTTTATGTCAAATTTTCTAAGGCTATGAAATCTTGAAATGCTCACTCGTCTTTCTTAAGTGTTTTCTCCAGCAGATGCCCAAGTGGCCACTGTGGAACCTGCAGAAGCATTTTGTTGGAAAGAAGTTCATCCAACCTTGCAATGGAAGCAGAAGGGAGAGACAAACCCTCAGTATATGGGTGCTGGGTGTGCTGCAGGTGTTCAGGAGGGGTGGCTCAGTGGTGAAGGTCTTCATGGAAGCATCAGAGGACCTGTCATGTGACTCTTTGCTGCTGCAAGTACCGTGTGAAACCTAAATCAAATATGCTCCCATTTTACATGTCTCCTGGTTGTACCTCCCAAGGATGTGTAAGGGGAAATACAGGAAAGGAGGGTTGGGGTAGGCTTGGGTGTTTGGTCCTTCTGGCTCTGTCTCCTCAAGACAGCTGTGAGAGAAGCTGCAAGTCTGGTAGGTGTAACTGAAGACTAACACACTCCTCTACGGGGAGAATTTTTAGAGGACCCCCTCTTAGATACATTGAAGAGGACTTTTCTAAACTTTTCAGGTGCTTAATTAGAGATCTTGGGTAAATAATAACATTGAGGAAAAATGTCTAAATTGCAACTTCCAGTTACATTTCAGCAACATGCAGTATGCTGCATGGCGTAAAATCGTGGAAGGATTTGGGTTGAAAGGGACCTTCCCTTCCAGTCCCACCCTCTGCCCTGGGCAGGGACACCTCCCGCCAGACCAGGTTGCTCCAAGCCCCTTCCATCCCGGCCTGGAACCCCTCCAGAGATGGGACAGCCACAGCTTCTCTGGGCAATCTGGGCCAGGGTCTCACCACCCTCACAGCAAAGTTCTTCCTGAGATCTCATCTCAATCTCCCCTCTTTCAGTGTCAAACCCTTTCCCCAGCTTTCCTGGAGCCCCCTCTTTAGGAACTGGAAGGGGCTCTAAGTTCTCCCCTGGAGCCTTCTCTTCTCCAGGCTGAACTCCCCCCAACTTTCTCAGCCTGTCCTCACAGGAGAAGTGCTCCAGCCCTCTGATGTCCTGTTTTGACAGCCTACAGTTGGTATCACGGAGCAGCATTACTCCTCAGAGCTGAAGTCTGAGATCATCAACCCAGACACACTAGGACCTCTGAGATCAGGACTCACCGCATCCCTCTGTAGGCTTGTCCAAGAATTGGCCTAATAAACTGCATGGATTATTATGATTTTCTTATGTTTAGGTAAAACAGAGCCCCACCCTTCCTGTCTGAAGCAGTCTTCTCCTCACTGGAAAGGTGTTAGAAGGTCTTGTTTGTGCTTCTGCCATGGGGGGATCTGACCTGGCCATAAAGAGACATCTGTGTTCCTAGAGCTAAGGAAAGAGGGCTAGTAATCTTCTGGAATAAGTGTTTAAAACTTATTACGTTCAGGAAATACTGATCTTTTGAATCAAGGCAATTTTGAGCCCCAGGAAGAAAAGTGCAGAAAGAAATAGGTCTCCTGAACCCATGATTTCCAGCAGTGGGAACAAGAGGACAACGTCTTGCATTGAATCCCAACCCAGAGAGCTGTAGAATTCGAGAGACATTCAAGCTTAACAAGGGAACGTGTAGCTAAGAACAGTTTTCTTTTTTCATGTGCATCTTTCTTCAGAACTGGGAATAATGTTTCATGATGTGCATTGGAGGAGATGAATCCATGCTTTACTTCTTTCTTCCTTTAACCTGCAAGGAAGTCAAGTTCAGAGTTACTCCTCTGCCAGTCTGTAAAGCAAGAGTGATGGATCCCTCCTGGTGTGCCTTCCCCAGAATACAAAATGTAATGTACTCAGGAGGCAAAAAGGGGCTTCTCTAACAAGCCGGGTGAGTCAGTTTGTGGGCTGGAGCCTTGGTCTTCCCGTGATGAGCATTACTCAGAGTGTTCCTGGCATGTGGCAGGAGAGAGGAGTGAGTGCCTGGACCTGGAGGGTCTTCTGCGAGTTTGCCGGCTCCCGCCATCCCTTCTGGAGGTGGCTGCAGTTCAGCGCCGTGCAAACCGATCCCTCTGCAGAGGTCACCCAGCAGTTCTTCTCCTGGGCCGGGGGAAAAACCCTCCCCAAACGTCCCTCATTATTCTTGATTAGGAGAAAAACTATATATAGATGCTTTCAGGATGGAGAGAGTTTCATTACCAGGCGGGCAACAGAAAGCGCAGATTTATCAAAATGAAATGGAAGT
>VZRU01005991.1:65855-78348 GCA_013398155.1 Pedionomus torquatus
CAGATTCAGCTGAGTCTGGGAAAAAAAAAAAAAAAAAGGATTTGTTTGCGGTAAGTCTGCATCTGCATGTGTCCATCGTCAAGCACTTTGCACGGGTCCAGGGGACAGGCATAAGTCCTCTGGTTTAATGGCGGGAGCTTCTGCAAATCCCAGCGTGAACATCTATTTTATTATTTTTTTTCAATAAAAAGCCGTACCGCACACGGTACTTAGCTCTGTGCTTACACTGAGCATATGACTAATCTGGCTGAAATCAGCGGGATGACTCAAAATGCTTAAAATTATGTGCATCCCTACCCCAGGGCCAAGACACTTGAATGCTGGGGGAATGAACATTTTTTGCCTAAATTACAGTTCATTCACTCTTTTGTCTGGAAGACACTTTAAAAAGAAGAACAACAAACAGATTAGGATATTGCTCCTGACCTTTGTGGAGGGAGAGCATCTAACTATTACATCTCAATTTTAATTGAAAAATTCAGTCATTAGATCATCATGTTGCGTTGCTCTGCATTTATTCAAGGGTTGTGTGTTGAATTTTTAGTGTCCTTCATACAATTTCCTTGACAAAGTTGGCCTATATTTTTTTTTCTGTTAATGAACTATCTACAAATCTCTGCCTGTTTCTGAGGTGTGTTTGCTGCTGGTGAAGCAAGCGGCAGTATCTCCAGTAGGCTGTGAGCAGGCACTGAACCGTGGAGATGACCTCAAGCTGTTGATGTTCCTGAGAATGAACTGAAACCTAAGTGCGTGCTCCGTGCTTAGCCCTCTGCGAGGGCTAGATCTGCGCCTTCCCAACAAACCATCCTTCATTTTCCAGTATGCTGGAAAATTTGCCCACTGCTGGAAGATTCACAGTGTTTTGTGTCTCTTTCAGTTGCCACTAAAATGTTTGGAGTTTGGTCCTCTGAACTGGGCACAAAGGTCTTCCCAAACTAAGAGCAAGGGCAGGATCCCCTCTGTAAACTGGAAGAGGAGAGAGTTAGATGAGATCTTAGGAAGAACTTCTTTGCTGTGAGGGTGGTGAGGCACTGGAAGAGGTTGCCCCGAGAAGCTGTGGCTGCCCCATCCCTGGAGGGGTTCAAGGCCAGGCTGGATGGGGCTTGGAGCAACCTGGTGTGGTGGGAGGTGTCCCTGCCCAGGGCAGGGGGGTTGGAACTGGATGATCTTCAAGGTCCCTTCCGACTCCAACCATTCTATTATTCTATGATCTGCTTGGAGCAGCAATACTGGCTCCTCATGAAAATTGGGAGAGAAGAAGAAAACGGCAGTGCCCTTCATTGCTGAGCTGTTTCCAAAGGCTCCTGCTCCTCGCACGCTCCTCTCCACTGGGGTTTTCCCAGACCCACTGTACATTCACTGATTCATCCTCTCCATTGCCGAGACACCTAAAGGTTTCCAACAGAAGGCAAGAAACCAGGTCAGCAGAGTGGAAGTAACCAAGGAAAAAAACCCACGTATTCTTGTACTGGGAGAAAAGTCAGGAAAAAAAATAAAGAATGCAGTAAAGTGGGATTAAAAAAAAATAAATAAATAAAACCCCCATCCTTAGAGTGGATTTGCAAACTGACTGCTGACAGCTGGAGTATATTCAGTGTCTAACATCCCAATGGCTCAATGAGAAAAGCAAAGCTCATGGTACAGGCTCTGAAAATCCCACGCTCGAGCTGTTTCATGTTTACTCAACAGAGTTACGGAAATAGAGCTGGGATTTAATTACATTTCGTCCTCTAAACCATCACAGAGCAGGCTAACTTGGGACACGAACTAAGGTGCCATGAAAAAGATGGCAAATATTCTCTGGTAGAAAGCAAGAGGATGTCCTCCCTGTTGTGTGCTTCTCCCTCAACAGCCTGAACAGAGGACCTCAAGCTGGTCTCCAGGACTTTCAAGGGAACTTCTGCAGTTCTGTGTAGACCAGCTTGCCCAGCAGAAACCCACTGAAGTGATGATGAGGGAGAATTTCCATTTTGTTGCTTCCCATTAGCTCATACCGTTGACCCTTTCCCTGTTCCTTTCCAGATTTTGTTTTTCAAAGTAGCTGCCGGCACAGCTGGTGGTGTGTGGTTCACTCATCTCAAAATGTAGACATTTCAGGCCAAAAATGTTTCGAACCTTACTCCGCAAGTATTTATGGGCTCCTTCGGGACTGTGTCACAGCCTGCACTGAGTCCTCATGAGCAACAGCTCGCTGATCCTGCCACCAGCATCCCCTCTAACTGGGGTGATGGCAGCCCCAGCAAACACACTGCACACAGATTGATTTCACTCTCGTTTTTGCAGCTGAAGCCAGTGAAAACCGTGCTGACCAAGGAAAGTTGGGGAACTTGCCAGGAGATTCAGAAAAAAAGAGAAGGAAGGAAGATGTGGAAAGCAGGAGGTAAGAAAATGAATGCTATTTATTTAATGCTCAGCATGTTGATTTGGGTCAGGCCTCACAAAGCAGTCAAATATCTACAGAAGTGACCTTCCCTTTGGCAGAGATCAGTCGCTGGGTGGGGATTAGCTGGATTAATTGTTTGGCAGAGACACCAGGTGGGTACAAATGTTAAAAACTCATCTGTCGTTGCCATTCTGGGGGGGTTGGTTCAACCTGCTGTAGGGTATGGTGCCATTGAGGAAATGGCAATTCCAGTCTAGATTCAGATGTGGAAGGAAAATACAAACATGTGAAATGCCTTTCGCCCAAATTTTGAGAGCTTTCAGACCCAAGGGCTGGCTTTGACTCTATGAAGGTAAACTTAGTCCTCTAGAGGGCATGGTTACACTGATTATATATTTAATAATTAACTAGTATTACCTTGGCTATCTGTTCATTGTCACTGGTATAAATCAGGAGGCAATAGACTGACACAGGTAGAGTTTCATTGTCTTTAAACCTTGTTGTAATGTTTTCCATATAATCTCTCTTCTTGAGGAGGCTGATCCTGTTTGCCAGCGGGTTTGTGTTTGATCACTAGGGAAGCTTTCCAAGAGGCAATTATAATAGAATCATACAGTGGTTTGGGTTGGAAGGGACCTTAAAGACCGTCCACTTCCACCCCCTGCCCTGGGCATGGACACCTCCCGCCACACCAGGTTGTTCAAGTCCCCTCTAACCTGGCCTTGAACCCCTCCAGGGATGGGGCAGCCATGGCTTCTCTGGACAACCTGAGCCAGGGTCTCACCACCCTCACAGCAAAGAAGTTCTTCTTGAGGTCTAATTCTTTCCTTACTACCAAAATCCAACGTGAAAATCAGTGGATCTGTTTTTGACATGTATTTATGCTCCTTCTCTGGTTAATCCTGGCATCCCTTAGGATGCCTGGGCTGGGTCATCTGAATAGCAGCACAATACAGGGTTCATGCCCATCCTTCTCAGAAGGCATGGCAGCTCCAGGCACTAGGTAACAATTATGTGCGTTGGGGCTATCTGGTGGTTGAACTCATCCAACCAAATTTTCAAAGTTAACGAAATGGTGCAGATGTAAATGTGACCACCGTCTCTCTCACTGCGTATGTTTCGCTGGTGTGCAAACAGAGCAGAGGTTTGAATCCAGGACCTCATCAGGCAAAGGAAGATGCTGCATGAGCAGAGCCAAAAATCCGCCTCCTCCACTGAGGCAGCACAAACTGTGCAAAACCCTTTTAATCAAGGAGTCCTCTCTTTATAAACTTACACAAGGCTCGCTTGTCGGTAACGCAAACACCTGCATTTTATTCACTTTTACAATATTTAAATCCCCTTATAAAATAAACGGCTACTTGCTGGAACAATTCCCATGCTGTATGTCCAAGATCTGATGAATTTAAAAGCTATTTTCTAAGATGCACTGGAGAAAGAGAAGGCCTGGAAGCAGCCATCAGCTACTGTTACAAATAGAGAAGTATCAGTATTTTTTGTGGCTTCCTTCGGCTTCTGAGTACATTCCACAGGCATAAGATGTTAAGATTTCTTTCTTGGGTCATTCAGAGTGCCAAACCAACACCTAGGCAGAAGGTTAGCACGTTAATCTGCACTAATTTGTTATCATCACTGAGTCGTGCCACATAGGATCCCTTTACTTCTCTTTCTTAGTTACACTTGGAAGTCATCCTCGGCCATCGCATCCTCCTTACCTTGGACTGTGATAATTATGGTCTTCCATTTTCTCAATTTACTGGCAAAAAGAAATAAAAATACCCGTGTTGTCTTTTTTTGAGTTCATGCTCGAGGCTGAGGAAATTATATTCTTAACTGGTTTAAAAAGATATCGACTGGCCTGCGGGTGAACCAGATGCCTTGGGTTGAATCTGTGCTTCCCGTTTCAACACGGAGCTTACAAAGGCTGGGCTGCCCTTCCCTTGAGCTCTTGCTGCTCACAAACATTGGCCAAAGCCGACGTGGTTCGTTGCCTCACCCAACTTCATCCTTAATAGGATTGCAGGAAGAACGCAGTCTAGAAGAGAGTCTAGTCCCAGAACTTTGATGCTGTCCTGATGACCTGACCTTTCTCTGAAAGTGGTTTAAGGTGTTCTGAGTGAGACTGTAAATCTCTCTTTTTTACTGCCAAAAAAGTGTTCCACTCTAGGCCCGGTTTGTGAAATGGCTGAATTAGCAATTGCTCCTGAAAAACGCAGGCTGGATTTTTATGCACAAGAAAACACCTCTTCATAGCTTAGTTCCTTACAAAGATTTGAATTTACTGTGTGCATCCAGTCAAACTTTTGTTCTCTGATTTTAGGAGCGGAGCCAGGCAAAACTCTCCTTCAAAATAGAAAAAAAAAAAAAAAAGTGATGTAATTTTCTGCTCTCCCTTTTGTCTTTATTTTCAGCTAATACTTGGATGTAGCAGCCACAAGGATTTCCTGTGAGTGCTAAGCTACTGCAAATCTTCAGTTGATTTCTTTGTGCTCAGCCTGCTCGTCTCCCCCTGTCCGCTGGCTGTGTCTGATCTTCATTCAGGAGTTTTGGAGGCGGATGTGCCCTGGGTTTAAATCAGCAGGTCTCTTAGACACCTCAGCTCTGTTACGGTGCTATTACCAGTGTTAAAAATAACGATACAAAATCTTTATGCCAAGCAAGTTCTGAAGCTGCAGTTCCATGGCCAGAGGTCCTCCAGTTGGCTCATTGACAGGAGATCCAGATACCTCGGCATTATGCCGGGGTCTGCGGTGTAGACATCCCTTGACACCACTGTGGGCTGGACACGCTTGTGTAATTTTTTTGCAGGATGAAGGCCACGAGAGAGGAAGAAGGGGGTTGGAACGGGGTTGTGTTGGCTTCGACGCTGGACATGCCGTCTCAGATCATTGTTACTGCAACCCTTTCATTCTAATTCATCCATATCAACCATTTTTTAGGTCTTTTCAGCGTTTTCACTCTTGCCATCATGCTGAAGAAGGCTTTGGCTATGCTTCAGTGTGCTTGGCTGGTGTCAGCGAAGGAGTGAGTGACACCGTTATCCAAGTCTATCTCTCCACCACAGCGCAGACAGCCAAGCACGGTTGGCCCCAATGGATATTGCTCAGCAGATCTTTGTCAGGCTTGTTCAAACAAGATACGTTACTACTGACCTACCAGCTAAAAGTTCATGCCTCTGACTCCAGGATACTTCTTGTCTTTGTGTCATTTGTTTGTTGAAATAATTAGTTATTGTAAGATTATCACATTAAGAGGGATTTTTTGGGGGTTTGTTTTAAGAAGAACGGCATTCTTCTTGCTATCAGATGCTGGGTAGGTAGTTTATTCTTTTGCTTTCTGTTCCAGTGTGGGTTTGGGTTCACAAAAATGAGAGAATCTAAGGTTTGAACAGAGCCAACTGCTTTACAAACCTCCCCAAGCCTTTGCCAATTTAATTCATTGCTGGCTAATGCAGCTCAGGCTTCTTTTAAGTGAAAGGTGCCAATCACGCAGAATTATACAGTGGTTTTGAACAAAGCCAACTCACCTGTTTGCTGGAGACTTGAATCAGACCACCAAATGCATTTTCACTTACGCCTAGAAATGAGCCAAACCCACAGAGTCCAGATCCAGATCTGGCTTCAGGCTCTCATGCTCTGATTCTGATGGACTCTATGGCTTCTTTACTTAAAACACCGTGAGGGTATCAAAGAGGCATGACAGAACATCCAGTCCTGGTTCAGAGCCACCACGGAGTGCGACCTAGTGAACTTTTCACTCCCTGGACAAATTAATTTACAGATTTTGTTCTCATCTACTTTTGATGACTTCTGAACTTTTCCTCAGTTCCCTGATCCATACAAGTTCCTAGGTCAGTTTGGGGGTTGCACATCAAAACTGATGGTGGTCCATCTCATGCTTTCTTCACGCGTAGAGCAGCACGCATTTTGTATCTGGCATCTGAAGCAGCTCATTTTCTTTATATTCCTTGACTGAATTGAGGGGACCTGGCTGTGCTGGGACCTCAAGGAGGAAGGTTAAATTTCATCAAGGCCTTTTTCAAAGAAAATGTAAAAACTAGCATTTGCTATGGGGGCTGATGCACAAACCCGTGTGTCTCATTTGCACCCTCTGGATATCAGGTTGAAATCTAACAAAATGAACACAACTCTTGTCCTGGGTTGAGAGGCCCAGGACTAACATTTCTTCTAATGCTGGGAAAACGGCACTTTTAGAAGACTCTGGTGTCTGAATTAATGAAAATATTTTCTTTATGGCCAGCCAGGCTCTGTGAGATTCAAGGTCTTAGTGGTTTCAAGCCTTGCCAGGGGCAGGGACGAGGAGGAGCAAGGCCTGGGCATTTGACCCAAGCTGCCCAACAGGATTATTTCATACCACGATCATCACATTCACTATAAATTAGAAAAGTTTGCTGCGTAGTGGGCTCTCCCTCGATGGTGGTGGGTCCAGACAACTCCTTGCCCCACTGCCGGACCCCTGAGGCCTCCCTTTCTCCCAAAGCCCTTGCACTCGCAGCGTCCGACATTGGCTGTCCCTGATGGGAGAGCACAGCTCCTGCTGAGGGAATTTGCTGAGTGTAATTTTTGTAAATCTTTTATCAGTGTCAGGATTAATACTAGTTCTTTAGTATTATTGTTAATTATTTAGTCTTATTCTATTAAATCTCCCTACATTTCAACCCTCCCTTTTCTTTGTGCTCCCCAATTCCCCTTTCCTGGGTGGGGAGGGGTCATCGGGTGACAGAATAATTGTCTGCATGACAATAAATTTGGTTTTCTCCAACCATAACAACTCTTCATCTAAGACAGGGACACTACACCCTGTGCAGTCTACTGCATGGAATTATATTGTGGGACATCTTTAGAGTCAAGGTCTTTGTAGAAATACCATAAGAGAACACTCAACGTTTCACATGAGGGGTTGTCTTGGAGTCCACAGTCTAAGCGTTTCTGCGATCCACCAGAGAGTACTGGCTACCAGACACCCAGTATAGCGTTGAGGGATGGTACCCATCCTGTAAAACCTTAATTTCTGAAGTGGAGCATGACTACATCAAGCCCAGCAGCTCCGGGACGGGGTGTGTGTGGAGGTTCCCTGGGGACAGAGGTCAGGTGTGGGGCTGTAGATCTGGGGAACTGTAGCATTTCCGAGTTGAAATTATTATTACTGTGTTTTCAAATTCCCTTTCAAGTTCCTAATTACCAACAGCCAAACCAAAATAGCTTGAAGCCTTGAATCTCTCTGTCCATCCGCAGCCTAACAGCATTGCCAAGCCGTATTCTATTACTACTACTTAGTACAAATTATTTTCTGTCCCTCCAATGTATTTCTAGTTTTAAATAGTACTGATTCTGGTTTTTTGATTCTGTTTTTGCTTCTTTCTCCTTCAGTGACTTTACCTCTGTGGAGTCCCTTGCCATCACAGATGAAGGGCTAATTTTTTTCAGGTCAGTTTGCGGGAATTTAGGTAAATAAGTGGGTATTGCCATAAGTCGTGTATTTTCAGAGGTCAATGAAAGTGCATATATTTCCATTGCCTCTGGAGAGATTTTTAACCTTAGCTTCTTGATAAATAGATTAAATTTCCTTTTTGCTGGCAAGAGTGAGAATAGCACTGTTTGCCGACTCATTGCTTGCACATTTGGTGTGGGGCTTGGAGAATGTGGCTGCCCTTAATTGCCTTCCATGGAGAGTCCATCCTGAACACCTTGACGTGACCAAATTTCCCCCTGACTGCAGGGGCAGCTTGTGCTGGGGAAGGAGAGCAAGAGCAAAAGCCCACACAGGTGGGCACCACTCCCCTCCCAGCCTCTCCCCGCACAGAAATGCAGCCCACCCTCGTGGGAGGAGGAACTGTTTTTGCATAAAATGGAAAGAACCTCAGTGTAGGATAAGGACAGAGAGTGTGAAGCAAGGCATGCTGTCTCCAAAATAAGTTAAAAAAAAATAATATATATATAATAATACGGATGTAGAAACAGGTGTTCAGGATATGTCTTTCCCACCTTACATCCCTGTCCAAGCTAATCTACAGTTGAGGACACAAAACAGCACGAGCGTTCCTCCTTCTCCCGATACAACTGCGTTCATTCTTGTGTCCCACAGCTTTCAGCACCAGGCATATTCCCTTCACACGGAGCATAGCTCACATACCTCCTCCACCACAAACACACATCCTACTCCTGGTCTTCCACGCTTGCAAGTGCAGAGTGAGTGGATAAAATTATACTTCACTTTGGTATCGACCGTTGCCGCAAGGTAGATCCTCTTCATCTCCGCATGTTCTTCTTGGTTGCAGAAGTCTGAGCTGCACCAAATGGCTTCCTCTTCTTAAAAAATAATCTGTGAAATCAAGGGAGGGGATTAGGTGCTTGTTTCAGTTACATAGAAATGGATATCACCTTCAGGTGGGAAAATAAACTATCTGATCACACATAGATCTCGCCCACAAGGGGCTCTCCTCAGCAAATCCAGTGTTCTTCTGAGACAAAAGGCAAGTCATGGTATTTGCAGTAGACCATCTGATACATTTGGGCTCCTAATGCTGATCAGAGTGTTTTGAATGAAAATGTTCAATAATTCAAACTAGTAATAGTAAGGCATGGCTATAATTAGGGTTTTTGCTCCTGGAAGATGGGCACTCGGGTGTATATTGCAGCATTAAACAGTTCTTTGTGGTCTCAAAATACTGCGAAGTAGTCATTGAAAGGACATGCCAGGTAAGGAATTGTAGCTTTCACAGTGTTGGGAGAGATGGAAGGATCACTAGAGACCTCAGGACTACCCTTTTCTTATCACGGTATCGTTAGTAGCTGTACTAAAGTCTCCAGGAAGAGGCTGTGAGATGGCCAATGAGTTTTCTAACACTGCACCACTGCAGTGGCAGCACTAGTAGGATTTTGCAGCATTTATGGCTGTCAGATATCCCAGAAAAGCCATCTAGGGGCCCAGTCCCCATGGGAATGCTTGTGTTCCAGTTGTGCCAGTACTTCTGCTCGCTTGCAGGACGCAGTATTTCCTCTCAGCCACTTTCAATTGCTCCCTAATAAGGGAATGAGGAGGAAGGCCAACATTTTACCCATGGTATCAGGCTTTTTTACCTCTTTCTGCCCATCCAGGTCACGTTTCTTTCACTCCCACCTGGGGATCATAGAGTCATAGAATGGTCAGAGTTGGNAAATTGGATCTATGGATCCCCATAGGTGTCAGATTATTTCAAGTAACAATGCTGATGTAATGATGAGGTGAAAATAAATTCAGGAAATGTAGATTTAAAGGTTACAACCTGATGGAAAGTCAGGAAATGAGGGTTGTGAGACCCTGGCCCAGGTTGCCCAGAGAAACTGTGGCTGCTCCATCCCTGGAGGGGTTCAAGGCCAGGCTGGATGGGGCTTGGAGCAACCTGGTGTGGTGGGAGGTGTCCCTGCCCAGGGCAGGGGGGTTGGAACTGGATGATCTTTGAGGTCCCTTCCAACTCTAACCATTCTATGGGTCTCAATCAGAAAATTGCATGGATGGTACAAAGCCTTAAGTGTCTGCAAGTCTGGAACTACTCAAATTCAGCCTCGAGTCACCTCATTCTGCACTGAGATGGGAGACATTTGTACCTTCCTGGATGGGATAGAGAAGAAAATGACGTTTCTATTCTGAGTCACGTTTCTGGAAATCTGTATGACATACCAGGAGCCTCTGGCCACAGGGATGGGAGAGTTCTGCTGCAGTCCCACACCTCCATCGTGCTCTTCTTCCAAGAGGCTCATCTGCAGCTCTCACTTCAGTCTTCACCGGGTCGGAGGGGCTGCAAAGTGAGAAGGAGGAAAAAGAATTGACTCGGTGTCTGTGGAAATCCTATTCTTGCATTTACCCCAGCCGCCAGATGTGGAAGTGGCTGCAAGTTTTGGACTTGAGCAGACTTTTACTTCTCATTGACTGGTAATTTGTGGGAAGCTCTGAAGGGGTTGACGCATCGTCCAAACCTCCTCGCCTGTTCTCTTGGCTTCCAGCACAGCTGTCGAGGGGTCTAAAGCTGGGCTGGAAATCTGCAGCCAGGGTGTCTCACCATTAATCCTGCCATTTCACCCTGCAGATCTGACCTCTTTAAGAGTGATTTGATGTTTCTTTAAGCAACACCCCATCTCTATGAAGAGAGACAGCCAGCAGAGGAGAAGTTTCAAGCTTGCTATTTTTGTTTAAGCTGTTGGAACAGTATGGACATAATGTAAGTAACTGGACCAGCCAAGAGGATGTCTGTCAGTCAGTGACTCAGTCTTCAGATCAGACAGATGCAAGCCCATATAAACAGGTTCAGCCCAAAAGTCATGATAATAAATAATTTATTTTCGTACATTTCCAAACACCAGATACAGTAAAGTGAGTGTTTTCTTTGGATGTAGGCATTGCTGGTCGGCTGTACTTGCTTCCTGCACCAGCAATAACATGTTCTGAGTGAGTAGAGGGAGACTCTGACCACCGTTCTGCCAGAGCCTCCTTGGTTCTTGGTTGAAGTCTTAGGAAATTGCTCTGAAATACCTTCATGCACTGTTTTGAGGTACACGGCATCGTCAGGTTTGCACTCTGTGGCTTGGAGCACTGCAGCGATCGAATGGGCCAGGTGAGCACCTGGAGAAAGCTGACTTTTAAGGTGTTGGGTTTTTTTCTCACCATCGCGGGATTGCTGATTTACACACAGCACATGTGAAACATCCCAGGACACTTAAAGATGATTTTAGGTTGTGTGAACCGCCACCTAAACCTGGGAAAAGGAATACATGGCAAAAGACTCGGATTGAGATGCAGAAACATGGAAGCTTGACAGGGAATTCTCCTGTGGATGCTGTCCTTCATCCAGAGTCCTCTACTGGACCCCGGTGTCAGTCTTCTTGCAAAGGAGATATGGGAGAGAAACCAGAGGTCAGCCTAAAATACCATTTCCTGCAGTTTGGAAGCATGGTACTTTGAGGTCATTCTGTACTGTCAGAGGATGCCTAGAGGTGCACAAATAGATCACATGGTGATACCAAAGAAGACCTCTTGCCCAGGGCTGCTTTGGGCAGATCCATGGCACAAACCCTCTCTTCCCTGGGACCCTGTTCTCTAACCTGGCATGGGAGGCACCAACTGTGGAATTCAGGGCTTGGGACTACCGTGAGGAGTGTGTCAGAAGGAAAGTCCTTGAAGAAAGATGAGGCTTTTGTCCTCAGTCATCTCATAAAGCAGGGCTGTGTGGGATGGGGACATAGAAATACTCAAGGAGGACAGCAGCTCACTCCAAGGAGTCCATGGGAGCTCCAAGAACAGTCATTTATGCTGCTCAGAAGAGCCTGACCGAATCTACAGCCACATGAACTTGATGTAGATGCAGCAGACTGGTCTGTGATGATTTAGGGTTCATATCAGGTGGTCATGAAGCATTTGAGATGCCTGATGATCTGATGCAAACTTTTTAATAACTTACATGTTTATATTTTCACTGTCTGCGTGCTGGGTAACATCTGATACAGCAGCAAAAATACATGCACAAAAATGCAGATAAAGTTTCCAGATACTTCAAGTGCTCTCTGCAAGTTCCATTTAGAGCAGAATTCATCAGTAAGCTGGATGTGATCTTGCCAGGAGAAAGGAAGAATAAAGCATGCAGTGTCATAAACAGCGTATTCTAAGGTAAGTGGTCTCTGAGTCTTAGCCACGCACCTGACTTGGAGGACAAACAATGTGAACTGTCACCGAAATCTTTAGCCAGGATCACTATTGAATGTGGTCATCTAGGGAGGCTTACAAATAAATATTTAATATCCTCTGGCTGCGCTTGTGTTGTATTTGCCTCATTGAGGAGAAGATGCAAGCTGCTTCTCACTCAGCTCCCAGGGTAACGTGGCAGATGCAAACCTGGGGTCACACACCCCTGTATTTGCAGCAGCTCTGTTTGTATCTATGAACTGAGACATCGGTCTGTCTCCATTTACAGATCAAACACCATGAAAAATCACGGGAGGTGATTCTCCCCCTCTATTCTGTGCTCCTGAGACCCCACCTGGAGTCCTGTGTCCAGCTCTGCAGTCCTCAACAGAGGAAGGACATAGAACTGTTGGAACGGGTCCAGCAAAGGGCCAC
>VZRU01005991.1:85044-96504 GCA_013398155.1 Pedionomus torquatus
CATACAGAGGTTTTGGCTTGAGGGATGCTGATGCTTCTCCCTCGTGGTTTTGGATCTAGCAGCAGTGTGCAGAGCGCTCGGCACCATACCCTGACACAGGATCAATGTGATTTCTTTTGCGTTACTGTCAGCCTGCCTTCTGTATAGACTACAGATCTGCTGGCTGAGACACGGTGTGTCTCCAGCGTAAGAGACAGTCATTGCCAAAAAGGTAGTCAAAGCTATTATCCCAGTTTAAGGGAAGAGAACGGAGCCTTAGAAATAACTGACGTTTTCAAGAAAGCACAACCCCTACTAGGGCTAGGTTGGGGCTAAGTACGACATTCTCTGCGCATTGAATTAACATAAGCAGGCTTTCAGGAGAGCATTCTAGACCTCCCAGATTGGAATTTTTCTGGTGTAATGAAAGGGAGTTTCGCAGGTCCATCCTCTACCAGCATCACTATGTAACTGGCGCAAAAGAGAATTTAATAACTGGACTAAATTATTAACACAGGGCTGGGATATTTCCAACGTTGAAAAAGGGACAACTGGATTGTTTACCACAGGGGCATTCCTCAAAGGAAACTAATTAAAGCGTCACATCTATGTGCTAATGTATATCCAGCAAGGGAATTTTTGGCCAGAGAAGGGCAAGAAACTGATATCAAATCTTGCTGACACTGGAGACCTTCAAGCCCCTCCTGGATGCAGTCCTGAGGGATGGAGGGATGAGGGGTAATGGTTTTAAACTGGAAGAGGGGAGATTTAGATTGGATATTAGGAAAAAATTCTTTACTGTGAGGGTGGTGAGACACTGGAACAGGTTGCTCAGAGGAGTTGTGGGTGCCCCATCCCTGGAAGTATTTAAGGCCAGGCTTGATGGGGCTTGGAGCAACCTGCTCCAGTGGGAGGTGTCCTTGTCCGTGACAGGGGGGTTGGAACTCGATGATCTTCAAGGTCCCTTCCAGCTCTAACCATTCTATGATTCTATGTGCTCTGGGCAGTCCTGCTTTAGCAGGGGAGTTGGACTGGAGGATCTCGAGAGGTCCCTTCTAAATCTGACAATTCCATGATTCTGTGATTGCCAGACCTGCTCCCACATATTGGCTACTGCCCACAAGTACAGAATGCAAGAATTAAAAGACATAATCAAATTTGTCAATTATTGGCAGAAGAGGCAAAAAAAGAAGGTTGGATAGCATCCCAAGAAACATTACTGAGAGATCGGCAAAATGAATTATTTAAAGACGACTTAATATTTGTTAGGGATAATCAGCGCTATTATTCCTGTTAGCAATGCCACTGCACTGCATCTGTAGGACATATGGATGTCAGGTGGTCTGCTGAAAGCCAGAGGAGGACTTTGAGGGTGTTTTGGGATACGTAGTGTGACCAAGAACCCAGCTTAGGCTTTTCCAGGGTAAGTAGTCCCTGTGTGCACACATGGAACCACAAGGCTGGTGCCTCTCGGCTGTCACAGCCTCAAAGCCTTATGTGCTAGACAGCAGATTTGCACTTTGGGCTCACGTTTTCCATCCCAGGCACGTGTGGCTGAACAGCACGCATGCTTCCAGAGTGCACATCCCCGTTCCCTCGGGGATTCCCTGTTAAGAAAGGCGGCAGCCCTGACCTCCCGTGTCGCATCTCGTGATGCTGCGAAGCCCCGTGTCTCCACAGCTTCCCATCTGCCTGAGGGTGGTCCTGCCTCTGCCATTGCCACTGCTGGGGGGCAGTGTTTGAAGATGGTTGGTGTGATGGCCAGTACCAGTTCATATATCCCTGCAGGCTGTTGCTGCACTGCAGCATCCTCTCCAGACACAGTGACAGCGGTGGTCGCAGAGCTAACGAGCCATCGGCCCCACCAGCACCTCAAGCAGATGCCAGGAGCCACTTTCCCAGGCAGTGAGTCCACCTCGTGTAACGGAGCTCCTTTGCCCTCCGAGGGGTTTTGTCAACACCTCGGTATTATTAAAATGTTGTTTTTAAGGTCAATTTCCTTTTCTTTTCTTTGTAGTTTATAGAGTGTTGCTGAAGACCTTCTCCCAGGCGAAAATGAGGATCAGTTCCAGGTTTGCAATCATATCAACAGTAGGTTTGTGATTTATTTCTGAGGTACCTGTGTAATTACCCGTACCCCACATGCACCCACCCACCCCCATTCACACTGTGTTTCCCTGTAGCTAATGAGCTTTCCCAGAGAGAAGGAGGAGGAGGAAGAGGAGGAGAAGGAGGAGGAGGACTGGTGTGTTCACTAACCCCCCCCATGCAAATGAATGAGCTTCTAAAATGATTCCAGCCTCTCTGTAAAGACAGTGTGTCCCAAAAGCTGTCAGGCCTTATTGTAAATGTAAATGGCTCAGCTTTCTTAAAGTGAACATTTCTGCCAAGTTTTGCCAACAGCATCATGTTTCCGTTCTTTTCTTCCACTATTTTTGTTTTGGTCAAGATGTTGGTGGATTTGTTTTGCCATCACAGCTTCTGTCGCCTCTACCAGCGTGTTGCCTCTGCCAGGCAGGGTTTGGATGGTGGTGAGGAGCTTACAGCCCCGAAAGATACTCTCAAATATTGGGATATCTGAATCCCAACATGTGCTGGTACCAGGAAATGTTTGGAGCAGTGGTTGTGTTTTGAAAATATGAAGTGGTACCAAGTTTAAGTTAAATAACTTTGCCTTGCAGCGGTAGGATGAGCTTTGTCAACCTAAAGCTATCCATTTTGGATGTCTCTACACCTGAAAGGAGGCTGTAGAGAGGCGGGGGTTGGTCTCTTCTCCCANNNTTTTTTTGTTGTTTTCTTTTTTTTTTTCTTCCCTCCCCCACCCCCCCATTAGTTGGACTAGATGATCTTAAAAGGTCCCTTCCAGCCTAGGTGATTCTGTGATTCTGTGATTCTGTCTTTGCGGGGTTCCATTTTTGCACCAGCTGCGTGAATCTGGGCGTATCTGTGCATTGCAGGGAGGTGATGCCAAGCAGAGCTTCTCCAGGTGGAGGTGTGGGGGACCATCTGGTAGCCCATTAGAGCAGCTAGCTGGTCACCAGCCCCTGTTTGTACCAGAAAGCCCAAGTGTGGGGCTGGAAGCTCAATCTGGCAAGTGGACGGTGCCAGCTGGTGACTTGGGTGCCGGCCGGTGCCCAGCCTGCCGGTAGAGAGCCCGGGGCAGCCTTTTAACTCTGTCTGAAGCGAGCTGCAGGTTGGCCCCCAACATAAATGAGAGCAGCCTGGAGACTGTTATAAATTACTGGGGCTGCTCCAGCCCCAGAGGCAGGCACACATCTGGCCAGGCTCCCACTGGGGGACCAGTGCTGGAGGTATTGAGTTGGCTCCATCTCACAGTCAGACTTCCCTTCACTGGGGTGATCTTCTCATGGATGCTTAGACCAGGGTTGGGATATCAGAGCTGGGAAGCCGTTTCCATCTTTGTTTCTCTGGAAATACGAATCCTGATGTAAAGTGGTGTCAGCCTCCATGCCTACGATCAGCCCACCGGCCAACCTGCCCTAGGTGGGACCACCCTTTTCTCCCCATCACCAGTAGCTCTCTTCAGGGTTCCTTGACAAGGACCTGGCTTTTTTTCTGCCCATTTTGTGGATCAAAACCGGCAAAGCCACCTTCAGCTTCTGTCCAGGTGCAGACATCTGAGTTCAGACACCCTGTGCTGATGTTCTCCAACCATTGTGCTGGATTTCTGGGCTGATGGGGGTGGAGGTCATGCAGCCTAACATCCCTTTGCAGCCTAATGCCCTCCCTGCACCGCTCTGAGGAAGGATCAGGGCCCTTTGTGTTTTAACTATCTAGACCCGGGATACTGCTCTGCATCTCCTTTTCAATTTGAAAGATTTTAAGCTTTCACTTTTTTCTATAATCACTTGAAAATGAACTTTTGAAAAGGCAGACAGGAAAAAAAAACCACCACACCAGTACAAACTAGTACCAAGCCCTGACAATGTCACTTTTTTCCTGAAATGGGGCATAAGTAAAGCAGACGGCAGCTCTGGAATGTAATGAATGATTGATACAAAGCAGCATGGCCAACACGCTGGAGGGAAGGGATGCCATCCAGAGGGACCTGGACAGGCTGGAGAGGTGGGCTAGTGCAAATGGCATGAAGTTCAGCCAAGCCAAGTGCAGGGTCCTGCACCTGAGATGTGGCAATCCCAGGCACAAATACAGGTTGGGCAGAGAATGGCTGGAGAGCAGCCCTGAGGAGAAGGACTTGGGGAGTGCTCACGGATGAGAAGCTCCACATGAGCCGGCAGTGTGCGCTGGCAGCCCAGAAAGCCAACCCCAGCCTGGGCTGCATCAAAAGAAGCGTGACCAGCAGGTCATGGGAGGTGATTCTGCCCCTCTGCTCTGCCCTTGTGAGACCCCACCTGGAGTCCTGTGTCCAGCTCTGGAGTCCTCAACAGAGGAAGGGCATGGACCTGCTGGAACGGGTCCAGCAAAGGGCCACAAAGATAATTAGAGGGTTGGAGCACCTCTGCTGTGAAGACAGGCTGAGGGAACTGGGGCTGTTCAGCCTGGAGAAGAGAAGGCTCCAGGGGAGACCTTGGAGCAGNGGGAGGTGTCCCTGCCCGGGGCGGGGGGTTTGGAACTGGATCATCTTGAAGGTTCCTTCCAACTCTAACGATTCTACGATTCTATGATTTAATTCACTTATCCGCAGGTAATTTAGTTGCTCCTGAGGATGGATGAAAACCCTTTTAAGTGCACTTCCCCTTGCACAGTTTAGGTGGAGGAGGAAGAGTGTGGGCCAGTCTGCTTGACAAAGGGCAGTGCTTGGCAGCCTGGGCGCTCACCCTCACTCGCTGGACACCGCTCTGTTTCCCCCTATTAATTAGTAATCAGGCTTGGTGTTGGCTTTCTGCTTGGGGGAAAAGTTCATCTTGTCATTTCAGTGCCCCTGAGTACCCCAAAATTCTTCAGCTGGCACAGAAATGACATGGAAGAAAATTAAACAGAAAATGGTTTTGCTCTATATTCAGGTAAATGAGTATGATTTCAGGTCTGTAAGCTAACGCATCTCCTTCTATAAACGTCATTCTTAACATCAGGTAGGAAGTTTGGAGGGTTAAATGGTTGGGATCTGGAAAGATTTCCCACTAGTGATGGAGGCCTGTCAACCTGGCAGCCAGGCTCACCTCCCGCATTGGTCTCCAATGCTCTAGAGATGCTGCTCTAAAAACCTCCTGTGCCAAAACACAGGCCATTTCCAGGAAAAAAGGAAAAGTGTTCAGTTTTATCCTCCTCAGCCTCTTCAAGTGGGTAATGCAATGTTCACACGCAAAGGCTGAGCCACATCCCGCTGGGATCCACTCACTCCAGTGGATTTTGGGAGAGAGAAGATCTTAATTATATCATTATATATTGTATGATATCATTATATATTGTGTGATATCATTATATGCAACAAAACTTGTAGACGTGCTGGAGTATTTGCAAGATGCCTTTAAAACACTATTCAGGGGAGGCGTTTTCAGAGACAGCACATACTAAATGGACAATAACAATGACGAAGATCCTGAAAAAATCGGAGGTTTGGGGAGAATTTCTGAAAAATCAGGATTTCTAGATGAAAGCCTGCTTTCATTCTGCCACTTCGCTGGCTGCCCGGCAGGAGTTGGGAACTAGATGCTCCCATTCCCCTCCAAAATACGTGTTTTGGTAGTAAAACATCATCTCCCAGTTCTCCTCACCATCTCCCAATTTGTTCAGGGTTGGGGTTTTTTTCTCCCCAAGTATTAAGGCTTTAAGATAAAAAAGGAAGGTTTTAAGGAATTTTGACAGTTTTCACCAAAGATTGAAAAATGGATTATGGGATATATCCCTAGCCCTTATTGCGGATGTGAGATGAGTATCAGCTGCCTGTCGAGAGGCACGTGGTCCTGTGGGGTACCCTCGGTGGTCGGAGGTGTGAAGGATTCCCCAGCCACGCACGCTTTCTCGGCGGCCGCCTTTCTTCTGCTATCTTAACGATGTCTTCATTGATTTAGTGGCATATCTAGGGCTGAGCGTAGCTCCCAGGAAACTGTGTACAATTCAGCTGACCTCAGCAGACCTGCCCCAGAGAGCAGAATTCAGCTGGATCTCCCTGTTCTGCGATGTTTTGGAGTCTCCTGGATGAAAGGTGCTATGGAGGTATGGAAAAATCTCGTTTCTTTCAAAGTGCGGGGGGTGCATGGGAGGGGAAGGGAGGTCTGTGCATGGCTATGTCAGCCCGGGGAGTACAAAGTGGCTTCCCATATGGTCAGTTTTTAGGGTTTCTCCTGTTTCAAATCTGCATAAATGGCCCACTCAGGGAGGCCCAACTATTAAAAACAGCTGACAGCGAAAAAGGGGGAGGTAAACGCCAAGCAAGCAGCAAGTAAACTCTGTGACTGAGCTGACAGATGGCAAATTAATGTTGTCAAATAGAAAGAAGTACATAAAGCTAAGGAGCACTATGACCAGATTGCTTTCTTGCACATGAAGTCTTTAATCATATGGATATCCTTGCTATTTTTACTCTAATGAGATTGGGAAAGAAGAATAAGACTAAGGCATCAAATTAAAGACGAATTTGCTTTGAATCCAGAAGAAATCGAAGCCCTTGCAGAAACGAGGAGAATTATTTGCCAGGCAAAATTAGTGTCACAGATGAACTTGTTTGTGCTTCTGAATTTTGACATGTTTATTTTATTGGTAATATTGCTGTAGCCCAAGAGCATAATAGCCAGGGTCGGTAGGCAGTCAAAGGAAGTCGACTGAAAACTGATGGTCGTGGAGCTTTTCGCCCTTAGGCAAAGGCAAAAAAAAAACCAAACCCGACCCACCAAAACCCTTCCATCTACTCATTGGTAAAAGGAAACAAAAAAAGAACAAAACATTTCCGTTGTACAGTGCAAGTTGGTGAAATGCCAGTGGGCCAAATACACCAGCATAAAATAACACTTTGCCCATCGTGAGTTTGATACTGAGAGTTTTGTTCCACTTTGCTTTGTTCCCCTTATTCCTTTAATGGTAAGCGTGAGGATGCCTTTTAATCAAGAGGTTGATGTGGGCTCTGACAACTATTAAGGTATTCACACCTCTGATTAAAGGGAGAATCGGCCTGTATCTGAGCAAGGAGCTTGGTAAACAAATACATCAATCATGGGAACATATCCCCCAGTATGTGTGTGGTCAAAGAAAGCCAGCCAAGGCAGTTAAAAGGAAGCAATTTTCCACAGTGCTTGGAGGTAGGTAATATAAAATAATCCATAATTAAGTTTAATCGTGGCTTATCAGGCCTTTCTAGGACTGTGAGCATTGTGGTTAATGTTTAACATATTATGTTTGTTATAAGCTTTCTCTGATGCCATTTCATTGATACTACAAGCTCATTTTATTTGGAAGTGGCAGATGTGACAGCTCTGTCTGGAGCTAGATTGGTTCCTGATGCAGCTCAGGATGGCTGCAGCGAGCACTGATGTTACATGGACTAGATCCTCTGCTGATGAAAAATGGATTTGGTCAACGAAGCCAATGGAGCAATCCAATTTACATGTAAGAGCCTGGCCCAGCTATTGGTGCTGGTGCTGTCTAATGGCTCCATCCAAGTCCCTAAGTCTAAGTCCTTCATTCCAGTATCCAGAGGGAGCTCCAGGAGAGCTGGAGAGGGACTCTTGGTCAGGGAGGGGAGTGATAGGACGAGAGATAACGGTTTTAAATTGGAAGAGGGAGATTTAGATTAGATCTTAGGAAGAACTTCTTTGCTTTGAGGGTGGTGAGACACTGGAACAGGTTGCCCAGGGAAGTTATGGCTGCCCCATCCCTGGAGGGGTTCAAGGCCAGGCTGGATGGGGCTTGGAGCAACCTGGTGTGGTGGGAGGTGTCCCTGCCCAGGGCAGGGGGGTTGGAACTCGATGATCTTTGAGGTCCCTTCCAACTCTAACCATTCTATGATTCTATGAAGTCTAGGCTTAAGCTAGAAGCTGCTTTGAACCCCTTATAAGGACAGTCATTTTTTCACTAGAAAGGGAAAGTAGCACCTGCTACTTCTAAAGAACCTTGGACCTTCTCTTGCCTGCATCAGGCAAAGAACCACCTGAATTCTAAAGAATTCAGTCAGACCTGAATGGGAGATGGGAATACAGGTGGTGAAACGGTTGGTGGTGGCCAAGGCTGTTTGCTATAAAGAAGTCTGCTGTCCCCCAAGCCGTGTATTCTGTGGTTTTACAAAATGGAATTAGGTTAGCAGAGTGGAAAGACATCTCATTGCTGCAAATGGCTTTCACAGAATCATAGAATCACATGGGGGTGGGAAGGACATCTGGAGCTCATACAGTCCAACCCCCTGCCAGAGCAGGTCCACCCAGAGCAAGTCCCACAGGAACATGTACAGGTGGGGTTTGACCATCTCCAGAAACAGAGACTCCACCACCTCTCTGGGCAGCCTCTGCCAGGGCTCTGCCAACCTCACAGGAAAGAAGTTCCTCATGTTGAGATGAAACTTCTTATCTTAAAGTTTGTGCTCATTCCCTCTTGTCCTGTCACTGGGCACCACTGAAGAAAGACTGGCCCCTTCCTCCTGAAACCCATCCTTGAAGTATTTATAGGCGTTGATTGAATCTCTCCCTCAGTCTTCTCTTCTCCAGGCTAAAAAGCCTCAAGTCCCTCAGCCTTTCCTTGTAAGAGAGATGTTCTAGTCCCCTCATCATGTTTGTAGCCCTTTGCTGTACCTTCTCCAGCAGTTCCTTGTCCATCTTGAACTGTGTTTTTTTCCCACCTTATGGGAAGTGGACAGTCTGCTACTTCAGGCTGTCCTGGAGTAGGCAAGTTGTCCTTCCATGAAACTGATACCAGGCAAATGCAGAAGCTTGAGAAGAAAGTAGTGTTCAGCCTCTGTGGTTTCAAACTGACCCCACTGCCAGTGGTCACCAGCTTCAGCTCTACGCATGAGGTGCCGTAAATGAGATACCTGGTGAGAGCAGACAGCAGCAATGGAGAGGGAAGGGAAGGGAAGGGAAGGGAAGGGAAGGGAAGGGAAGGGAAGGGAAAGAAACTCGTCACTGAGCACCAGCGCAGGCCGTAGCAGCTTCACAAGCTTAAATACAGTGTCAGAGACTTTATTTCTAAAGGGCCCAACCTACCAAACTTTCAAATACATGGGGTTTTTTCAGCATGGAGCCAGCAGCAGCAGCAAATCATAAAGCAAACCAAGTCACAAATTCACACCTTTGAACACTGTATATAAGCAGAAGCATTAAAAAAATGGAGGCTGATGTAGGAGGATCTGTTACTCCATCCTAACTTGATCAAACTAAAATCAATGCTAATGCTGGGAGAAAGTTGGTTTACTTCACTTTTGTGCCAGTAACATCTCAACCAGTAACATTGGGATCTCAAGTCTTTTAGTAAATCAGTTTCACAGAATCAGGAAATTGTGAGAGTTGGAAGGGACCTCTTGAGATCCTCCAGTCCAACTCCCCTGCTAAAGCAGGATTGCCCAGAGCACATCCCTCAGGACTGCATCCAGGAGGGGCTTGAAGGTCTCCAGAGAAGGGGACTCCACACCCTCCCTGGGCAGCCTCTGCCAGGGCTCTGGCACCCTCACCCAAAGAAGTTTTTCCTCATATTTGAATGGAACTTCCTGTGGTCCAGCTTGTGCCCATTGCCCCTCATCCTGTCACTGGGAACCACTGAAAAGAGTCCAGCTCCATCCTCCTTCAACCCACACTACAGACACTTACAAGCATTAATGAGGTCTCCTCCCACCCTTCTCCTCTCCAGGCTCAAGAGTTCCAGCTCTCTCAGCCTTTCCCCGTGAGAGAGATGCTCCAATCCCTCCAGCATCTTTGTTGCCCTATGCTGGACTCTCTCCAGTAGTTCCCTTTCTCTCTGGAACTGGGGAACCCAGCACTGGAGGCAGGATTCCAGTTGTGGCCTCCCCAGTGCAGAGCAGAGGGGGAGAATGACCTCCCTCCACCTCCTGGTCCTCTTGGCCACAAGGGCACATTGCTGGCTCATGGAAGGTTTACTGTCTACCAGGACCCCCAGATCCTTCTCAGAAGAGCTTTCCAGCAGGTCCACCCTAACCTATGTCAGTGCCTGGAATTCTTCCTCTTACTCTTGTTGAACCTCAGAGAAGAACCTATTCTTCTCTGCCCAAGTCTCCAGCCTGTCTTGGCTGTCAGGTCAGTTTCTTCAGGAATTATGTATTTAGATGACATCATTCAGGTTTAACAGCTCTATATACAGAAATCTATACGGTCTGTAAGCCACACTCATGGACTGAATGCTAAAATCTTGGTCTGAGCCTAAGGAGGGTCATCTTAGTGGCCTGTGACCACTGGGGCTTCCTAGGAACGTGACTTCGTTTTCCCCAAAATGTCAAACTTCTTGTATACCTTTTAAAGAGAGTATTTTGACATGAGTAATCCCAGGGCTGGGCTTGCTTCTCAGAACTGCTGCTATATATCATAAGTATATAACGTTTACTTCAGTGTAATGCTGCAAATCTTTTTTCTCAGTGTCACAGCGTTTAACTAGAGCTGAGCAAATTTTTGCAGACAGAGATTTTTGTCTCCCATTTCAGAAAGAAATCCAGTTTGGAGCTCAGTGGGAACTTTTCATTTATCAAAACATGCCATTTTAAGACTGTCAAAATAAATGCTCTTATGGACTGAGATGACATTTACATCATTTAATTTATAATCTTTAAAATCAAAAAACATCATCCTGATTACAAAGAAAAAAAAAAAGTAAAGTTCACTTAAATGCAAAATATCAGATCTTAACTTGGGTGAGAAAGTTGGAGAAAATATTCTGGGGAGGGGATGTAGTTTAAAGCATCGTTGTCTGCTTTGGCAGTTCTTTGGTAGACTGAAAAACAGGTTATTTGCAGAGCTCCCCCTTTTTAATTAACTGAGAGGATATCTGTTGACTGTTTTTCAAACCTACCCTCATGGCTTTATGGTTAAATGCTGTTTCCCAGTTTTTTATCCAGGCCATCATATTTTCCAGGTCCCTTTGAATTCAGGCACATCTGGACTGGGGCAAGCCTCCTTCATTTATTTTTGCTGCGGACTTGCTGAGCCATGCCAGGGTTTCTCCGAGCCTGATTTCCAGGCTCCGTGTCTTTGAGTGCCAAGAGTCTTCAGCATCCCCCCAGGGCATGTGACTCCCCGCAGCACTTGGGGATCGGCTCCTGATCCTCTATCACCTCATTTCCATGAAAAATCCCACCCTCAGCCTGCAAAGCAGAAGCAAACGTGCCAAGAGAGGGGAGGTCAGGACTGAGAGCCCCAAGGTCTGTTAGAAACGGTGTGACCAGCAGAATTAGGGAGGTGACTGTCCCCCTGGTGAGGGGGACACTGTTGAGGCCACACCTTGAGTGTTGTGTCTAGGTCTGGGCACCTCAACACCAGAGAGGTCTGGAGGGGCTGGAGCGAGGGCAGAGGAGGGCAACGGAGTTTATAAAGAGCAACTGCAGGAGCTGGGATTGCTTAGTTTGAGGAAGAG
>VZRU01005994.1:14342-45227 GCA_013398155.1 Pedionomus torquatus
GTTCTGAAATGGAAGGAAAACCAGATGGGGGACATTCATCAGAATCAGGTTTTGGTTCAAGCTGCTGGACAAGGTCTTAATGCTTGCATTCACTGTGAGTGGCCCAGACCAGGACTAATGGTCTATTTGAAACCTTCTCAGAGCTCCAAGTCTGAGCCTCTGTGGCAGGGCAGCTCCTCCCCACCACCACTCCCACAGTCTGCTTGTTTGGTTTGGGTGGTGGGCTCTGTGGGACATGGATTTTAACTGAGAACAGGCAGAGAGCTCCATCTGAGCCCTTAGTTGCTGCCACAATACAAATGGCAATGGGCTTTCTATTATTCAGCAGAATTCCTGCTCAGATGAATCTCCTAAAGCTCACATTTTTCCAGAATGGAGGGTGGTAATACTTAGATGGCTAATTCTGCTGCAGAACTAGCTGAGTTTGCGAGCATGTTTTAGCTGCGGTCTCTTTCTTTGTCATCATCAAAGTCAGTGAAATGGTAGGGAGGGTGAAACAGAGGTGAGGTTTGCTTGCAGCCGAATTGTACTGGTGTCCCGGGGTTCTTTCTTTGTCATGGAGGCAGTGCAGCCTGCCTATGACTAAGCTTAGAAGGCAAGGTTCAGTCAGCTTTCATTGTCTCTTTCTATGTCAGCTGTACAAAGTAAATGACAATTAAAAGGCATTGTCTGATGTTACCTACTAAAGCTGGTAGCTTTAGTTCGGAGTTCTCCTATTCCTACCCTAATTGTCAGTGAAAAAGATCTTTTTCTCCTGTGTGTTTTGAAGCCTCAGGTGGTCACTTGCAGCCATAAATTTGGATTAGGTCTGTCGTACGCATGAGTGATCAGTTGTCAAAGACACCTGAATAATTCTTTGTCTCTCTACCTCTACTAGAGAAATAGCACACAGACTCACAGCAAATCCTGTATAGGCATTCAGGACAGGCTTTGTCCCCATGCCTTTTGCAAGAAAACCATCCCTTTGTTGGAAGGGGCTTCATCTGATTATCAGCATTTCACTCACATGGCACATCCATCCATCCATCCTTCAGCTATCCATCCTTCAGCTACCCTGATATTGCCTGTTGCCAGGAAAGGAACACAGCGGTGCACAAGCAATCTACATTTCTGACCTGAGGATATAGTGTGCCTTAAGGTGATGACTGGAGCAGTGCCCTTCTGGACCTACTGTTTACCAATAATGAAGACTTTTTGGGAGCTTTGCCCACAGTGACCGTAAAATTGAGAAGTGTAAGATTCTAAGAAGCTTGAGAAAGAAGTAGCAGAATTAAGGTCTACCTTGTGGAATTGTTAGGAGAGGTCCCACAGGAGATTGCATTGGAGGGCAAAATTGCTCAGGAGTGCTGGGAGATTTTCAGAGACAACCTTCTCAAAGTACCAGAGCAGCTTACAACCGTCATTGGAAAAAGGGACAATCATACAGCCTGGTTAAAATGGGAGCTACTGAGAGAGCTCAAATGCAGAAGAGAGAGATGAAAAAGGTGAGACTGCCACAAAGAAATGAAGAAATATTGGTCCTGCATGCAGAAATGTAGTTAGGAAATCAAAAACTCAGCTGGGGCATCAAACTAGCAAAAGATGTCCAACGTAGTATAAAGGCTGTTATTGGTATGTTACCTAGTGGAAGTATAAGGAAGCTGTGGGTATGCCTCTGAATGGGGCTGGAAGGTTAATTAAAAATGCCCACAGAAACCACAAAAATACTCAGTGCCTTCTTTGCCTCAGTCATCACAGGTGATATCCACCTCCAAGACACTACACTGAGAAGCAATGACAAACAAATGTACAAATACCAACAGTGGAGGAAAGTTGAATTTCCCACAAATTTTGACATTTATAGACACTTTCCCCTATTTCAGGGAAGATTCTGTCTGGATATAGAGGAAAAAAAAGTCATCATAAGAACAATTAGTGGTGGACTTTACCTGATGAATTCATGACAGTTTGACATAGTCTCAATAACTTAACCTACACCATTGCTTTCCACAGAAGGTTGGAGTTCCCTTTGAACCTGGACCTTTTTGTGGTTTTCATGATCCTCTCAGGTTTCTGGAAATGGATTACAATGAATGAGAAACAAGTGATCTGATTACAAAACTGTCCTCCACCTCTAGCATCCACTTTAATAAACACACATACCTAACTTATCCCGGCTTACACTTTATTTCACTTTTTCTTGCATCCCTCTGAGTCCTGCACCTCTCCGCTAAAGATCATGGTAAATGAGTAAAGAGAGAGGTTTTGCTCTCCAAAACAAAATAAAATTTTTATTCTGAATTATTTGCTTGCAATGTTCAATCTTTGGATTCTGGCAATGACTATTGCCTTCTCTTTCAAGGGCAGCATTTAATCATAAAATTTTGTTGTAATTTCTAGTATTTGCAGCTACTCATCAGGTTATGCTTTATAGAACATAACTTCTTCACAGCTCCCACTTGAATCATTTCTACTTGATCGCTCTGTTGTTTTGGTACATCCATGTCTGCATTTTGGAAAACTTGTGCTACCACATGGAAAGAGCAAGGCAAGCATTTCTAGCTCCATTCCAGGAAATTCTGTCCTCAGAACTCTACCTCAAGCAGTTTGGCATGTCTGCTGACTTATGAGGTCTTAGTGAGGAACATCTGAATTTCCAGCAGTGAGTAACATTTTCTTCTCTAAGACATACTGGAGCCAACTAGAGTCTCACCTGACAGCACTAGTGGTGGTTACTCACCTGTAGGAAAAAGTTGTGCTGTCACTAACCTGCAGATACTCACCCAACCAAGTTCTGAGTCCCAGTGAGCTGTGTCAATATTGCTGCAGTTCCAGGCTCTGCCTCTGTCTCTGTGACACGCCACAATCTTTGTGTAAGAGTTTCACAGGCCAGCCTGCAGGACCAATGCTGATTGCCAGAGTGCTCCAACTAATTCCTTCCTGCATCTCGGAGCCCAGGAGCTTGCTGAGCTTGCCACATGGTTCTCCTGGGACACACATGAATTCCAGCCAGCCTAATTGCTCTTTGGCTGATGCAAGAAATAGAGGGGGAAAAAACACCAATAAAACAACCACGAACTGTGCACATTGGATTGCCTCTGTGCTCCTGTTGCAAAGCAACCTTAAGGTTTAGATTACAGGCTTTTAAAGAGTCCGCCCTTCTTCCTCTCCCCTTTTCCTCCTTAAAGTGCTCTTTTCCTGTCCTTTCAGCAGCTGTTTTTCTGCCCGTGGTCTTTCCTCCTTTTTTGACATGAGTGAAGAGGCAACTCTTCCTGAATTGTCAGTAGTGTCCTTGTCAGGAGCCTCCCAGATCAGACCTGTCAGATGTTCAGAATCCATCACCACCTCATCTGCAGCTCACTTGTCACCCTGCCGAGTTTCAGATTGGAACAATTAGTTTGCCTTGAGCTGTTTCCAATTATTTTGCTGCTGTATGATTAAATGGACTGCAATTGAATAGCTGATGACCAGAATTTAATGATCCTCCAATGTTAAATCTAGCCAACTTAAAGATTATTTTCTTTCCTTTGCCTCCCAGGGGACTACATCTGAATCTGGAGGTGAAAGGTCACAGAGAAGACAAGCATACACAACAATGAGAATAGCATTTGCAATATGACAAAGGATACCAGAGTTTCTGAGCAGAGTAGTTAACAGGCTGTTTTGTTTGTCTGTCCCCCAGCTCCCTCTTCCCCCCCTCACCANAAACTTTCTTATTTAGTATCCAATCTAGGTGGACTGAAACATACTCTTTAATATAAAGTTATATGTTCAGGAAAATTGATTCTATGTCTAAGAGTCTTATACTAAAGATAAATAAGTGCTTGTTTCCCCAAATCCACCTCCCAGAACTTAGACAATTGTGATCTTTTCATAAGTTACCACCCAAAAAAAGGCATAGTCTGCTTTTAATGTGTCTATACCAGGTTTTGTTCAATAAGTAACTCAGTTGTTTAAACTGTTGTAAAAAAAAAAGATTTATTTTTTTTTAAATCCTGGACTGAAACATAGTGGGCAATTAATCTACAGACTGGACCGGGACATTTGAGCACATCATAAGGATGTCAATGGCTCAGTGTCTTATGTGTTTAGAAAAGAAATCATAGTGTCCCTACAGTACGGCATCAGGACTGATCTGACTTCTACAGCTGGAGTGTAGATCTGATGTATTAAATCAATTGTGCATGCAAAGCAGTCATTCCTACATTCCTTGATATTGCAAACAGCCAAGCAATGATTCATCAACCCAAAGTCCGCTTTATGAGAAAACTGAATCACTGAGGCCCTTCTGTGTTCAGATTAATGAACAAAAAGATGTTATCATTCCTTCAGATTCTTCGGCGTCTGCAATATGTAGGTACTGCCCATGCGTGTTCCTTGCCCTGAAATGTTCCCAGTTCAAAGACAGATTTTTCAGAGTGTACTCATGATTACAGTGAAGATCCTGGACCAGCGAGGTCAGCCAAAGCCATCAGTTTCAGAGCATTAGTGATTTTTGTTGGTTCTTAGATGACTTTACCAGGATTGACAGCACAGTTTCTGGACTTCACGTTTTTCTCAAGGTTTCAGGTTTAGGAGCTAAGAAGAAAACAGTATCTATAAAAAAAATCTCTCATGGTCAAAATACATATTAAAACCCAAATTTGATTTAGCCAATGCTTAATCCCATTGACCTTGAAGAGAAGAAAAATATGTAAGGAAATAATTTAAATGAGGTACAACAGGTGCATTTACAGAAAAGTAATTCAATGAACAAATAAAATCCCAGTTCCTATTGTGTTTGACTGCATTGGATAAGGTCATACAGCTGGAGAGATGCTGACACTGTTTCTGTCTTCCCTACCAACCCACATATTTTCATAGATCTTATGGGAACACCATTGTCAAGTTTGGATGGCAAACAGTTTTGGAGGTCACAGAGACCACTTTTATAGAAGTTTAATCCTAAAAAGACGTAGTTAAAGCAGGTTCACAATATCTGCAGGTACTTCTGTGTACATGTACTAATTCATTTTCGCTAATTATAATTATTCAGATGGAGGCACAAACATCCTTGTATTAATGTAATCACTAAGTAAAGCTGGGTGGGAATCAGAAACTCTTGTTTTACATCTTCAGAAGTTGATTATGTGCACATCCATCTGTGCAAAAGCAATATGATTCCCTCCTGCAGACAGCTGATAAATATCATGTCAGCTCTCCTCAGCTGCAGAATCCCTGGCTGATCCAGTTATCTGTCTTTCATTGTTATTCTCAATGGCAGCAGGAGCACTTCAGCAGTCCTTACTTTGGGCCCTAAGTGGGAGGTAGTGTGCGAGGCACTCAGCCACAGCAGCCCCAGGCATATCCTCATCTCGGTTTCACCAGGGACCAGCACTGGGAACCTGAGCACAACACTTCATTTGTGGTCTGCTGGCTTCTTCTCCACATTTTTTGTCTCTCTTGTCTATTCAGCCTGTAATCTTTTCAAAGGCTGGGCCTGTCTCTGACTGTCTAGACACACAGGGCCTATTACAATGGGACATTGATTTCTGATGGGGTCTCCATCTGCTTACTGTATTGCAAATGATTAGTGCTAACTTTAAAAGACCTACGTATCAGCATCAGGGTTCAGTAATAGTAAGAACGTTTGGACTTTATTACAAAGTTAAATAATGCCTTGTACTGATAAACAGAGAAGGTAAATTTGAATTATGTGGTTTTCATGCTTGGCTAATGATGTATGCTCTTGCTTTCTTTCTCTGTTATCTGCTGAAGCCAACTGAAATGTCTGACAAGTTGCTTAGTTTTTCTGTGCAATATCTGTAGTA
Organism: Pedionomus torquatus; assembly: GCA_013398155.1. NCBI lineage: Eukaryota > Metazoa > Chordata > Aves > Charadriiformes > Pedionomidae > Pedionomus > Pedionomus torquatus. The sequence goes on from VZRU01005994.1 coordinate 20,132, forward strand.
TATATTGTTATTTCTTAGCATTTCCTTAGCTTGTTGCTGTTCTCATCACTGCAGCCTCTGAATGTCTCAAAGCAGCTCAAGAATTTACCCACAGTACATAGATGTTACTGTGCCCATTTTACAGGCAGAAATGTGGAGGCATGAAAGTGATCCACAAACATGTAAAAAATACGTTATGCTACTAGGATGAGAAATCCAGAGGCCCTGTCTAATACTTTAATCATGGGTCTAGCATTTCTATGCAGTACAGGATTTTACTGCAAAGCCTCAAGGAAATTTCTCAGTATCTCTAATGTCTCCTTGATGTATGGAAAAGAGGAAGTGTGATTCCTGCCAAGATTTCTTTTTTTTTTTTGAGTTGACAAAATCATTGAGATCTCAAAACAGTTCTGAGTGTTACATCTTTTGTCTGATTTTTCACATCCTTTACTTCTGCTTATGTAGATGGAAAGAACATCTTGGGTAGGTGCAGCTTCCTTTAAATGTATTCCTTTCTCCCCTGCTAATGTGGCCACCAAATAGACCAAAGGAGAGATTCAGGACAGTGAGAATGTTTGGCACAGGATAGATTAGTAGCAAGAGATAGCCCTCTGTCTTTTTATAGGATACCAGCTGCAACACCATCACAGGCTCCGAGAAGACAGAAATAATGTGTCTGTGGTCATTGTTCAGCCTTGGCAAGCAACTCTGGAGATTCAGTGTGAGCAGCTATTGATACCAAGAGCAACGCTCTCTTCCTGCTTTTGTAAGAGTACACTTTGGATTACCCAGGGTGCTCTGCAGTCTTGCTTTTGAAACATGCCTGGCTCACCAGTCATCCCAAACTAGGAAAAAAAAAAATAAAAAATCAGCAAAGGCTGCTAAGCAGAGCAGCATTTGAATAGCCAGCAGCCAATTTGCCAGCACAACAATTCTGCATTGAGCTGATTCCTGGATATGAATATCCTTTTCAGGGAGAGCTTCCCAAATGAGGGAAATCCAGAAGCTGGCTTTTGAGAGTGAAATTCCCTGGGAATTTAACATACAGCTTTGCATGGCAGCGTTCCCACCCAAGAACCAACAAAAAACAACTGGCTTTAATCCTTCTCCTTATGTATTTTGGCAGCATTCTTCCGTTTAAAAAGAAAATAAAAATAAAAGTCCATCTTGCTCCCATATTGGAAGAATTCCAAGATACACACATTGGGAGTACAGGAACTGGCATTTAAAATCCTCCTGACACTTTTTATGCTGAGTCTTTGATCACACAGAAAAAAGCAGTTTACTTTTGCCTTCTACGGTCTTAAAACAAAATGTTGCTCTTGGAAGCTGTCTATAATACAGAACGGTGCTCAGCTTTCCTCATAAAACTGTCCTAAATAGTGCCATAAAACAACAAATACCCCAATAATCCTGATTCTGGCCTCCTCTATGTCTCTTATTAACCATGATTTTTTTAAATATTAAAATAAATGTGAACTTTTGTTTTTGTTTTGTTATTTGTGTGACCATTCATTTTTTAAAAGCAGCAACTGTTTGCCAGTTCAAGATTAAACAGAGATACAAACACATATGCCTTTATTGTCCTACATACTATGGCTTTTCAGGAAAATGAGGTCTTAGATAAAGCCATGGGGAAGATACAGTGTGAGATGATGGCAAAAAGCCACTTACGCCACTTCTGCTGCCTTCAGGCATGCTGCCCTGCAGACAGGCCTATCAGAAAATCTGATCCAAGATTTTTATAAACTCTGCTGCTATGTCCAGATCTGCTTTAAGTGGTGTGTTGTCTTTATCAGGCATTTAGTCATGCAGAGTATTAGCTCCCACGATTTGTAGAGAACTTATGTTCACTACGACACTTTGACCTTTGTATGGGAACAAAAACAAGCAATTGCAGTTGTCCAAGTGATTTATAGTAAAGATGTTATGAATTGGCATTTAAGATCGGCATTGTTCTCATGTAGCAAATATCAGGCCTTGCATTTCATCAGATATCACATCTTCATTTGGCTGTTAGTGAAAAGTCACATCTTATCAATATGAAATAAACCTGTTTATCCCAGAAGTGTTTTTAAAACAGAAACTGACAGATAGACTTAGAAGGGTAATACTGAGAAGGTCAGCCTAAAAGGTCAGACCCTTGGATGTTGTGATGACCTTGAAAAATCTGATTTACACCTACAGAATGCCTAGTGAGTATGAAATTTGAAAAATCTGCAATATAGCAAATTAGAACTAGGAAACACTGATGAGAAAGGTGTGATCCATCAAATATACTAGACAAGAATCAGCAGAGTAACATTCAGTGCTCCTTTTACATGGAAACTGGCAACATACGAGGTCCTAGGTCTTGTCTAGCAGACTTTAGTAGTCAGACAGGAAAGGCTAAGACAGATAGATAAACCATGGTCATTTCTGCCAGTATCTCTGGCTGGGATGTGTATTGTTTTCTATGCTGGTGCATCCTTGCCAATCGATCTGGTATTGGTCAAGTAGTTCAGTTCATGGAGGAGGCCCACATTTGGACTTTTAGTATGTTGCTCTGTTGTTAGGGATGTAATTTTTGTTAGATGAAGGAAGGCTAGGCTGGTGTGAAACAAAAAACATGCAACTGATAGAAGTTATGGAATTAAACTTACATGAAGATATTTTCTCAGCATCCTGTTATGAGAATCAATGAGCAAAAGCTCAGAGCACTACACGGTTTGGTAAAGATCCAGTGGCCTAGAAGATGCTCTCCTCCTTATCAACCTAGTCCACCATTGCAGTGGGGGATGGTACGACTCTGCCTTGGGGGACACCTGGATGTGGAAGATTTTCAGGGATGCCTGGGACCAGGCTCACATGGCCAGAACCACCATGCTCAACACCCTGCTCTTCCCAGCCACTGAGAGCCCTGCTCCTGTCTGCAGGGAGCAGAAAATAGAGGAAATTTATTTTCTACATGTAGCTCTGCGGGATTCTCTGCACCATTGACTACTGTTTCACTGAGGCAATAAACAAACCCCTTCACTTGAATCCTATTATTACTTAGTTATTAAGGTGTATGTTTTGTCTCTCCTGACTAAAACTACAACATGAGGATAAAAGCAATAGTGTAAAATGAACCGCCTCGATTCATGCCACCACACACCTTGGCTGAGAGTTGCATTTCACACTTCTAGTGGAGATGTAGGCAAGCATAGCCTGAGGACACCATGCAGTAATTTTGCTGTTTCATTTGCTCGGTCATAGAAGCAGATGTGTGTGTTGAAGGCTACAAAAGGTGAGGACTGTTCTGGGGTGCACTTGCACTGCAAAGTGCAGTGTAATATTAAGTTTACCCTCTGCAACACCCCACTCCACTTGAGCCAGTCATCAGAGAAGTACAAGCTAAGCCCGCAGACTGCACAAAGATGAGCTTGCAGGCAAGAATAGGATGGGACATGGCATACCCTTGCCCATAACCCCTGTTCTGGATGACAGAGCTGATGCAGTACACAAGTGAGGGGACATTGCTGTCGAAGGATAGTTTGGGGTAGTGCCTTCAGAGGGCACTGTGCCCTCAATAGTGCCAATGAAGAGCAGCCCCAGCAGAAAACAAGGGGTTCTACCACCTGAAATTCTTGGCAGCATCCTTCAGTTGCACTGTCTGTGCAGGTTTCCTTTGTGGTTTCCTCTTCCTCAGTAACATTGTACTTCCTTCAGTTTAACTGCACTCTGTGTGTTTTCTTCATCCATTTCACTTGCCAGACTTATTGGTTCAAAGTGATTTGGATCCAAATGCAGCAATGAAGAAGTGAAGTTCAGAGCAAAGGTGCAAGTTAGATCTGTAGTTCTTTTGGTCTTCTGATCTGCTGTGTTAAAACTTGCTGAAAACTGTCTCAGAGTTGTAAGGCTCAAACACTTAGAAAGCCCATAGATCATTGCTGAAAGACCAGTGACTATTGCCAGGCTGATGACCATTAGGTACAGCTCAGCTTCTGCTTTGTTCTGCAGGGTAGAGAGCTCTTCTTGCAGGGGTGGCATTAATTCTAGCAGGAGTTGTTCTTTCATTGTCCCCTTGGGAATAAGTAAACAAGAGACAGCATGTGCTTTTCCAGCAGGTGACCAGGTGACCAGATAACAAAAAACTAATGGCATCTTAGACATGGTCCAGTCTAAATCTCTGAGTATGCTGTGCAGTTTGGAGAGGATAGACTTCCCAACCTGGAGAGGAAAAAGTATTTGCTTCTACCCAGTGGTACTCATTTTCCAAAGAGAAGACTTGTTCTGATGGTAATTCTGATCCCAAACCTGCTGACTTCTCTGTCCACTATATATACTTATGATAAAAATAAAATATTTTTAATAGAACAGCATTGGGCAAATAGCATGTTCTGAGACCTGATCCTGTCTTTGTCCATTTGAATTGTGTTGGCTTTCATACCCCGCAGCACCCAGAAATACACAGAAATGTTGGTTTCACCATACAGCATGTGCAGGTCTAACTACACAGCACAACTTTTCCTGTGGCTTGGACTGAACTCTGGTTTCACTTCTGCAGGTGCAAATCTGGAAGCTGCATCTGTCTAGCAAAATGTGGCTGCAGATTAAGCTGAAGAACCCCAGAATAGTGTTGTATTATTTCTAACCACATGTCAGTGGTAATGGAATCATATTTCACAATATTTGATGAAGTAACGTGTTCAGCAGAACTTTTCATAGGCATCAAAGACTGTACATTTAGAGCAAAATACTTCTTGAACAGTAGCCAGCAGTGAAGATTCAGCTGCTTTTTGCAAGAACAAGATCACTATGGGTGAAGGCATCTCTCCAGGACAGCAGTACACTTTGCTTAATGGGCAGTACCTGAATAATCAAACCCAGGACCTGCAACTTCTCAAATCCTCTGCATTGTTCTTGCCTGACACTGGTCTCTTATTCAGAAACTGTTTGGCAAGACTCTGACCAGTGCCCTCTCTCTGTTCTTGCTGGGCAGGGGCTGAGGTTCTGCTTACTTACAGTCTCCTGCTACTAAAGGTTTTCTGCTTCTATGGAAGTGGCAGCAGGAGGGGGCGTGTGTCTTTGTCTCACCTGCCACCGTTGACAGCCTGGCTTGTTCACTGGCAGGCAAAGCTAAAACCCTGACCAAGTACAGAAGTGCAGCAGCACAGACATATGCCCTGGTCTCATTCTCCCGCAATGTGGCCAGTAACCTCTAGAGAAATCAAGTTTTAGCCCTTTCAGTTATGGAGAAATTTCTTAAGACACAAAGGAAACATGCATCAAAGTAAACCAACAATGCCTCCTTCACCTGCCAGAGGTCCTAAGTCAGGTAATGAAGATAAATGTCCATTTATTCAGTGGTAGCCCAAAGCTACTAGCTCCCAAAGGGTCACAAGTTGCTATTTGCTGCCTATCCCCTTCACTTCTATTACGTGTTAACTTTTCTCCACAAAATTCTACCCACTTAGTTCTTAAGTTAAAGTAAGAATTGATTCCCTGCTGTGTCTGATAGAACCACACTCAGCATGGAAATGCCTGGATGTGTCTTGCTCAACTAGTACAGATTTTGCAGGAATTCTGCTCTTAGCTAACTCAACCACAGAGCAGAAGCAGTCAGAGCACCAGGCACTGCTGCTCAATGGGAGGTGGCACCTTCCAGCTCAGTAGTGATGACTTCAAACTGTTCTTATAGCTGTTGCAGCTTGATTGCTCAAAACCTTCCCATGAAATCCACACCATGGAAAGTAATATTAGAAAGAATGGGCCACTTATTTTGTCTCACCTCCCATGTATATAATACTTCAATTTGCAGCTGTTGCTGCTATCACTTGGTTGGGCTGTCGTACCAGTAGCAGAGGCCTTACCTGACCCATTACCAGTTTTATAGACAACAATAGCTGGAACAAACGCCCTGGTATAGACTTACACCCCTAGGTCTCAGCATGGTTATATTGTCATGTACTAGATGTCCGGTACTTATTTTTGGTAAGAGACTCGTTCATTGGATGCACTCTGGTCCAAGAGAATTCATTCTAGCCCCTCACCCTGTGCCTCCTCAAGATGGTTAGCCATTCTGGTTTTATAGTGGATTTCTTCATTTCAGTGGCTGTACAAAGGAGGCAGCTGAGCATAGCAATTTCAGGAAGAAGACCCCTTGTGGAGTTCCAGATAGCTCTTTTAAGTGAGGCTATTTTAATGATCTCTTCTCTGTCTTAATATTTTTTTCTGTTTTGTACACTCGTAGATTTAACTTTTGGTGGGATTGCAAACTTGGGAGCTCTTGGTGAACTCCTCAATAGCTCTCCTTCCAGTTTAGCTGTAAGGAGAAGAAGCTTTTAAAGCACAAAGCTTCTTTCCTGTGGCTCGGTACAGGGTAACAAACTCTAACTGGGAAGGACAGGGCTCTGCACTTGAGCCTTATTATATGTGTTAGAGTAGCCACAAAGCTACTACTTGAGACTGGGTGTCAGTCACCACAAGAGCATCTGGTAAGAGACAGCTTAAAGGTCTTTACAGACCTTCACAGACTATGCCAACGTGGCTTGCCCAAGGAGGAAGTGGCTAGCCCAAAGCTGTGCAGATGAGGCCACATCAAATGCTGCTCTCAGGACACCTTTCTGAATTCAAGATTTGAATCCTCTAAACTTGCCTCTGTCATTTTTCCTGCAGGGCAGCTTCAGGACTTGGCCTCCTGTTTATTTTTCTTTCTTTTTTTCTTTTTTTCTTTTTTTTTTTTTTTTCCTGTGGAAATTCCTGAAAGTCTTCCAAGAGGTTAGCAAAATGATATCTTGCAGAACTGCCAGCATACCAGGTAGAGAAAATCTTAAGAGATCAAACAGCCCTTAGAGCTTCCTGCCAGCAGCTGCTTCTGAGAGCAGCTTGTAAAACCCAGTGGTGATGTCTGTGAACACAGACCCTGGTCTTGCTTTGGTCTCAGTCCAATACCAGAATCATCACCTACACCTAATCCAGACCAAACCTTAGGTCTGCAGAGTACCCCAGTCTTCTCATGTGTACAGCATGCTGATCAGGGTGCGTATAAAGGGAGAAGAAATTGTTAACATTTTTGAACACCAGATTCCCTAGCCTTTTTTTTTTTTTTTTACTTGAAATTAGGTTAGTAATTCCCTTCAGGTTTTCAGAATGTGAAAACTTGGATCAGCTCTAACACTCACACATCATAATCTATTTTATGTCCTTATTTAGGGCCAAACACTGATCCATGTGCTCATTTTTCAGACAGTCTGCTTATTCCTTGGCACAGCCTAGGTACTTTCACAAGTACCTAGGCAGAGCAGCCTGTCAGCCAGAACCTGGCACTCCTGTAGGCAACAGGAGGAAGAGAGGAGAGAAATGTGATTTTGTGATCGCCAGTTCAGCAGATCCAGTTTGGAAGAGAAGGAGCAAATGAGCAAGAGCCAGAATAGGGGCAAGAGCTGATTTATTTTTTTTTCCTGGGCTGAAGGTGGGGAAAAATAAAGTAAGCTCATGACTCTGACTAACAATCTGCTCCCAGGCAGTGTAATTCAGCATTACTTCTTACTGCAGGCTACTAGCAACACCTTCCTAAATATGCATGTATTTAACACTAATTGGTCCTGAAGGTCATTAATTTTGGTGTCATTCTGTCCCATTCACAAGCAAGCCCAATCCTTGCTGTCAGAAATCGTGAGTTCCTGTTGATTCCTCCAGCTTGATTGCTGGAATTGTAGAGAAGATAAGAAAAAGTAATGCTCATACCACTTCTCCCAGTGGGAAGTTCAATAAAAAGCTTCCCTCCATCTTTGAGGCAGTTCCCATAACTGATTCCCTTTGCCTTGTTTAGGCACTTCCTTATCTGTTTTTATTCATTGTGATATTAAGAGCTCATATTCAACTTTTTAAAATGAAGAGGAAGCTTTGAAGTGATGCTGTCCCCTCATTGATGCAACATTTGTAGGTTTGCGGCTTTCTCTTTTTGTCTGTTCATTTGCAGCCCTCAAAGAGGAAGCATGTGGGAATCATCCTGGCCTCCAAAGCAGCCATTCAGATATCCAGAGGTACACCAGAGGAACAAGTCCTCTCTGCTGCTTTTTCCCTGCTGCTAAGGGGATTCGTTACTGCTGTCCTCTAACACAAGGAAATCTTATTTCCTTCAGCCTGATGAGCAAATGAAAAATAAAAGCACTAGCTTCTCCCTCTCTGCTTCCTGCAACAACATCATCTTCCTTCTGAGACCCCAAGGTCTATCCTTGCTCTTGTGAATGAGCCTCTGTCACACATTAAACCCCGCAACTCTCAAGTATAAGCATTGTTCAAATGATGTCTCTGTTTCCCTTTGCCCTGCTTCCACCCACCTTTATGCCTCTGTCCTCCTCCAGGTTTACCTCATTTCCTTTTCCTTTTCCTGTGCCAGGCACCCATTAAACTGGAGCAGAAAAGGAAAAGAGGTGTCTTGTACAAACAGGCATGGATATGGGACGAAACCATTGAAAAATCAGTTAAGCAACACAGCAGCACTCTTATGGGGCTTTCCTCTTCCAAGCACAGTGATTTTTCAGCTGGGGTGCAGCCAGCTTATAAATTTGCTATTAGACACGTTCATGGCAGTGTAAGCGATCAACAAATTAGCACCATTTAATTTCTTTTCATTGCATCTGTTGGGCACCATCCCATTTTCAGAAGAGAACTGGATTTTCTTTTTCCTTTTTTTCCTTAAAAAAAAAAAAAAAAGAAAAATCTTGGCGTGCTCCAAGGAATACAGCAGTACTGCATCCAAGCTCTGGCATCATGCCGGACAGACCACACGGGGAGAAGAGGTCAGGGTGGGGCAAGCGCTGAGTTTTTGTACGGTGCCAGAGGAGGTTGATTGTGAAATGTATTGGCACAGCTCACCCTCCCACCCCACTTGCAGGCCCCTCAATCCTATAAGTATGGATCCTGGGCAGCTTTTCCCAGCCCCTTTAGCAAGCTAAGGGCTCCTTACCTTGGCAAGTGAGACGGCTGGGACAGTGGCCTTCCCTGAGCCATCAGGCAGCTCCATGCTGGAAGCAGCTGTGGCAGCCCAAGCCAGCACGTTGTCTCTGTAGGACTAGATCTGGTAGCTGCTTGTAGGTGGCCTGCCAAGCATCTCCAGATGGAGGGCATGAGTCAACAAGTCCCATGCAACAAAATTATGAGCTCCAACTGGTGGCCATGGCAGGAGGGTGCCCCAGCGGATTCTGACTCAGATTATGACAGGTTACACCCTTTTGTCTTCCATCTTTGGTGTCTCACAGTAGAAATCATCTGAACTTTATCAATGTTCTGCTATTTTAATGAATCAATGTGATTTCTTTCTTTTTGCAGCAGAATAACTCTGATTTTCATCTCCATAAGAAAGGTCAAAATCAGACCTGCCCTTGCAAAATTCCTCAAGGATTTTGGTTTATCTTTTACAGCTGTTGGACACTTTGTCGACTTTCAAGCACATCCAAGTGTGTCTTCTTTAAATGCATGTCTTGCTGGTTGACAGTGGTTAAACCATGACGAAAAACAGAGGCTTTGGCTTTAAAAAAGCCATATGGTTGAGTGAGCAGGAGTCTGGTAAAATTTAATTTATTTCTCTTCATTACCTTCTTTATTTGTATTTAAGAGGCTTTTTCTCTGGTGGGTGACATTTGGTAATTCATTTCACCTGCTTTGTTCCCTTTTAAATTGTATTAACCTACCCTGTCTATTTTTAGCCTCTAAGGTCTGCAAAGCAGGTGATGTGTTTTAGTTGCTCCAACCTCATGTCCAACTTGCATTTGAATAGTAAAAATGTAGAGGTGAAAATGTTCAGAGAAGACCTGGACATGGCCACAAAGTACAAATCTCCCATTGTGCCTGTGTCAGTTTATTTTTACCATCCTTCCCCATCCAGCAGTTCTGCCAGGTACTTTCTTCCTGAGCAATGATTAAGGTGCATACTCTCGTGGTGCCAAAGGTTGTCAGATGAGAAGTTGTTTAAGCACTAGGAAATGAAAAGAAACAGTTCAACTTTTTTATTATAACATGGCATATTCTGGAAAATAATTTGTTTGGGATCCTATCCTAGATACTGCTGAAAGGCCTAAGCTGTGGTAGTGGTCTTGCAATGTGTACCCAGCAGCAAATAGCTCTGACGTCAGGGTAACCAGGTAGTTACATGACACAAAATAGGCAGTGACCAGTACAACTGACAAAGCAGTTAAATTTTTGTAACACAGATGTTATGAGATAAACTGTTCTGTTCTGGAGAAAAAAATAAAAAACAACTAATCTCACATAAAAGCATAGATGAAAGGACAGTGTCATTAAGACTTGTCCCAGCTAAGTTCTCTGTGGGTGAAATGACCTAATAACAATCTGATGAAACAATGTTTTGCACTTAAAACATTGCCCTGGATAAGTTCCTGCCACTGCCTCTCTTTTATTTTCAGTGTAAAACTGGGCAAGTTACTTAACTACAGGGTCTTTTAATTACTCAGCCCTAGCAGTGGATTAGTGGACTAATGTCTGCCATACTTTCTCTTGCCCCTAGAGACCAGGTATTTTTATTCTATTGTGTACCTTATGAGTCCTGGCACTGTGGAGCCCTGAGCTTACTTGTGGTTTCAGATATTACTGTTATAGAAACACCGTGATTGGATTTTGTTTGTTTTTATATTTGTGCTTAAATCTTCTGACCGAACACAAGCAGGGGCTACTTGCATCATGTCTGCTGCTTGTATGCTGCATAAGGATTTATTCAACTGTATTAAGTAAAGATGTGTCACATTAGCACAAGATATCAAACTGGGGGCTTTGAAGCGGGTTTGAGAAAGGAGCCTCAGCCAGCCCAGCATCAAAGTGGGCAGCAAGAGCTTAAAGGGTAAATTTGTCAAAGAAAGAATAAAATATGGAGTTTACGCTGTCATATTTTTTTTCCACTGGCAGAGGTCTATTCTGTGAGCTATCACATTTTCCACACTGTCTGATTGTATGTAATAGGAACATACCTTTCCTGCCACTTAAACCAAAAACAGTTGGCAAATTATAAATGCAACAAAAACACAGGAGCAGCATCATGGAAGACACCAGCTCTTCACTGCAGTTGGTTGTAGAACCCAGTCAGCCTCTTTTGTACCCCGAGAGGAGTAAAGAACCAGCTTTCCTACCCTTTCTCTCCTTTCTGTCATGTTTTCTTTGTGATGCATATTTTTATGTCTGTGGTTAAGAAAAAACCACAACTAAATCAAGTCACTGAGCAGGCATGCATCAGCAGCCCTCATTTGTAAATCTCACATTCTCTACAGCATCTGTTTCTGTCGTAGATATTCAAGTTTTCCTGAGTGAGCTATGAAGGGGAAGCACTCTCTTCCATGACAGATATCGGCAGCGGGTTTTGCAAATTGCGGAGGAGCTTTATGAGGCTTTTTCTGCTCAGAATGTGGAATTTTTGGTGAGGTGGTGAGAGAGCTAAAGGCCTGTCCAGACTGAGACAAAAGGGGTACAATGTCAGTGCACCAAAACAGATGTGTTCCAACATGTTTAAAAGATCTTTCAATGCAGATAACATCTAGGAAAAGGTCAATTTTTGCTAACTTCTTTATATTTGTTTGCAATTCCTGAGATATCTGGGACTCACTTGAAAGTCACCAGATCCAGGAGTTCTGCGAATTCATGAGAAATTTCAGCAAGTACCATAAAACCCCTGCCAAACCAGAACACAAATATATCAAGTATGCCAGGGTCATTGCATTTCCCAAGCCACCTGAGGGCTCCTTGGAGACCGCGAGCTGGCCTCAGGGCACAGCTGCTAGATAATTTGGTGTGGTTTATGCCAGGTGGAAGTAATACTAGAGATCAAGGGATTCAGGCTATGCCAGCTCTGTTTGTTGTTAACAGTAGACCAGCACACATGCTGGCTCTCGGCTTTCTCCTTGGCTAGGCTTAGCAGGATACGTGTAATTTTTAACCTGGTTTGAAAAAGCAAAATTCAAAATTGTAATCTTTGGCCTGCTTTGCTGCATGACATACTGAAACAGAGATACCATTGCTTATCCAGCAGAGCTGTGTTCGGCCGAAAATTAGGTAGGCAGGTGCAAAGGCAGCTCAGCAAACTGCACCCATTCTGCTGCAATTCAAAATCTGCCCTTTGAAAAACACTGAAGTTCAGGGAGACCTGCACACAAACTGTGGAGATGGCTTTCTATCACCTGACAGGCCCAGGAACCTGGAAACCACAGCTGATCAGGGTCCTTGTGTAGCAGAAGGTGGCAGGAGACAGCAATGGCATGCTCCTGTGGGGAAAACAAAATAATGAAAACAAGTTTGTAATGTGCTTACAGTGTTCTCATATGCAGCACACCCAAAGCAATTCCCTTCTCCGCTGGATGGCAGCAGTACTGTATCCCATTTTGGTAACCATTCCCAGTCCACTGCTTAACAGTGGAAATAAGTCTAGAAAGTGGCAGTCTGGGAGAAAGATTGTCTCTGTTGGGACTAGAAGAGATTCAAAATGAGCATGACAGAAAGTTTCAAGTACTTAAGAAGGAGAGAAAGGGAATAAATCTCCACAACTGGAGGGGTGATGGGCTCAAGCAGTGGCAATCAAGCTTAGACTAGACCTGAAGGGGCCCTTTCCTGCAGCAGTTAGGCAGCAGGAGAAGTGTTGGGGTCTCTATCAGACAATGTCTCTAAGAGCAAGTTAAGCAAATCTCCACTGGGAATAATCTAGATACAGATGAGTCTGTCTTGGGCCCAGAAGATGGACTTTATGATCTCCTACTGTCTGCCCTGAAAGATTTGCTTGCCTTTTAATAAGGGTGACAGCAAGAAGTGCAATATCTGTGCTATTCTAGATAGAACCAGTCACTAGGCTTACTTTGGAGGTCAATGTCAAGTATCCCCTTTCCTCCCCCACCAACCCTTTCTGTTTGATACTGTTGGATATACCATATGATCATGCTACTGGTTTTACACTCACAGATCTGCTTTTTTGGTTTTCTAGGGATGGATCCTCATTCTTGAATTCATTGTTCAACACCACCACAGTAAAAACAAGTTTCAGGATGTGCAAGCAGAGGCAAGGATATGACCATATCATCCTTCTCTGAGTGGATGTACAGTAGGATGTAAATGTGGTCTCCTTATTCCAAATAAATATACTTTTTATAAACCCAGTGCTTGGGGGACACATTGCAGGTAATTTGTCCTTCCATCCAAGGGTGTGTCCTGAACATAAAGAGCTGGAAAGCCATTTTGTACTCACATAACCCAAGATGCACTGACAACAATTCCCTTGGGTTAAGAGCTGCTGTCATAAAGTAGATCAGTCTCCAAAGCACTGAAAGGACTCACCAAGCTGAACATGTTCAAGCTTCTCACCGTGTCATTATGCTGGTATTTAACAGTGACTCACTAGGAACATGGCAGTGACAGTAGCTGCCTTAATTCCTGTGGCTTCTATCACACAGCAGCACAAATATTTTTAACATTGTTCTCTTGAAAATAATGTTTGAAACGTGTGAGGTCTCCCTAGAGAAGCTGTTGCCTCATTGCAGGTCTCTGGTGCAAAAAACACACTAAGTTTCCCCAGTTTGATACAGAGTGCCTAACAGATGGAGAAAACATTGCTGACATCCTCAGTAACTCCTTAATACTTGAAAAAGCTCTTGGAAGATTCATTTCCACAAGCTCTGCATCAATGGGCAGTGATGCTTATAGCAATGCTGCTGATACCTTATGAAAAGGCAGACCTTAATGAAAAGCAGTGGTAGCACTTCAGTGCCTATGTGCAGAAAGTCCTTGATGCTGTTGTTTTTCTGCTTTCTGTCTCACATTTCTCACTCATTCCAGCATATCACACTTCATCTAGTCAGTTCTGGACCATGGACACGGTATCTCTTTTTTTTTTGCTCTGAGAAAACATTGCAGAAACTGCTTGGCCAGGCCAAAAATAACAATGAATGCCTGAGTGTCTTTCCCTCCCTCCCTGCTGGGGAGCAGCTGAGTGTGTGACACCCAGGTAGCATCACCTCCCTGATAGATCCCAGGAGGTTATGAGCTGCTGCTACTACACCTGTAAAATCTCGGAGGCCCTAGATGAAGCTCTGTGGTAACTCCCAAGGAAGTCTGGAGCCCCATTCCTCTTCAGCTCCAGCTGGGTTGAGAGCTCACACTTAGGTCTTACCACTTGCCGTGCAGTAGGGTCTGAACACCTCATGGGCATGTTTCCTCAATGGGCGTGATAGTTATATGGCTTGTACCTCCTTCACTGACCTTTTATAAATTAGGATTTGAATTCCCTAAACCAGCTTCACCTTCTTTTTCTGGCAGACAGCATGGGCACCTTACTTTGCTCTTACTAATTCATTATGGATCATGATTCCACACAGAATTGGCACCGATCCATTTTTTTACCTTTCACAGTGAACAGCCTTTACAGCAAGAGACAAAAACAGAGATAAAAGGTTAGGGGTTTTGTTTCCTTTGCTTGATTCCTCAAAAGTAATTTAAGCAAAAGAATACCATTTAAAAAATACTCAGTTTTGCTAGCCTGAATCTGGTTTTGATTATCAAAATGTCAAATTCAAGGCAAACCATGTCATTTTCTATGTAAAGTCAAACAGTTTTCAGTTCTCTTTCATATTAATATGAGTGAGGAGGGCTTATCTTTGTTTTCCTGATCTATCACAGAATAACGTTTAACTTGTCTTCAAAACTTTGCAAGGAAAAAAATACCTATCTATACCATGCCTGTCCAGGACTGCTATAATTACAATATTAGCTTGCTTTTTGCACTTGCATGTTTACTGCATTAAGAAAATGATGAACATCAGTCCCAGTTCCCTGTGAGAAACATGAAGTATTATTACACTATAAAATAGTTAATTTTTAATTAGTTAATAATAAACCAGGTCTGGGTCCACACAATGCAGGCCCTGAGAGGAGCTACCAGGGAATAGGCTGGGGCACTGGTGCAGCGGCCCCCCTGCAGACATCGGGGAACTGTAGCATCCCCCAGCCCTTTCAAGACCCCTGCAGAGAAGACCTGCTCCAATTTTGAGGGTGGGAGTAGACACTTTTCGTCCTTGTGCCCTGAGCAAAGTTTGAAAAAACCTTAACAGAGGGGCTGAAAGAGTAATCATTCACAATAGCATTACTAAAAGAAAGGCAGGAGAGGAATGTAAAAATCTATGTTGCACTATTTCGGTCTGCATTTTATAAGAACCCACACACACCTGTTTACTCATGGAAGTTTCTTCTTGCTTTTGCAAAAGCAACACCACCACTCATTGGTGATTGGGATTGTAGTGAGACAGCATGACATATGCAAAACACCTGTGCGTAGTGTTTCACTATGTTGACAGAGGCAGTGAGAAGCAAACGCGCAAGAGGAGTATCTTCCCTGAGGATAAGTTGCAGGGATTTATTATTCAGGAAGCCAGCAAGTCAGTTTCAGAGTGAGCCTACTTCTCACTTCTAAACCCGCTGCCCCTCCTCTTCTCATCCTGATGTAGAGCTAAAGAGACCCTCAGTGCCAGTAAGAAACAGATTGACCTTGAGTAAAGAATCTGGCAGAAGATTTGAGCCTACTGTAGTGAGCTGACCTTGGCTGCTGCCAGCTGCCCACTAAGATGCTCTATCACTCCACCTCCTCGAGTTGGCACAGGGAGAAAAACATGATAGAAGGCTTGTGGGCTGCGATAAGGAAAGGGAGATCACTTACCCATTGCTATCGTAACCAAAACAGACACAGGCTCAGCTTTGAGAAATTAATTTATTATCAGCTAAACAGAGTAGGATAATGAGAAATAGGAACAAACCTAAAACCACCTCCCCCAGATTCTCCTTTCTTCCAAGGCTCAGGTTCATTCCCAACTTCTCAACCTCCTCCCTTCAAGCAGCGTAGGGCTGTGGGAATGAGGGTTGCAGTAGGTCTCCAACACTTTGTTTCTACCACTCTCTCTTACTTAGTCTTCCCCTGCTCCAGTCCTGCATGAACTTCTCCAATGTTGAATCCTTCCCATGGGCTGCAATCTTTCACTAACTGCTCCAGCTTGGGTCCTCTCCACAGGGTGCAGTCCTTCAGGAACAGACTGCTCCAGCATGGGTCTCACACAGGGTCACAATTTTGCTCCAGAGTGGGTTCCTTTCCAGAAGCTGCAGGTCCTGCTAGAAAACCTGCCACTTGTGTGGGCTTCTTTCTATGGGGCCGTAGGTCCTGCCATAAAACTTGCTCTATGGCCTCCTCTCCATGGGCTGCAGGTCCTACCAGAAGCCTGCTGCAGCATGGATTCTCCACAGGCTGCAGCTTTCCTCAGGGCACATCCACCTGCTCTGGCACAGGGTCCTCCATAGGCTGCATGGTGGATATCTGCTCCACCGTGGACGGCCATGCAGGGAGACCACCCTAGTCTCCATGATCTGTAGGAGAATCTCTGCTCTGGTTCCTGGAGCATCTTCTCTCCCTCATTCTTCATGACCTTGATTGCCTGCAGGGTTGTTTCTCTCACACATTCTCACTCCCGTTTCTCACAGGGACTCTTGGGCAGCAGTTTTTACTCTTTCTTAAATATGTTATCACAGAAGCACTACTGCCATTGCTGATGGGTTCAGCTTTGGCTGGCAGTGGGTCCATCTTGAAGCTGGCTGGCACTGGCTCTATCTGCTATGGGGACNATCCCAAGATCTTCACAAGTATAGCAAGTCTGCCTTCCAACCAACACCCTTTGTTAGATGTCTCTTGGTACGTGCCAGGGACTCCAGATTTAACCACTTGCAGACGACAATCCATTTGAGGAAAAAAAAAAAAAAGAAAANTTGAAGAAAAAAAAAAAAATAAAAAAAAAAAGCAGAAGAATAGCAAAGTTCAAATCCTATTAACTGCAGAGGGAATAAGATTAAAAATAAAAACTCAGATGATAATTAAAAGAAACAGCCAGTGCTACATATTAAGCTAGACATGCTAACCAATGACCCTCCCCAAAACCTTCCCACTCTGTCATCCTGTTTGTCTTCTTCTATTTCCTGCATTGTCTCCAAAAGATTACTAAAAGTAGCAAACTGTCAAGAGAAAATGGACTCAGGATATTGAGAGGTCATAAAGAAAAGGAAAAGAAGTCTGAGAGTTTAAATTTCTGCTTTAGATATGATAATTCAAGATATTTTACCAAGTCAGGACAATTATAACCTTTTGCTCCAAAATAATCAACAAAACCTCCAACTCACAGACTGATCAAATAGCTCAGGAAAAGACAGATGGTGTTCTTCGCCGTTGCAGTTAATAATGTGCTGTCAAGTCTAAAAACAGTAAACAGCTTCAGCGTCAAGGCCAGCAGAATTTCTTCTAAACCTCTGAATGCATAACAAAGTATCTAAGGACAAGCGACCGGCTTCCTTTCACTGTGCAGCTTCACAGCTGCTGCTTGTTGGGGTGGGTACTCCGTCTCTTTTGGTTCACATGTAGTGAAGGTGGGGCCCTTTCACTCTTTTATTCCCATTTAGCAGTTTTGGAGCATGAATGGTAAGAAGTTTGTCATTCATGATGAGGAAAATTGCCTGGTTTTCCCTCCATGACTCAGAAAGTCTGTAAGTCAGTGATTAATGGCATGCCTTAAGGCCATGCAGGGTGTATTTTAGGTGTTCATGGTCTATGTAGGTGTTGCAGACCTCTTCTTTTGCATTGGTCACGGTCAACGGTGCAAGGCCTTCCCTGATATGCATATATGACTCTTTGGTTAGGTAAAGAGAAAAGCCAACAAGCTTATAAGAAGTGTCAGTCAGGAAAAAAGAAAAGCTGACATGGGGCTTCTCCTTTCCACTGAGGGGCACAACAGGTACTCATGGTCTTAAGCCTCCATGGAGACATGCTCTTTGCTGTGCTCAGCGCTTAAAAGACCATGTAAAATCCAGAGGTGTGTTTGAATGGAGTCAAGATTTAAGGGGAGGATAACAACTTTTGTTTATTCTTTTTATTTTATTTGTCTTCCAGAAAGACATTTACCTGTAACCCTAACATTTAGTTGTATTACCTGTATAGGTTTGCACTTCTCCAGCTGTGTGCTGTATCACATTGGGAACAGAAAGCACAGTGGAAGCATCTTTCTGCCAATGGAGACCTGTGCTATGACAAAACCTGTAAAAACAGTAAGTGACTGTAGTGTAGCACATGCTAGGTTAACAGGACTGAGAAATCCTGCTTTAGATTAAAAGCTCTTCATGGCAGCACTTTTCTCTTTGCTCGGGGGTGTAAAGGGCTCATCCCAGTGATCCCATGGTATTGTCTGAGACCTTCAGGTAATCCTGCCAGAAAGATAATGGGTGGATTTTATTCTAGTTCTGGTCTGTTCAAACAAACAGCTAGAAAATTGAAGGGGAAAAAAAAAAAAAAAAAAAACTAAAAGAAAAAAAGGCAACAGAAAACTCACTCTAAGTCTGGGAAGCTGTGCTGAGTTAAGACAAGGATGAAACAACTCTGTCAGGCAGAAGCAAGTTCAACTGACAGACTCCTTTTGATGCTCCCTCAGACCTAACCACATCTCCCTTTTCACCTACTCCATAGGCAGGCCTCCACAACCCCACAGCTAAGAGAAAGGATAAGACAATCTGCACCACCTCAGCCAGATGAGAAGAGCTTACACACAGAAAAGCTTTCCTGCAGAGCAGAGTGGTGGACAAGGTTTGGTAGGCCTGGCTTCAATGGTACCTAGGTTTCTCAGCAGAAGAAATATCTTAGCACAAACATGCACAACCTGGCTCCAGCCTCAGTGTCTATCTTGAGGACTGCCTTCCCAAAACCATGAGTTTGCATAGATAATTTCAGTGACCTTCAGCACAGGCCAATCTGTTAAAATACACTGCAATGTAGTGCTCCCTGTGTCTTTGTTGTCCTTAAGTATACTTGCTTTCTGCTACATTGATACTTCAATGTTTCAGTGTTAATTGCTATTCATACAGTAACAGAATAAGTGTAACTTGGAATGCACAATATAAAAACCCAAACAAGATCTGTAAAATGGACAAACTCAGCATCAGTATTAAAAATCTCTGTTCCAACTTTTTTTCCATAAAATCATAGAATAGTTTGGGTTAGAGGGACTCTTTAAAGTTCATCTAGACCATCCCTCCAGCAATAAGCAGGGACATCTTCAGTTAGATCAGGTGGCTCAGAGCCCCATCAACTGACCTTGAATGTTTCCAGGGATGGCACATCTGCCACCTCTCTGGGCAAACTGCTCCAGTGTTTCCTACCCTCAGCACAAAAAATGTCTTCCTAGTATCTACTCTAAATTTTCCCTCTTCTAGTTTAAAGCCATTACTCCTTCTCTTTTCACAACAGACCCTGATAAACAGTCCCTCCCCATCTCTCCTGTAGGCCTCTTTTAGGTACTGAAAGGCCGCAATAAGGTCTTCTCAGAGCCTTCTCTTCTCCAGGCTGAACAACCCCAACGCTCAGCCTGTTTTCATAGGAGTAGTGCACCAGCCCTCAGAGTAGTTTCATGGCCCTCCCCTAGCCCATTCCAACAGGTTCATGTCCTTCATGTGCTAAGGACTCCAGACCTGGATGGAGTACTCCAGGTGGGGTCTCACCTGGGCTTGTTTTTAGATTTATACAAGCCAATGAAGGTGGTATGTTTGTCAGTACCTGTCTGGATGTTCAACATGACTATGGTAAGATTAGAGCTACCCTAAACAAGCGCCTCAGAACTCCTGCTGAAGCAGAAGCACCTTACCTGCATTGAAGACAGTTTGAGTCTCAGTGGACTGTTTTGGATGCACTGGAAAAGGAGCTGACCCTTTGAACCCAAAGGAATGATTACATATCAGCAGTCCATAAAAGGGTTATCCCTTTTGTGCACATAGTCTGAAGCATTCCTGTAAAAAACAGAGAAAGGAAGAATTCCTGAGGACCACAGGAACAGGCTCAAATATTAGAAATAGCTGAACACCATAGAGCTAAAAGGAGTCATTTTCATGACCAAATGGCATGAGGAAACAGGGAAGGTACAGCCGGACACCACTCTCAGTCATGACCTCAGCTCTTGCAGGCACATGGAGTGAGAAGCCTGCACCAGACCTTATTCTAAGGCTTGAACACAGGAGCTTTGTGGCCAGGAAAGGGAAATGGCTGAGATCATATAAACACTTGAAAAGGGTCATGTAAATATTTTGTTAAAAGAAGCATACACCTTGCCTGAACCAGGATGGCTGGACTTGGCAGGCAGTAACAGCTTTCTACAGTTGATCTCTCTCCGGGGTGCTCTACATGGTGGGACAGTGGAGAAGCACCATTTTTCTGCATCAGGCAAAGCAGGAGATGCACAACAGCCATCCACCAGCAGCATCCCGAGCTCCACCAAGCCAGGTCTCAAAAGAAGTAAGAGAGTAGAAGTTACTGATGCTGTCGCAGCATGTTTGGCAGCACCCTATCGCCACAACAACTTGCTATGAGAGGAACAATTATACCCTCCAATGATGGAAGGGAAGGGAAGGGAAGGGATGGGAAGGGAAAAGTCAAACAATTCAATTTTATTCTAGAAATTTTCCAACAGTGTTGCAATACACAGGGGAAAGGAGACAAAAAATCCCCTAAAACCATTAGCATGTATTTTATTCAGAAAATCAACAAAGGACTGTCTTCTCAGTAAAGTTCATATATGATTGTGTCTCAGCTTCCTCACCTTTCCAGATCATTGCNAGTGGTAGTGGAGTCTCTGTCTCTGGAGACATTCAAAACCTGCCTGGATGTCTTCTTGTGGAACATTCTCTAGGTGAACCTGCTCTGGCAGGGAGGTTAGACGAGATGATCTCCAGAGGTCATTTCCAACCCCTGTCATTCTGTGATTCTGTAATTGCCATGGATAGTTCATCTGCCCTATCTTCTGTGTGAGACTAGTCTCTCCAATAGTGTGTCTGACAAACAAAAGGTCTTTGTGCACAACACTGAGCCCCTCCTGCTGCAAACTTTGCTGTTTAGACACCAAGATGAATTATGAAAACACTCATCATGAGATGACTTCATTACCTGTGCTCAGCTTCATTATCAATCTTTCTTGGTAAGGAAAGAGGAAACTCAAAAATTCATTTTGTAAAATGCCCACAGGTTGTTGACTGATGCGTTTGGCTGATCCATTCAAAGGGATATTTTGATCAATCAGTCCAACGATTAGGACAGGAATATGTGAGCGGGTACTCAAAGGGTTAAACTTCCTGAGATTCATATGCTTGGCAGGCAGCTTGGATAAGAGTGCGTTCCCTCTCCAAACAGAGTTTTCCCAAGGTTTTACAGTCCACAGAACAAAAAAGGAGTGAGAAGCGTGGGGGAAGTGGTGCAGCCTGAGAGGGTGGAAGAAAGAATAAAAGAATCATAGAATACCAGGTTGAAAGGAGCCTCAGGGATTATCTGGTCTCTTTCCTGGCAAAAGCACAGTCTAGACAAAAAGGCCCAACACCCTGTCCAGCTGAATCTTAAAAGTATCCAATGCTGGGGAAGAAGTGGAAGTTGGGACAGTGCTGCTGCACCATCCCCAGCACCTTCTTCCACATGTCAAGACGCTTCAGGGGTGAGGACTGGGAAATGTGGCACTACTGAATGCCCAGTGTTGGAGAGCTCGGAGGTGCCACCCAGGCAGCATGGCCTGACCTGAGGGTTTTGAGCCTGGAGCTGAGCAATTGCTCAATTTCTAAAAAGGAAGCTGCCACAGAGACCCCAAGAGCTTTGAGGACTCTGGTGGCACATCCCATGGAGACAGTAACAAAGCAAAACCAGCAGAGATTAAAATTGAGCAAGCCAGAGATTCCCACTGTGTGAACCACAAGTGGGACATCCATGTCTGTGTTACTATTTGGTAAATTGAAGGCAAGCAAGCTTCAGCCAAGATGGTGTCCCTCTTCCCAGTCCCATTTGTGTACCAGGGGAGAGAGGCTCAGAGGGCAGTGCGTTTCCTCCTGAGACACTGTTCCTATGGCCTCTGGACAGTGAGGAGGCCAGGTGGTGGACCCAAGATTGTGGTGGGGTGGTGGATAGAGCTAAATCAGGATGAGTCCAGGCAAGGCAAAAGCACTGGTGTGGGGCCAGCATGGTGTGAGAAGTTATGCTGGATGGTGGATCTGGAGATGAACAGAAGAATCAGCCCTGCATATTTGACAGTTCTCGATTCTAGAGAGAGGCAGGAAAAAATGCTTCATGAAAGTGTCTCTCCCATACGAGATTTCCTCCTACCACCTTTCCTGGAGCAGTACATGATCCTGTGCTGTGCTAAGGTGATCCTTTTCTGCACTAAGCTACACAGGTCAAAGAAGGAAGAACAGGAAAGATAGTTTTTAAACCAACCAGAGAAAAAACTGGTGGAGTTCAGTAAGTGCCTTCTAATTTCAGTCCTTTAGAAAAATGGATCCAGAGGATGTAAAGACAAGGTTTTCAAATGCCATGAGCTTCAACCTAACTTTCATCTCACTGAAGTCAGCAGGAATTTTACTCCTGATTAACAACAGGAGCAGAATGAAGTGGGGGCTCAGCCTTTCTGCAAACCCCACCTTTACAGAGTAGTATTGTTCCTTCCCTCCAGAGCCGAGCAGAGGCATGTTTCAGATAATCAGCAAGAAAGCATGCATTTAATGTCAGCCAAAGGGGAGAGAGTGTTAGAAGCCTCACAGAAACCCTGGGATGTGGCATCTGAAACAGAAGGCTGTGCTTAGCAAAGGGTGAAAAAAACTGAGCAAAGGCAGCATTCACATGGACTCTGACAAAGGAAGATGGAAGGAGGGAAAGAGGGAGCAGAAAAGGTTGGGGAACAAAAGGACAGACTCTGCGCCTACCCAACCTGAAACAAATCCTTCTGAAGTCCATGGTAACTTCAGTGTACCTCTCCAGGAGCAAATCTGAGGAGGATGAGAGCATTTCCTTTTGTTTATCACAGGGGGATGTATTAATACACCTATTAGTTGTCATAGCAGGGCTGAACAGATGTGGGTGCAGCAAATAACTGCTCTGTCCCTAAAGGAAAAAAAAAATCCAATACAGAAGTTCCCATCCAAACCAAAAGGATGACATTAGTAAGATGAAATTGTATGCACCTTGAAAAATAGCGATGCTTTCTTATTTAATGTCTATTACTATAAGGTATCCTACAGCCATGTTACTTTAGAACATTACTCCAATACTAACACTGAAAAGCAATTAAAAGAAATAAAATCCACAGAAGAAATTGCATTGCATGCCTCTTTCTTTTATATTTGTAGTGGTGAATAGACCTCTAGTGGCAACAGTAAAAATATCCTGCCAAGTATAAATAAGTTCATGATTAAGAAAATATGCTGTAAATAGCAAAACATCTGAATAAAGGTGAAAGTGAGGAACAAGTGCCTTGAATAATTAAACATAAGATTTTTGCTTGTGAATAGCAATGTTATAATTATCTTTGTGTGCTATTAATTTTCCAGTGTTCTTTGCTGGAGCAAATAATAATGTTAATTGTGAAAAACCATGGAAATTTTACTCCTAATAGCTGTAATTAGTTTTGTGCCTTTTGTATTCATTATAAAAAACTATTATAATTTTTGTTGTACAATTTTATCAAGATTAAATTTTGTTATTGAAGCTGAAATTTGTACTTTTGAAATACAAAAGAGGCTGAAGCAGTACAGAAGATCAGTAAAGATTCAATCCATATGCACAGCGATGGGACAGCACTGCAGACATTGCAGGGTTGGCCAGCTGAACGTCTTTATGTACTTTACAAACCCAGATGAATAAGTGGGAAAAGGTTATTAGAGAAACCTAGGTTAAAAGACTTCTACCTTGAACTACTTCTTCTTGCTTATCATTGCAATTACACATGAGTTTCTCATTAGAAACAGGATTGACCCATAAATAAATATTACTTATGGCACTTTGAAAAGAGGCGGTTTCTGCCTATCCAAAGAGAATCAGAAATTTAAAATTCATTTTCAATAAGGCATTAAGTTCCCAGGATGTTGAGTTAATTTTGAAAAAGACAGTGGAGAACCTGAAATTTTCTGTTTAAACCTCCATCAAAAGTCCCTGTTTTGCAACTAGAGAAGAAATAAAAGTTTTAAAAGAGTACTGTCACAGCAAGGGCATGTGTGGACTAGGAAGGGGAGGCAGAATGAAAAGCACATACAAAGAGAAGATGGAGAAAGATAACCTAACAGAAATGCAGATAAAACTATACATACATATAGACTTACTATAAATAAAGTGCCCATTTGTGCCAATTTGGCTATATGCCAAGGGATATTGCCTACTACTAATATGAATCACAGATCTCTGTTTTGCTTGAGAACAACACTTCAGGGTCAGATTACAAACTTTCTCACATATAGTTCCAAGGACAACCTCACGCACATGGGTCTCTGACCCATAGTAGGCTGGTGTCTTCAGGACTGACACTACCTGGTCTCCCCCCTGTTACTTATTAATGGTGCTGGAGCAGGGTAGAGTAGAGGTAATCCAAGTCCTCATGGCTTTGTGGACAACAGTGCAGAGGATTTCGGAAGAGCCATCATCACTGTCGCTCTAGCTTCTCCTCCTGAAGGTCCCTGGCTGGGTTTCTGGCATCTTCTTTCCCTTGGCTACGAAATCTTCAAATGTCAGATGAGGTCGTATCTCTGGTCTTGAACTCAAAAACCAGATCCCTGTACAAAATAAGACTTCTTTGTGCTATCAAAGTAGCAAAAAAACCAGCCACAGGCTAACAGATTAGGCTCAGATTGCCTCCATCATACGGGGACATTGGCCAAGGCCAGTGGGATGAGGTTCAATAAGGCCAGGCACCTCTTCCTGCCCTTGGGTCACAACAACCCCATGCAGCTCTTCAGGCTTGGGGAAAAGTGGTTGCAGAGCTTCCCAGCAGAAAACGACATGAGTCCTATGTTGGTTGACAGATGGTTGAACATGAGCCAGCAGTGTGCCCAGGTGGCCAAGAAGGCCAACAGCATCCTGGCTTGTATCAGGCATAGCCTGGTGAGGACTCGGGAGGTGATTGTCCCCCTCAGCACTGGTGAGGCCCCATTTCAAACACTGTGTACAGTTTTGGGCCTCTTGCCACAAAAAAGACATTGAGGTCCTCAAGCTGGTGAGGGGTCTGGAGAGCAAGCCTTATGAGGAGGGGCTGAGGGGGCTGGGGTTGCTCAGCCTGGAGAAGAGGAGGCTGAGGGG
>VZRU01005994.1:45369-64221 GCA_013398155.1 Pedionomus torquatus
GGGGCTGAGGGAGCTGGGGTTGCTCAGCCTGGAGAAGAGGAGGCTGAGGGGAGACCTTATCACTCTCTACAACTACCTGAAAGGAGGTTGTAGAGAGGTGGGGGTTGGTCTGTTCTCCCAAGCCACTGGTGATAGGACAAGAGGAAATGGCTTCCAGTTGTGCCAGGGGAGGTTCAGATTGGATATCAGGAAAAGCTTTTACAGTGAAAGGGTTACTGAGCATTGGAATGTGCTGCCCAGTGAGGTAGCTGAGTCACCACCCCTGGAGGTATTTAAAAGACTGGTTGACATAGTGCATAGAGATATAGTTTAATGACAGGTTTTGTCAGTGTTAGTTGAACTAGACGGTCTGAAATCTCCCTTTTGGCCTAGGCAATTCTATAATTCTATCATTCTATGAACCTGCTGCCATAGTTTCCATCTTCCAAACTCAACAAAGACATCAAAGAGAACGAGCTGAGTGGACAACCATCTTCAGCCCCAGAGAAGGCTCTTTTCTCAAAGAGGTTGAGAACCACATCTGTGCAGATTTGAGGAAGCTCACACTACTGCTGCTGCTCTTGCTTTGCAGAGATGAAAAAGAGATTTAGACTAGCTTGAAGGATGTGGTGCAGAATGAATGCTGGTTTCTAGCCATTGCAAAGTTACTATTAGCCCATGTGCTCTAGCTGGGTGGGGCTCATCTCTCCCACCCCATCACTGAAAATGTAAAACCTAGTCAACCAAAGCTTTTGGGTCTGTAATATAGAGCATCTTAAGATGTAACTCACTAGGAAGGAAATTTTTTCAGGAGGAGGAAAGGGAGATCATGCAAAATGAAACCTACTTTTGGTCCACCACTGCTTAAACATTTCTCATTTCAAAATACCATTTGTTACCCAAACCCTTTCTGCTTATTTATTCAAAACTCAAGTCTCCGCTGAAAAGAAAGGTTTTCATTCAAGCCTAGAGGTTTGATTGCCTCCAAATGAGTCTTTCCCACCATCTTTTGTTTTATAAGGGAACAGTCAAATAAAAGATAGGGTTTTAGAAATTGTCATGTGGACAGTGAAATTAAAATAAGCATAAAGATCTATTTTTCACAAAGTTCCAGGCTTACTAAAGACTAGTGTAGATAACACACTGCTAGTTTTAACATCTCTTGTCCTCCCCCTATCATTAACCACATAGCTTATTGCTATATGCTAAAATACCCACAGAAGAGCTGCAGATTCAATAGTGCCAAAGTGATAAGCCACACTGAATATCTATGGGAGCTCAGAACATCAAAGCCTTCTCAAGTGTTTTTAAACCTGGATTTAAATTTGCACCTACCTGACTGTTATTTATAAACCTTATATGGCCCTCTGCACTTAGAAATCTAGTAGTAACAAAGTGAAAAAATAACCCCTCGTTTTCACTACATGCTCTCTGACTTGTAATACATTTGTTAAGTATGTATATACTGTATGTCAGTCATCATTGTGAAGCTGGTGGTATCAGATGCATCACCATATGTATCTCAAATGCCCCAGACTTTTGAGACTTATTCAAGTTTCTAGCTTCTTCAGAGGTGTTATAAAACAGTAAGTGAAGAGGTTACCAGCCTCCTCATAGGAAACACCTTTTTTGGTATTTGTTTACTGATAAAACTTACTAAATACTCTAGTGTTAATAAGCTATTGAAGTCCATGTTTGTACTGTAATAACAATTAAAATATCACCAATGGGAATCTGGCCCTGTGTGAACAAATCCTTGTATGACAATTAATGTAGAAGTGGGGTTTTCTCCTAGAAACAATTAAGACATAATTGGATGAGTTGATCCAGAAAGCGTATGATTTATTTATAAGGAGGTGCAGGGGGAAGAAACAGCTACTTTCAGCATGGCACAAATTAGACCATGAGAATAGACTACATTATTGCACTCTAATTAATTGAACAGCTTAACGTCTATTTTTAATTTAGTTTTTATCACAGGGAGAAAATCACCTAATCATATGATTTCACAGCCTCAATTCCACCTCCACAACTCCTTGTACAGCCAAAAGATGCCCCCCCAAATACATAGCAAAGCAACCCTTGTTTGTTGGATGGGACACTGTCACCATTACTTGCCTTCTTCTTGTGGCTTCATTTGCATGGTGTCAGCTTCACGTGCCACTGAAATGAATTAGTGCAAGGTAGAGCTCTCCACATGGTGACAGGAATATGGTTTGGCAGCACACAGAAGATATGGAGCTGTTTGGGATAATTTAATTTTAATTGTCCTGGGTACAGCCAGGTACTGGATTACCGACTAATCCTTCCTCCTCTGCCCAGTCAAAAGTTGTCTCCGAAAAGCTGACAGGATGAATAGCCTGGGGGTTAACCTGCTCTTCTGGAAGAGATCTCAGTTCATCTCCTTTTCTATGCCACAAGGTATCCTTCCAGACTGAGGGCGAGATTCATTGACTCCCTTCTGCACTCTCTGTTGATGGTGGAGTCAAATGATCGTATTAGACTATTAGAAATCCACAGTTAGACTAAGATCTCCTCATATAGGTCCATTATATGAGTTTCTTATTTATGAAAAAGAAGATTAAAAATTTGAAAGAAAGCTCATAATGTGCACAACCTCTACTATAGTAGGGGCTTTAATGACACAGCAAGAAGAGAGTATGTAAGGTCTCCAATACACCTTAAATAACTTTCTTGAGGGCTATATATATCCTGAAAGGATGACAAGGATCAATGAAGACACCTGTAGTTCCAGTGCTGGGAGGTGACTGATGCAGTGCAGAGACAGTGTTAAAGCATGGCTGGACTAAAAGTGCTGGCCTAATTGACCTTCTAGACTTCCTCCCACATGTGCTTAGACCTCTTGAACTTAAAAACAGGCTTTTCTTTTGGACTTGCTGGTTGCTCAAAATATGGCAACACCATTAATACTCTAAACGCATGCTTGCTTTTTCAAGAGAATGAACAATCGAACAAATCCCACAGTGAATAGTGATCTGAAAAGTAAAGGTAGCACTCACTGAGAAGAACAAGATGAGCTCACAACACCTGGAAGAATCATGACATTCACAATGGGCAGAAAATAACTGGATTCAAAGAAATTCCCTCTTTTTTGACATCCTCTCCCCAGCAAGAAAATGACTGGTACCATGAGAACTGAACTCCATTACTGTGGATCAGGTGAGCTGGCCTGCATCTAGTCAGTATGGACTGGTTTGTGTCAACAGTGCATAGAGCTGGAAACTACTGGAGGAGGCAAGCTACATTCATTCTGTGCCAATTATGGCTGAGTGGTGTCTGCTGGTACCTGAGTCAGTACCAGGAGAGCAACCAGATGTGTGATCAGTGCACAATTTTGCCACTCGGCTTCTGCTTACTGAGTCTAAGGCTCTCCCATTTAAAGTAGCAGATACTGTCTCAGTCCTTAGAAAAGCCTAAAGAAAACTTTGGATTACTGCAAACAGAAGCTTAGATAGAGCCTATTTATCCTTTGCATATTTATAACTATTTCTGTCTGGTGCACTGGGTGCTTGGTAGGGAGGTTATGAAAAGCTGGGTATGCTGGCACCAAACACTTTTCAAAAGCAACATCAGTTATAGCTTCACTGCAGTTTTCCAGCCTGGGTTGTTTTAAAGGACAGAAATCTTACCTAGATGCTTTCCAAAAGTTGTTATTGAAAAGCCCAGAGGAGACAAATTGCAGCATACATCAAGACCGGAACTCCTGAAACACATCTGGATGCCTGCAAGATGTACTTAATTGAGTCAGTATCTCATTGGAGAGCGGGGTTTAATTACTATTGCATTAAGGAAAAAAAGGCACCTTTTACTATAATGAAATATATTTTTCAGAGCTCAACCAACATCACAGCCTGAAACTGTAAAGCAGCGTAAATCGGATCATCTGCAACTTTGTGTATTCTATTAAAAAAGTGAGACAAAACACAGGTACCACTGCTTAAAGAAGTTGAACAAACTAGTCCAAGTCCTGAATAAGTTGGAGGTGTCTTGTAGAACAAAGGATCAACTAAAAGAATGAGTCATAAATAGGTGCCTTAGGCCATATCTTTGGCAGGTAGTACATGCAGACATGTCCATTACCACCTTTTATCTTTTTATACACTCCCTTCCACCTCTGGCTGTTGCAATGAGAATGGATTCAAGAATCAAAGGAATTCATAGGAGGAATATAAAGCCCTGTATTATGCATACAAATTTGCTGATGGTAGTTTATAGTCTTGGGTAGTCTGTAATTATTGGTTAATGTTATAGGCAGTTTTGGTTCATTGTCAAGTAGTAAAAGAAAGTGAAGGAATGACAGTTTTAAGGTTTTGTCCCTTTTCAAAGCCAAGTGAGTCACTGTAATCTGGCAGCCTGCAAAACTCAGGTTCCTTGTTATATTACTTAGTGAGGAAGAGATTCCTAATATCTTTAGTGAGTTTGGTGAGAACCAAAGTCAGTGTGAAACCTCAGCTACAAACCAAGTCTGCAGCTAAACTCTGCTTCCATTCCTTATATAAATTTCTTCCTATGATACATATCTGAAATTGGCATCTTCCTGTATGAGTCAAAACTGAGACATCCTTGAGTCCTTCTTTTTAGAGGGATGTTATTCAGTAGTATAGAGATAACCTTGGCATAATAAAAAGTCAATTTGCAACAATATTCAGGTAAAGACTTTGTTCAACTAGTCAATATTTTTATTGATTTGAGGGGCTTGAAAACATGTTCATCAGATTTTAGATGGTAAATGAGAGGTCCTGTGGACTTTGAAAAAGAAGCCAAGAATTCAAACTGATCTGGAAAAAATAGATAATTGATCTGGAAAAAGAATTCTAAAAGTCACTTAATTGTCTTAAAAATAATAAAGAAAATCAGGCAGGAATAACCAACAGTACAAGAGAAAAATAACTAGGGGTTATAGCTGGTCACAAACTAAGTGTAAGCAAAGAGTGATACAGGGACAGAACTGTTATATCTATCACATCTGAAGTTATCCCTCAACTTCTTCACACTTGTAAGGTTTTACATGTATTTATTCATTTGGGCATTTTGGGGCATCTCATTTGAAGAAAAATAAACATCTATTGTACTAAGTGCAGAAGATTGCCACACTGTGGTTTAAAGGCTGGAAATCATGATATGCAAAGACAACCTGAAACTAATTGCTGTTTGTTCAGCTTGGAGGAGAGTGGAGGGTGGTACAAGAGCAGCCCTCAGCTACATCCTAGGCTGCTCTGAGGAAAAATGGAATAACTTACTCCCTATTTCTATTGCAGGTGGGACATAAAAATATGCTGTGAGTTGCAGTAAAAGGTTTTTAGCTATGTCTTCAGGAAACAGGCATTTAAACAGCAGTAACAGCTGAGCCCTTGAGCATGTGTCACACCTCCACATCTGGAGAGATTGAAGAAGAGATTAGACAAACTTCCATCTTCCATCTTGTATCCAGGCCAATATTCTGTGGATTCCTGTTTATAAATTAACTTTTTTAATAAACTGCCTTCATCAAAAGGTGATTTTACTCTTTGAAGTATGAATGGATGCCTTGTGCTCAGATTCTCTTCCTCTGTTTTTTCTCAGGTTTGTGGATTTCACATTGCAGACAACCCCAGAGTATACTTTTATACTTTTTTACTTTTATACTGTGATCACTGTAAGCATGTTTCTTGTTTGGAGAATAACACAGCCGAAGATGGTGGCTTCGGAGCACAAGAGGTGCTCACAATATGTAAAGTGGAGGAATTCTGAAGTGTCTGAGATCAATTACATGGCAACACTTCTTGGTGTTTTGCTTAGTGTCAGCCTAATCCACAGAACAACCCAAGGTGAGGTAAGAGATCATCAATCTAAGCTCATTGGCCTGACCTTTCTGCTGCAACAAGCCAAACGTGTTCAGATACAAACTACCACAGATCAGCTAGTACAAGGCATCTCCTCAAGCTACAACTGGTTATGTTCTTGAGCCCCAACTTTCCTGATGTTAGCTCCCCAACTATTCACTCATGAAGAGCTTGAAAATCCTGGAGCAGCCACGTTTAGAAAGACCATACTCCTCTTGTCCCTTTGATGCTAGAGGTCTGCATGGAGGCAGAGCTCTAAATTTCACTTATTTTTGGCAGAGATTAATTAATTAATTGTAATTAATCAGCCTTTATGCCCCTCCCTAAATATCCTCACATAATTCAACTCCTACTTCCAGTTCTTGTGAGTCTACAGTCTGGGAGTGCCCAGCTAGGAAATTGTGGGTTTGCTTGCCAACTGCATGGAATCAGTGTGAAATCAACAGTTTGAAGCCGTGTGGGCTGTGTACCTGCAATGGATCATTTCCTCTGTGCTGGGCATTCAAATGCAAGATCACACACACTAATTTAGATAAGAAGGAAATTTGCAGCAGGGCCATGTGATAAGAGGACCCAGAAATTAGCTGCTGAGAGGATAAGAATGGAGTCAGAAGAAGGAAGGGGTAGGAGGAATTTCCTGTTGAACACACACACATAGAAAAAATGAAATAGCAGCCAGAAACCCATAAAACATATGGCTTACCCTAGAGCCGCTATTCACTTTTATGATTACTTAAGGGACAGGAGGGAGGGATGTATGGAAGGATGGCAAACCATCACTCTATCTGAAGCCAGTGCTGTTAACGGAAAGACACCTGTCCACATCAGTAGGCGTGGTGTTTTTAAGGACCTGATCTTAATTGTGGCAAATGTTGGACAGGAAAACTTCTCTTCCATCCATCAGTCTGGGTGGATAAGGGCCCACATCCTTAGCTGCCATCCAAAAGCAGTGCCGCTCATGATTGTCTGTACAGATATGCTTCCCTAACACAAAGCTTAGCTGCCTGCCAGCAAAGTTCCCTCGCTCTAATTTTGGACTAGTGATAGGAGAAAAATTCCCAGCAGTGTTGCTGTGGCACTTCGATCAAATGAGTATTATCAGGGAAAGGGGAAGGAAAAATCAAACAGCTTTTTTCCTAGCATCTCTTCTTTCTTCTTATCTTTTGGTCTCACAGCCTGAAAAGCTGTAACAAGATTATGTTTTGGGGTGATTTTTTTAAAAGAAAAACATAAGCAAGGGAAAAGAACCCAAAACACCAACTCCAAAAGCACAGCAAGCTTTCTGATTTTGGTTTTCTTCAGACAAAAAAGTGGTCTGTAGGAAACCACTGTTTCTGTTCAGAAAAGTATTCAAAAACCCCCTCTTTTCTTCCAAATGCAGCATTTCTCATAGTTAGTTGTTGTCATGTTTAAAGCAACTTGATAAACGTAGCAATTATCAAGAAGTAACTCAAAAGCGTTATTTCATCTTAAGAATTTCAAAGCTTTGAAGTTCGTACACTGCATTTGATACTATCACTATTGCTTCATTCCTCTGGCAATAGCACCTAGCAACCTCAATCGTTTTGGCAGATGTTATGCAAACATATAGGCCCATTTACACTGTCAGCCAGTGAGCTCTTCTTTTATTGTTGGGAGCTATTTGCATAGCTGGTTAGTGTTACTATGCTACCTGCCTTTCAGACACTCTTGTTTCAGCCAGATCTCTCAGAGAGCTTCTCTAAGTATAAGCAAGCCAAGACTCTCTCTTCAAACTGTCATAGTTCCTGAGACAGTTTTTTTCATGTCTTTGGGCTGCCCCTTTTCAAAATCGGATACACCAATGCAGATAGATCAGAAGAGCTCAATGCTTTCTAAGTGCTTGCTGGGCAGTATGTCATTTATATTCCCCTCACTTTTAGAAACCCTTCTCAGGGCTTTGTTTGCTTTTCAGCTGCTGCCAAACATTGTCCAGATGGTCTTAATGTCACATCACTGTAGGTCTTTTATTTTCTAGTCTGTTCTCTGTTTTGTCCTTCCTTCTAAACGAATGCCTCTAGGACTATTTTTGGCCCCTTACTTCATTTCCTCTCCCTTCTGTACATCAAGCTGGGTGAGTCACTCATCCGTTCAGGAAACCTCATCTATTGCCCCAATTGTTTTGGACTGAAAGAAGGAGAAGAGCACTCATCTCCAGACGACATTGTTTGTGCTAGCCCAAAGTGGCTCACTGAGGGCTCAGGTACTTAACACCAACTAGTTGCTCTGCACACATGCAAGGCTGCCATAGGGTGTGCAACTGACTGCTCCTCCAGGAATGTGCTTTGGAGAGGCAACATCTTGCCAGGACCCTGTGGTTATCACATGCTGCTGTATTTTTTAACAGTACCAGGAGATCCAGTTCTCACCTACACATGCCTGCAAAAGGTACCCATGTATGCCAATGGAAGACAGTATACAAATGTCTAAATGCAAACATTCAGCTGAAATTGCTCCACAGGCAGAATAAGTAAAGAAAGATGCAGGAAAACTTTGGATCTTAAATTCAGGCAAATCGACACTTCCCTCTAGCATTTGTCTTACCAACATGATGACTAGAAACTTTAATTTCCCCTCCTTCTTAGATTCTCACCTGGATTGCAAGGTATAACCCCATCGTATTTATCTGTTTTCCATTCCTTCGGTCCCATTCCCATTTTCAGGGAAGAAAACTTCTATGTCTTTTACTACTTCCAAATTCTGAGATATCATTTTCCCAAGCCTGTTGCTTTCATCATTGTCCTTGGTTTTGAAGTTGTCCTGTCTGCTCAGTTTTAAAAACAAATCCTATCTAAATGTCACATCCCTCCAGAACAGGCAGCTCATTCTCCAGGATGCTACTGTTGGTATGGGCAAACATGAAGGCAAAGAAGTTCTTTAAGCCTCAAGTAACAACAACTCCCACTTTTCAGAGGTGGATTAGAGAAGACTTGCAGGTTTTGGAAACTAAGCTGTGCATAATGGCAACCTAGAGTTGTAGACCCATTTGGAACCCTTAGCATAATAACATTGGTTCATGAAGGGAGTGGAAAAGATCTCAGATTTAAAAAAAAAAAAAAAATTCTATGTTCTGCCTCTCTGTTGAGGAAGGACAAGATCAGACAGGTCTCTCACCTGTTTGCCATCAGGCTCTGAGTAACTGTTGCCACAATTTACCCTCATACTCCACTAACTCAGATGTCAGGTATAGCGACCAGTCCTCATCATCTGAATTTGTTCCTATTCCATAAATCCAAGCATTGAGCCAAAATGGCAGAAGAATGATGCATCTCTTCATTCAATACATTGTGAAACAATACTCTGCACCTCAAGCTGTGGATCCCTTGTCCTATTCTTACGGCCAGCTGGAGTGAAGCAGTGTATCATGGTCGAAGTCTAATGCTCTGAAACTTTAAACCCTGGGAAGATGGGACCCATTTGTGTAACTGGGTCCGAATTTGTCATTCCTCCTGCTGTTAGCTGGCTTATTGCACTGTAACCAGTTGTGTGAGAGATGTCGGGTGTGCTGAATCATGCAGTCGGGTGCAGTTCAGAGATGTTCAAACCAGTGCCAACCAACCTCACTCTGGCATCAGAATAACCTCATCAGTGTCATACCCGAGCTAACATAATTACAGGAGCTGAAAACACTTTGTAAATAGAAAAGTTGATTGACAGCGCCTTAGGAGTCCCCATGTTGTGTTCAATTGCCATCAGACTGCATAAGACACACAGCCAAATTCTCACACTTCTTACCTACTGGTGAAGATAAAATCCCCTCTAATTCCAGAGAAATTACTTTGGAGCCACATACTGCTGTGCTAGACAGCTCCCAAGAGGAGAACTTGGTGTTTGCTCCCTTGCTTAGTTCCAGAATTACAAATCCAGCTCAAAAGTGCTGCAAAACTTTTCAGTGAGCAAACAGACTTTGTGTGCTTACCAACTTAAAACACGCAGCAAAAACTTCTGTAGCCAGCAAGCCAACAAGGTAGCAAGATGATGAGGCTTGCAAGACCTGCATACAGATTAATTTTGATAGGGAAGCTTTTTCCATTCAATCAAAAAAAATGAAATCTACTTCACAGAAACCCTAGGCTGACCTGATTTTTCTGAAAGCACCCAATTCCCATAAATCAAAGGCACCTGCAACCATTCAAAATCTCTGTGAAATCAGGACAATTTGGGGGCTTTTCTGATTTCCATGAGTAATATAGCACAGCAAATGCAAACTAAAAGATCCTTCCCTGCCTGCCTAGTAATCTCCTGAGAGACGTGCCATATGTCCTAGCACAAAGCTGTCAGTTGGCTGATAGGATCAAATGGCATCCAGGTTAAAACCAAAGCAAACCAGAGAACAATGGTTTCAGTCTCAGAGGGCTGGGAAGTAGAAGTTATGATATTGGGGTTTTTTGGGTTTTGGTTTGGTTCTTTTTTTTTTTTTTTTTTTACATACTTATGTCATTTTGGTTGTCAGNAGGTGACTTTAGGCACATTTGTCATGTTCAGAAAATGAGAGCAAAACTGTCAAAGGTCCCACAGCACCCTGCCTGCCCACCAAGCTGAGGATCTGGGACCTAACATCTTGAAAACAGTTGGACACAGGAGCTTGAAAAAGCCATATTTAAAGCAGAGACATATTTTATAAAATTTAAAATAAAGAAAATGGGAAAATACATAATTAGATTTAAAAAAAAAAAAAACAAACAATCACAGATGTGGGGTTGGAAGGGAATTCTGGAGATCATCTAGTCCAAACCCCATGCCAAAGCAGGTCCNTGGACTAAAAATCTCTAAGTCCCTTAGCCAGTCCCAACTCCATTTCTGACCAGACTGTGAGTAGTGGGGGGAGTACAGGCTTGGGACTGCAGAAACAAAACCCCTCCTGCACAAAAATTGGCCATGGACTTATCACTCCCTCTGTCTGTAACACAGCTTTGGTTTCTAGAAAGCAGAGACAACCTTCCTGACTACTTTGGTAAAACCCTCAAACTATAGAAATTGTACTGTGTTGTACTGTTTGCAGCCTGGAGCCTGATTCAGGATCCTGCATCCAGCCATCCTGGTCAGTCCCAAGGTTGCAGATAACCCCTGCAGCAGAAGGCATCAGTAGCAGTGCAGGTATTCAACACAAGAAACGTACATATAGGTGGAAGAGAGTACAGAAGCAACAAATCCATGGGTCAACATAGGTCTGCCAGTGATCTCAGCACAACAGAAACCCAAGCACTTTGAAGGGGGGTTGCAAAGACTCCATGCCAAAAAAAAAAAAAAAAAAAAAAAAAAGAGGAAAAAGTTTTATCGGAAGATAAAGCCCTAGAGGGAAGACGGGCTCCAGAAAGCTGGTTAATATTCAAGGATCACCTCCAAGCTCAGGAGCAATGCAACCTGACAAAGGGGAAGTTGGGCAAAATGCCATGAGGCCTGTGGAGATGAACAAGAAGCTCTTGAACAAACTCAAATACAAAAAGGAAGCCTACAGAGGGTGGCTGCAAGGACAGGAAGCTTGGAAGGATTACAGAGAAATTGTCCAAGCAGCCACAGATTGATTTAGGAAAGCTAGAGCCCTGATATAATTGAATCTGGCCAAGGATATCAAGGGCAATAAGAAAAGATTCCACAGGTACATCAGTGATAAAAAGAAGAGTAGAAAAAAGCAGGCTAACTCCAAAAGGAAACATTACCTTAAATTACCTGATTACTCAAGATATGGAAAAACCTGAGGTACGCAATAATTTTTTTTGCCTCAATCTTCACCAGCAAGTACTCTAGCCTCCCTATTCAAGTCACTGAAGGCAAAGTCAGGGTCTGGGAGCATAAAGAACCACCCACTGTAGGAGAGGACCATGTTTGAGACCACCTAAGGACCTGATAAGATCTGAGGCAGATGAAGTTGCCAAGCCATTGTATTTGAGAAGTTGAGGTAATCCGGTGAAAAAGGGGAAACTTAACTCCCATTTTTAAAAAAAGGAAAAAAGGAAGACCCGGAGAACTCAAGACTGGCCAGCCTCACCTCTATGCCCAGCAAGCTCATGGAGCAGATCCTCCTCTAAACTGTGCTAAACCACATGGAGGTGACCACTGACAGCAACATGGCTTCACTAGGAGGAAATTGTGCCTGATAAATTTGGTGACATTCTACAACAGCATTACAGCATTGGTGGATAAAGGAAGAACAACTGCCATAATCTGCCTGGACATGTGCAAAGCATTTGACACTGTCCTGCACGACATCCTTGTCTCTAAATTGGAGAGACATGGATTTGACAGATGGACCACTCAGTGAGTAAGGAATTGGCTGGATGGTCACACTCAAGGAGTTGTGATCAACAGCTCAACGTCCAAGTGGAGAACAGTGATGAGTGGCATTCCTCAGCTGTTGCTATTGGGACTGGTGCTGTTCAACATCTTTGTCAGTGACATGGACAGTGGAATTGAGTGCACTTTCAGCAAGTTTACTGACAACACCAAGCTGTTTGGGGTGGGTGACACAGCTGGAGGAAAGGGATGCTGTCCAGAGAGACCTGGAAAAGCTTGAGAGGTAGGCTCATGCAAACCTCATGAGTTCAACAAGGCCAAGTGCAAGGTCCTGCATGTGGACTGGGGCAATACCAAGCACAAACACAGGTTGGGCAGAGAATGGATTGAGAGCAGCCCTGAGAAGAAGGACTTCAGGGTGTTAGTTGATGAGAAGTTGAATGTGACCCAGCAGTGTGTCCTTGCAGCCCAGAAAGCCAACAGCAGCTTGGGCGGCATCCAAAGAAGCATGGTGAGCAGACTGAGGGAGGTGGATCTCCCCCTCTACTCTGTTCTTATAAGACTCCTTCTGGAGTACCACATCCAGCCCCTAACAGAAGAATGACACGGACCTGTTGGAGCAACTCCAGAGGAGGGCCACAAAGATGGTCAGAGGGTTGCAGTACCTCTCCTAGGATAATAGGCTGAGATGGTCGAGGTTGTTCAGCCTGGAATAAATAAGGCTCCAGGGGGATCTTATAAAGGCCTCCTAGAACTTGAAGGGGGTCTACAGGAGAGATGGGGAGGGACATTTTATCAGCGAGGGCAGAGATAGGATGGAGGGTTAATGGTTTTGAACTGAAAGAGGGGAGATTTAGATTAGACATCCAGAAGAAAATTTTCACTATGAGGATGGTGAGACACTGGAACAGGTTGTCTGTAGAAGGTGTGAATGCCCCATCCCTGGAAGTGCTTGAGGAGAGTTTGGATGGGGCATTGAGCAACCTGGTCTAGTGGGAAGTGT
Organism: Pedionomus torquatus; assembly: GCA_013398155.1. Classification (NCBI taxonomy): domain Eukaryota; kingdom Metazoa; phylum Chordata; class Aves; order Charadriiformes; family Pedionomidae; genus Pedionomus; species Pedionomus torquatus. The sequence continues at coordinate 58,447 of VZRU01005994.1, forward strand.
TCCTTCCCATGGCAGGGGGGTTGCAACTAGACCATGGATGTTCCCTTCTATCCCAAATCTTTCTATGATCCTTTCAATGATTTTATGAAGGATTTGGAGGAGAAGAGAGGGTGGCTTCGCAGGCAGTGCAGCAAGTGGGAATGGTATGAAAGAAGCTATCAGGTGCCTGTTTCAAAGCTTCCCAAGTAGGTGTGTTCAGCAGACCTTGAGAGCCTGGGGAAACAGCAGTTTTGTGTCTGATGATGGGGAGAAAAAGCATCTAGTAGAAAGGTGCAAAGACAGTTAAATAACTAAACAGACACTGCAACAATGGTCTGGACAGAAATTATTAAGGTGAAGTAGTGTTTTTTAAGGCCAGAGGAATGTTTTGGTAGTAATTGATATACAAGAATTTTGTTTGCATGGGTGAGTAGGAAAGGCTGTTTTTTGAGGTGTTAAGCAGATTGAATAGGCAAAGTCAGAACATGGCATGAATACTTAAGTTTGGTGAAAATCACAAAGCCAAAATACTTACAAATGGTCTTTGCCCACCTTTATTATTATTATTATTATTATTATTATTATTATTATTATTATTATTATTATTATTATTACTATCATCAACATTATTTCATCAGTTCTAATAGTTATGTTTATTGTCCATCTGTCAGGCAGCTGCTGCAGAGCTTGGTTCCTCCCCGTATATACAGCTACTTTGGTTACCCAAGTAATTATAGAAGTACTTCTTAGCTCTTTTTCTTTCCTAGCCACCATGGAGACAGCAGGATATGGGTTTGGTCTGCAATTGTGGATCATCACTAAATAATTTCCTGAGCTTCTGTTGCCACCCTATGAAGATTAATGTGAGTGGAGTGGAACGCAGAGTTTTCCTCTCAGACCCTTCATTTCAGTGGCTTACAACAGAGGAAGAAGACATGCCACGTGGTTTCAGCACTTAAGGTAGAACATGCAGGCCTGGCAGGTGAGAAATAAGATGTCATTGCATGTTGAGGTGCTGCAGATGGGGAAGTCACTAAGAAACTGAGCACACAACTCCACAGTGCACTTCTCCGGGCACTTTTGAGAACAGAGCTGTGCTTCAATGGGAAGGCTGAGCCTTGGTCAGGGACATCTCTTTGTCAAGAACAAGTGTGCTTTCTTGTTTTCACACCAGCTAGACGCAGAACACAATGTAAGTGCTACCATTGTCCTACAATGTTTTGAATCCTTTGTGTCAAGTAGCACTCAACCTCAGAAGGCAATGCTCAGACACAGTTGAATCCATACTACTCATTCCACTTCACATACTGCTTCACATAATGCTCAGCACTACTACATGAGGCCCCTTAGCTTAGCAGAAACTCCAGCAGTACTCTATGCTTTTGAAATTATATATGCAGCGAGTTCCTGAAAGATCTTCAGTTTTTTGCACTCCAGATACTAGGAGCAATGACTGGTAGACCTTAACAGATATATGAGCCACAATTCATTTAACTCCAATCACCATTAGAAACATTATAGAGCTAGATCTAGCTAGCTCTTCATTGAGCAACATCTGAGCACCCTTCAAATCACTGGAAAAGCTCAAGGGTCACTGATTTTCTCACTGGAACCAAAGAATGGAATTTCAAATTACCCGATCATGTACATCTGCACTCCTGCACACCCGACAGGGTAGCAAAGGGTAGCATACCCCTCTGGCCAGATTCTTGGGGGCACAAAAGGAAGTAAATACATCAGAGTCAATGGAGAGGAATTTCACAAATGCTCGTCACACATTCCAGTTCATTGGAAATTTCTCTTTCAGAGACACTGCAAGGTGCATGTGCGTGCATGTATGAAGCTAGAAAAGTTTTTTTGTTTTGATTTGGATTTTATTTTTTTTTCTGCTACTGAGTGTGAATAGTTTTATCCAAGCTGCTTATGGACTGTACGCCAGATCTTCAAACACTAGGTCTTTCCCCACCTTCTACTTCCATGTTCTGCGGTCCCCATCTTTCCATGTCCATGAGCCCCTACTAAGCCTATAGTTGCTGGGCCCTCACCGTTCTCATTTTTCCCTGTCCAATGCATCTCCTTAATGTTGCATCCTGCGTCACCTACATGCCACATCTCTGTCATGCAGTACTTGTCCTGGCAATGCCTCAGGTGTCACAGAGCATGATCTGGAACAAAAACTTAGTGCCACAGCTGCCCACATCCGAGATCAGCAGCTCCACTGACTCTGCTTTAGGTTAGGAAATATCATTCAGAAGCTGTTCTTCCATTGCATTATTATAATAGCACCCAGAGGTTTACTGTGTTTATTCAAGCTTCTTGCAGATAACTTCACAGAACTCATAATCTTTTTCTGTACCAGCATGAAGTCCTAGAGGAGGCAAGAGCTGACCAGTGTGGATGAGGAAGGAGATGCTGACAAAAGTTCTGGGTTTTTTTGCAGTCTCCATTTCTGAGGGGAACAGGTCACCGATGTGCAGTTGGGAAAGATGGGTGCCACTGTAAGGAAGCACTACAGTTCTGGACGTCATGTGATCCTCAGCTTCTCCTGAGCTAAGGAAACCTCTGCATAACAGAAAAGAATATTGAAGAAAAGCAAGTCCACTGACAGTTGAAAACTCTGTTTATTGCCCTTGGTTATATCTTTGGCAAGGCACAGAGAGAGGAAAATACTTATTTTCAGGAAGAAGCTGGTGGTAGGAGACAGTAGGGAAAGAAGGCTACTACTGTGGGATGTTTAGATGTCTAAAGACATGCTCTGGCTCCCTGATACATTGGTATTTTTCAGCAGGATAGTGTGAGAGGCATGGAATTCTTCAGGATCCACTATTCGTGTGGCTCCCTGATATCCCTCCTGGGCTTCAGGAGGTGAGAAGCCGAGCCTGGTGAGGTCATGGAAAAACACCAGGGAGACATTGCCAGATACTCACTGTCTTTCCTCAGCTTGTGGTGTTTCTGTAATCCTCACCTTGTCCTTTTCTCTGGTGTTCAGTCTGGTTCCAGAGATGGTAACAGAAGCTTGTTATCTCAGTTGCTTGCCACTTCACCAAGCTTCATAGAAGCTGTCAGTATTAAGACACTGACTCCCTGTGTCCTCTGCTGCCGTGGCTGAGGAGCCATCAACCTTTAAAACACCCTTCTCCCTGTATCTCTTATCCAGGTCTGCAGAGATGAGATAATATAGCTTTAATCCCTCCTGTTCACTCTGCTCCCATTAGACACTGCCACCCTCTGTACTACCTTTAATAGAAATTGGAGAACATGGATTCCTACTGCAGAGTATTTGTTTCACTTTAATTAAGTCTCCAGTTGTAAAAGGGTATTAAGTGTCCCCTGAGCCAAGACAGGCAGATTTGTGGGTCTCAGTGAAAAAACAGGCAGGGTTGTTTGGTTGGGGGACAGGCAAGAGTACCGCCCCTAGGCAGGGACTCTGAGGGGACCTGCTTAGAATAGATGGCGTGCTCCCCCAGTTGGGGATGCTTCACACTGCAGGCTGTGGCACCTGCAGGGGGGGCTTTGGTGAGGGGCAAGCACAGGCTTTTGGGTCACATTTATTGCAGGGACAAGGCCAAGCATGATCAGACCCTGCCAATCTATGGTACCCCCCTGCAGCACTCCCCATGGAGGAGACTGGAAGCCTCTGTGGCTGTACCGACAACAGGCAGTGGGAAGGAGAGGCTGGAGTCCCCGGCCAAACTGAGGTTGGGTGCCAAATCCCAGCAGCATGAGCTCTCTGGCAGGTCTGAGCAGACAGCTCTCCTCAGCCAAGGACTCTGCCAGCCCACATGGCTGATATACAGCTAGAAGTGACGTGGCACACATCCACAGAGCAAACCCCAGGGATTGCTCTTAATCCTCCACCACCTTGAGATGGAGCTCTGGCTCCTCTCTTGCATTGACAAACATCTGTCGCCAGAGAAAAGGCGGCAGGGTCCCTCCCAGAGAGGAGAAAGGAGACAAAGGGTTTCAGTCAAAATTAAAAACCTTCAGTTTCAAATTGAACTTTAAACAGTGTATTTTCTCTAAACAAAGGCCATCTTTTTTTCAGGACTTCAAACAATTGAAACCAATTGTTTTGATTTGCAAGGAGATTCCAGCTGAGTAACACTCTTGCGTGTCAGGTTTTGCACTCGTTGAATCAGCACCTCCCAGCAGAAAACCTTGCCTCTGGAAACTTTCCATCCATCTACACTTTGGAAACAATGCTCAGAGCAAATCACACTGCCACATCAACACTGAATCATAGTTCAGATGGAGAGGGAAACCTAGAGGATTTCCAGAGCAAGTTGGTTCACCACACCCTTCATGCAAAATCTTTTTTCTATGTCCAGTTCTTGCAGAGGGCAATAAGCATTGTTGCAAGAGTTTACATAGTTACTCTTGGAGAAATCAACATGATCACTCTCACCACCATAGGAGCTTCTAGGTAATGCTAATTACTTTCAAGAAAGAAACATTAAAAGCAAACCCAACAAATGGCTACATTTTACTACAATGCTAGAGAAAAACTCTACTCCAACAAACAAGCTTAAATTGTGGATTTCATGAAAACATCAGAATGTCAGAAACTTCCCAGTTTCGTAAAAACAGGTTGCTTTGAGCATGTATTTTGTACACATCATTACATAGTCACTGCTCTGACAGAAGGTAGGTAGTGAGAAGTAGGCAAAGAACCACCTAGCACACCAATCCATGTTGTGAGTCAGGTTTCACGATCACTTGATTTTCAAAAGTCACACACACTTTGCCTGCCTTGAACCTCCTCAGGAATTTACTTTCAGGATACTCCTGCTGACCTAAACATGAATCATTGTGTGGTATAGAAGACTGAACACAGTTCATCTGAACTTCACCCTCAAGCCTGCCCTTTAGGACAGTTTTCTCTTTCAGTTGCTTGCAGCAAATCTCATCATAGAATCATAGAATATTTAGAGTTGGAAGGGACCTTAAAGATCATCCAGTTCCATGGGCAGGGACACCTCCCAGCAGACCAGGTTGCTCAAAGTCAAGTCCAGCATAGCCTTGAACCCCTCCAGGGATGGGGCACCCACAGCTTCCCTGGGCAACCTGGTCCAGTGCCTCACCATCCTCACAGGAATCAATTTCTTCCTAATATCCAATCTAAATCTCCCCTCTTCCAATTTAAAACCATTACCCCTTGTCCTATCACTACGCTTCCTGACAAAGAGTCCCTCTCAGCTCTCCTGGAGGCTCCCTCAGGTACTGGAAGGCTGCAGTACCAGAAGGCACTCCCCAGCGCCTGCTCTTCTCCAGATGGAACAGCCCAACTCTCTCAGCCTGTCCTCATAGGAGAGGTGCTCCATCCTCCTTCCCTGCAGCATGTTGACTGCACCACCAAGCTTGGTGTTGTCAGCAAACTTGCTGAGGGTGCATTCTGTCCCACTGTCCATGTCTCCAACAAAGATGTTAACCCTTGAGGGACACAACTGACCCTTGGGGGACACCACTCATCACCAGCTGCCNAAGATGGTAACCCTTGAGGGACACAACTGACCCTTGGGGGACACCACTCATCACCAGCTGCCGCTTAGACATTGAGCCATTGACCACAGCCATCCAGCCAGCTCCTTATCCACTGAGTGGTCCATCCATCGAACCCATGACTTTCCAATTTGGAGACTAGGATGCCATGTGGGACAGTGTCAAATGCTTTGCTTAAGTCCAGGTAGATGACGTCTATTGCCCTGCCTTTGTCCACCAGCTTTGTGGCAGTTTTGTAGAACGCCATCAAATTTGTCAGGCAGGATTTGCCCTTGTTGAAGCCATGCTGGCTGTCTC
>VZRU01005994.1:65639-78308 GCA_013398155.1 Pedionomus torquatus
ACCTGTTCCAGTGCCTCACCATCCTCACAGGAATCAATTTCTTCCTAATATCCAATCTAAATCTCCCCTCTTCCAATTTAAAACCATTACCCCTTGTCCTATCACTACGCTTCCTGACAAAGAGTCCCTCTCAGCTCTCCTGGAGGCTCCCTCAGGTACTGGAAGGCTGCAGTACCAGAAGGCACTCCCCAGCGCCTGCTCTTCTCCAGATGGAACAGCCCAACTCTCTCAGCCTGTCCTCATAGGAGAGGTGCTCCATCCTCCTTCCCTGCAGCATGTTGACTGCACCACCAAGCTTGGTGTTGTCAGCAAACTTGCTGAGGGTGCATTCTGTCCCACTGTCCATGTCTCCAACAAAGATGTTAACCCTTGAGGGACACAACTGACCCTTGGGGGACACCACTCATCACCAGCTGCCGCTTAGACATTGAGCCATTGACCACAGCCATCCAGCCAGCTCCTTATCCACTGAGTGGTCCATCCATCGAACCCATGACTTTCCAATTTGGAGACTAGGATGCCATGTGGGACAGTGTCAAATGCTTTGCTTAAGTCCAGGTAGATGACGTCTATTGCCCTGCCTTTGTCCACCAGCTTTGTGGCAGTTTTGTAGAACGCCATCAAATTTGTCAGGCAGGATTTGCCCTTGTTGAAGCCATGCTGGCTGTCTCCAATCACTTCCCTATTTTCCACGTGCCTTAGCAGAGATTCCAGGAGGATCTGCTCCATGATCTTCCCAGGCACAGAGGTGAGACTGACTGGCCTGTAGTTTTCTGGGTCCCCTTTTTTCCCTTTTTTGAATATTGGGGTTATGTTCCCCTTTTTCCAATCAGCAGGAATTTCACCAGAGTGCCACAATTTCTCTAATATGATGGAAAGCAGCTTTATGGGAGACATGTAACTGTGCCAGAGGAGGAAAATAACTGGGAAACATGTAGGTAACTGAGACAATACAGAACTGTCAGAACTATGGCAGCTGCAAAAGACAACTTTATGGTTTGACATTATGCACATCCAGGTAAATTATCTGTTTTGTATGCATTTTCCTGTGAGCACAAGAACTAGCACAAACATACAAGGAAGTTTTTTTTTTTTATTATCATCACTTTGTTGAGAAATTATTGAAAGTTCTTTTTCACCAGTGACTATTTCTGGAAGGGGAAGAAAACTGGTGGATTCCCTCCCAAACTCTCTAAAGTGCATTAAATGAAGACATTCTCCCAAAAATTTTAAATCTATCATCATAATACAGGGAATTATGCAACTCTTTATCCTGCCAGAACCTCTTTTAAAATAGCTCTTCCAAACTTTTCTAAAAGCTTTTATTAGCTTTCAACAACAATAACAAGAGTATAAACACTGTAAACAAAGTATTTTTCTCTATGCTGAACAGTTTCAGAAAAACAAATAAATGAAAGAAAGACAGAATAGGGAAAGCAGTGAAGTACCAAGGCTCTCCTAGTTTCCATGGGGGCAGCTCCTTGCACTTGGTCTGAGTGCCTCGTGACTTCAGCAAAACTTTAGCTGAAGCCTTGAAATTCATCAAGCAGATTATTGGCTGGTCTCAGCCCATGCTGCTTTAAGTCTTCAGCACCCTGTAGGAGAAAGCACTTTCCCTGCTGCTTTATGCTGAGTGACTTCCTACAACTTCGTTCAAGCTGGAGAAGCACAGCCCCAAGCTTCTGCTGAAGTACATAACACTGCCTAAGGGACTGAGTTTCCTAAGTCTTGCTAAAATCAAAGTCTTGATATCCTCCAGGCTGCCTGAAAAGTTTTGGCCAAGCTTCATCAGTAAGACAGGATGAAACAGACCATCTTGTAGTGGAAATATTAATTAGTTGCTGTTTCTGAAGTGTATCAAATCTCAAAATCTTTCATGCTATTGTATCTGTGTCTTATCTGTGTTATGGGCTTTCTGGCCCCGCTATCTACTTGAACTAATGTTTTATATAAACCTGGAGTGCAAAGCCTGCACTGACATCTTAGAGGAAGAGCCAAGTGACTATCACTCAAATATTTATTTCATGAGAAGTTAGAACATTTTGCACTTTCCTCCACAACTCTTTCAAAAGCAGCTCATCTCTTCTTGCTGGAAAAGTGCCCATTGTTCATTTGATGCTAAAGATAGTGCTTTGCTGTTTTCTTTTAAGTCAGTGATTGGAGGGTAGAGAGCAGGGGGAGTTAAGCTTTATTATACTGTCTTGTCAAAAGAATACAACATTATGCAAAAGGAATGATGTGGAGCAAAAAAATTGCTTCCTTTTCCATGCACTCTCTCTCACTGGCATACAGATCTCAAATGGTATTCTTTCTTCACTTTGCTTAGTAGATTAGATTTCAAATGACTGTCAACTAAATGGCAGGTACTTTGTGCACCTTACTGCCTCAGTCCTTTAGGAAGCAACAATCAGTTCTCTGTTGGCCTCAAAATTTCCAAATTAATGAGGCACAAGGGTGTTGCTGTTTGTCTGGTTCTTAAATATGCATTTGATCTCTTTAGTGTTGGAGCCTGTGGCCTGGAATGAGCAATATTCCCTCAGAGTAAAGATAGTCAGAGCATTACATCCACGGAAGGGTAAGTGGGGCACAGAGGCACTGAGGTCACACCAAGATTGCACGGAGAAGCAAGGACCCAGGCTTGCAGCTAAACCAGAGGCAAACACCAAGGGACTGTGTGATCTACCTAGAGAGCAGAAGACAGCCAGTTGCTTTTCTCTGTGGCTTTGCAGGATAAACCAGAAAACACAAGTGATGCCCCTCCTGATTTGTTTTCTAACAATGTGTCCCTACCTCCCAGCTGCTTGCCTCATTGCAGCATGTTGTGCAGCAGGATCGTTTTATAGCCAATAAAGTGTTTCTTCATGTGTGTTTATCATCCCTGAAAGTGGAATCCCTCATGGCTGAATGTAGCTCACACGTTGTGCAGTGGGGAACGTATGGCAGACTCCCAGCGAATTCCAGCATTGAATGTGATTAGCTTCCCTGTACCTCTGAGGAATAGTACCAGGAAATTGCTAGCACTGTAAATTGTCTCAAATATGCACTTACTAAAGCCTTTAAAGAGCAATTACTGTATGTTAAATGAACACCAATCAACTGTAAAAACAGCAGTTATGTGGGTTTAATAGGTATATAAAGGAGAAAATCTCACCACCCTGCAATTAATTCTAAATCACATAAAAAGTGTAACTTGTACACTTATTGCTTATTAATACATAAAACATGTACAGCATGTTAAAACATTTAATTAGCACTTACATAACAGGCTAAAAGTTAAGTATCAAATTATCACTAAAATACTGTTGAGCTCTTCATTAACCATGTGAAACAACCCCCCAACATGCAGTGCTCAGGTCGTTCTAGCAATTAGGTGCTTTCAGCTACTGTTCAGCAGTTTTATATCAGCTGTGTTCCAAGCTCTGTCAGAGCAATGATATATTGTTCAGTTTTACTGTCTCCAGGATCACCTTTCTTAGAGTATAGGGCATTCCTCAGAAAGCCAAACGACAAAGAAGGCACAGCAAGAAAAGATACTCCTGAGCAAGGTCTTCAGCTCTGACCTCCATCAAACAGTGTTTAAAAATCTGGCCAGTAAAATATATGCAATATATGTAAAATAAATGTGTATCAATTCACAATGTGGAGAACTTCATCAATACCTAAAAGCACATCAGGAGAGAGAGGAAAGTAAATCCACAGTGATGATCCATATGTGAAGAGGAGAAGATTAGTGATAAATAACACCAGCAGGTGAGCCTGTGGCAGAGGCCAGAGAAGAGGGGAGCTGAAACCAGAGGGCAGGAGGCCTCCAGCACCGCTATGGGAGAGAGTGACTAAATACTGCAAGAAGAGTTTGAAAAAAAAGTAGAAATAGCAGGGAGGCACCTTAGACTTGACCTGCAGTCAAGACGGATGTTTACTAGGAATCCCAGAGGGGAAGAAAATAATAACTAATATATGCCATTTGGAACTTCTTCCAGTCATGCAGACTGTTGAGAGAAGGAAACCACAACATAGAATTACTCTTTGTTTAGTTTAAATCAGCTGCCAGTATGCACATATACCACATTAAAGGTGAAACCTGAACAGGTTCCCAGAACATCTTCCTGAAAAAGCCATCTGCTACCCAAGATAATGTTACCATCTTCCCCATCACAATGAGTTTTGAAAGGACGAATTCCATTTTCCAGGCAAGTTAATAGCCTCACCTCAGCTATGCAGTGGGATTGTGGTCGGTTCAGCATGTATTGTCTGTGCTGCTCCTTCCTTCTCATGCTCTTCCCCTGATGCTCCAATGTGGGGTCCCAGGCATGGGAGACATCCCAAACTTGTCTGGCATGGGTTCTTCTCATGGGCTGCAGTCCTTCAGGAACAAACTGCTCCAGCATGGGTCGTAGGTCCTGCCAGAAAACTTCCTCTCTGTGGGCCTCCATTTCTGACAGGAGCTTTATCACGGACTCTCCATGAGCTGCAAGTTCCTTCAAGGCACATCCACCTGCTCCAGCATGAGGTCCTCTGAGGACTACAGTGACACAATCTGCATCACCATAGTCTTTACCAGAAACTGCAGGTGAATCTCTGCTCCAGTGCCTGGAGTACCTCCTTCCCCTCCTTCTTCACTGACCTTTGTGTCTGAAGAGATGTTTCTGTCACATGTTCTCATTCGTCTTTTTCACCTTCTGTTGCTCAACATTTTTATCCTTTCTTAAATATGGTATCACAGAGGCCTTACTAAAGTCACTGATGGGCTTAGCTTTGGCCTGCAGTGAGTCTATCTTGGAGCCAGATGGAGCTGGCTCTGTCCAACATTGGGACAGCTTCTGTTGTCTTCTCACAGAGGCCACCCCTGTAGCCCCTCTTCTCCCATCTACCAAAACCTTAGCACATAAATCCAATACACTCCACACTCCTGGAAACTGATTCATGTCTTCAATAATCATCAGTAAGGGCACAGGTAATCCTGATATCATCTAGAAAAGTAACTAATTTGTGTTCTGACCAAGAGTTTGGACAGTATGAAGCTGCTCAAAGGAAATAAATACTTTGTGGAAGAAACATATTTCTCCTCTCTCCTGGACTTGAACTGGTCTTAGAAGTTGTTGGAGAAAAATGGATGTTTTTCCTCTATGACACTGCATGTCAGCTCTGTATTCTTTGTTCAGCAGGATTATTCTTGGCCTGGTATTTTTTACTTGGTTTTGAGGTGAGTTTAGAGTCCTCCTATGCACTGAAGATGTTCAGTGTGTTTTTCAGGGCTGAACCAGTTTTATGCCCAGCATAGTTTGTCAGAATCCAGGCCCATGATGCACACAGTCCCTCCTGGTTTTATATTTTTATTCTGGCAAAAAGAGAAGGGAAGGTCTTTTGGAGAAATCCATAGACAAGGACACCTGAATTTATTTTCTGGTTATGATAGACTTCCCCATGACAAAATAATTTCTTTTACTTCCTACACTAGTTCTCTACCTAGCAAATGGAGATATTAAAACCTTCTTTTGCTCTGTCAGTAAGCCACAACTTGTTTGTCCCTTAGATAGTAATATTTCTGCTGAATATTTGTGCTCTGTTCACACTACAGCACTCACTACAAAAATCCTTGTGTGCCGTAGCTTCTTTATGCTATTGTCATTGAATAGATTGAAGTCTTGATCCATTTTTTATTCTTCCTCTAACAATAAATTACTCTCTTTGATATGGTATTGGTGATGAAGAATACTAGAATGCAATACTAACAGGCTTTTGCTCACATTGTGACTACTACTTGTGAAAAGAAACCTAAGAATTAAAAGAATTGAAATACGTAATTAACAACAGAAGCCTTCCTACTGCTATGGATCCTCTATAAAGGAGACCTTGAAATGGTGAGAGGAGACATTTATAAATCATTTTAAGCCCTTGTCTGCCACTGGAATATAAACAGGAATTGAGATTTAGGAACTGTGAATGCAGGTTTGTACAACTCTTCCTGCTTTGAGAGTACTCAAAGTCTAAATATTTTAGATTCAGTGAATATTATTCACTACACAGGAAAGTTAGTCAAGAGAGGTCTATCTCTACCTTTAAAAGAAAAAAAAAATCCTAGGGTGAAATTGGACACAACCAGCACTAACTAAAGCTGTGCTGGAAACCTGCTGTTGAAGAAGCAAACAAGATTCCTCGCTGCTCACAGACAGCTAAAAATGTCTGGAAAACATTGTGCAGAACAAAGCAGTCCAGCAATGAAACAGCTGCACAGAGAAAGTATTTAGGAACCATCAATTTAGATGTTCAGATTAGAGATGGATCTGAGCCACAAAGTTTTGATCAGGATTCAGACATGCATGTTTTCAGTGTGATCTGCCATGGGGACTGGGCAGTATTCAGCTCCTGACTTCTCCAAAGCTTATGTGTAATTTGGATCTGAGAGGATATCTTACACCCAGCTCCAGCTCCAAGAGATGGGACACCTCTGTCTGAAAAGAAGTAGTTGCATTTTACTTTATTTCATCTTCTGTTCTGAGGTATGTGAGGAAAAGCACTATGTGAGCATGGATGGCAGTTACAGATAACCCCATGGACATAAAATATTAGGAAGTGAGCTCGTACCATAACTCTCTGGGTTTGCATATTCCCTTTTCCATCGGGAACTTTCAGATGACAATAGATACCTGGAAAATATAAGCATAATGGCCAGGTTTGAGATACTTAAGTTATCTTGATAAAAAGGCAAACCACCTGAGTGTGTGTAAGAACAAACCATGAAAGGAAATTCTTGTTATTTGCAGAAAGTATGACTGAAACACAGAATCAGTCAGTAAACTATCATAAAGCAGAAACTCACCTAAGGGCTGGAGAAGATCTCATCTGCAATACACCCTTGCCATTTCTTTGCAGCTTTTGCTAGTGTTCATATCAGGATGAAACTCCCTGAAATTGAATCTGAACATTGTAATTGAGAAATTTTGGAGGCTCATCTTATTCAAGGCTCCGCTTTTGCATGAAAATTAAAATTGTCACCTCTTCCCTTAAGAGACTGACCACCCATGAGCACAGACTTTTTCCATTGCTGACTGATAGTGGTACCTGATCATACTTCTACTTGAATGCAGAGTGTGAAATCATGGAGTTTGCTTTCCAGGGTGGCATTGAGAAGAAGGTCTACTTTTTTTTTTTTTTTTTTCTCAAGCAAAGACCAAAAGATCTGCAGAAAATAACTGAAGTTGTTCGCTCCAGGTCAATGGAGATGCCTCATGAAAAGTGACTCTTCTATGTCTAAAATCAGAAAGAAGTGTCAGGGGACCCCATTTGTCACCTACAATATGAACTCAAATAGTAAGTCCTGAACTCACACCTCCTGCAATGGAAATCATCATTTTCAGATGTTTTCAAAAGCACACAGATGCCAAAGGATGCCAGCTTGCCCCCTGAGACTTTTTAAAATCCCACACAGCCATTATGAATGTTGAAAGGCAAGGAGGTTGCCGAGAAAATAAAGAATTTGCTTACTTTTGCCACCATGTGTGTAACTGGGATAGTGGTTCAGAAAGCTTTATCAGTTATTCCACTTTTCCAACTCACGTTAAGGCTATCCCAGACTGCACAGTGTCCCTGGGAACAGCCCACTAACTCTGGGACAACACTCGTTTGATATAAATTCATGGGAAAAGAGCACCTCCTTGTCAGTTCTCCAATTAAATTACATGGAAAGAAATCTAAGGTATAGTATGAATCTCTGATGAATGAGGTCCTGATTGCTAAACACATATGTTAAAAGTATTAAATAACAACATACAGCTTAATTTGATGTTATGAAAATAATTATATTTTTGCTGCCACTCTTTGTTGTGTTAATTACACAGGATACGATATCTACATCTGATCACCTGTTCTTCTTGCTTTTGGTGGATAGGACAGAAGGTCCACCAGTTCCTCAGCGAAGGATAAGGCATGTTTAAATTCTTTCACCCCAAAAAGACTTCTTCCTGCAACTGAGATGAAAAAACACACATCCTGTTTACACCTCCCCTCCAGAACAGACTAAAGATTGATGAAGACAAGCACATAGATTCTCTTCTGATCACCAACCAGATGGATTATGTCTTGTCCCAACTGAAGCCTAGCAGACACCTCTGTTTTCCTGCCTGGCTGTATGTTCCTTCCTTCCAGGCAGAGATGGTGTCTGTATAGTCTCAGTCATGCATGCACATGTGCCTGGGCTTCCTCCAGTACCCACAAACATGATAATGTTCTCAGTCTCCTAAATACAGTAACCTGACTCCTGCCAGCTCCAGCATGGCCAGCGTTTGGTAATACAGAAGCAGCTAAAATACAGGAGAAGCAGACATAATTTTCAAGCCTGTTTTCCAAGAGGAGGGTCCTGGAGTAATAGCAAGAAATACCCTGCAGCTGCAGTAAGACACCTCAAAGACTGTACTCCTTTCTGCAAGCAACATGCTTTTAGTGCTGTGTGTGTGTTTGCCTATGAGAAACCAAATCCAGTCTACTTCTGAATGACTATTTTTACTTAAATCACGTGGTTTCAATGGTCACATACCTGAGGTCCTGAAAAGTCTAAGCAGAGAAAGACATTTTCTCTGGAAAAAACAGAGCAAAGACTCATTGCTTTACAGAGGTTGCCTACTAATTATCTACTCGTTTGTACAAACCAAAATTACCACTCCTTTTACAGCAGCATCTCTGCTAGAAGTCTTCGGTGACTTCAGTCTGAAAGATTCCACAAAGACTTGAAGGATCATTTGGCCCAGTAGCTTAATATGATTTAATTCAGTTGCAGAGGAAATTTAAAATTTCAGTCCAACATTTTCAACACAAGCTAAATTAATTTGAGGCATAGCTGGTAAATATATTTCTCCCTTTAAACACTACTGAGAGCACAACAGAACAGCTGCAAAGAGACACATTCCACTTAGATTTGGAAGTCATGCACGTACAGTTGGCTAGACTGAGCTAAACTCTTCATTAATAGAAGTGTACATTCAATAGAGAATTCAAGAATGAATATTTGCTTTTAAACTAACTATTCAAATAGGCAAATTATTTGAGAAGAAGAGAAGCATGTCTCTTGTCATTCCAGCAGCTGACATAATTTTTTCCTAAGCATCCTAGCTGAAATGAATCAAGTGGAATTGACAGATTATTTTATGTACATGAAAAATGCGTTTTATGAACAACATAAGAATATCATAGATCACACAACTAACTTTTAGGCAACATTTCTTTTCAGGATAATAAAATAACTTCTTTTTTTAACTCAAAAATATTTTACCTGTCAGTTATCATCAACGAAACCAAGAGTTCAGTAAAATGTCAGATGGAATCGATATCAAAACTAGTGTAATGTATATTACTATAACTGAAGTGAATGTGAAAGAGGTAGGACTCATTCTGCTTCTGTGCATAAAGCTATTGTCAAAATGGACTGAAATGAAACTTTTGTTAGGGAAAGCCTGCTCACCATGGGATTTCCTGCTTTTTCCTTCAGGAGTCAAGACACTGAACTAGGCAGGGAACAGACCTAATCTGATAAGTTCCCATGTTCATCTAGAACAAAATAGATCTCAAACACAGTGCAAGAAAAGCCAATAGTGCTACCTGACACGTAGCTGCACACTCTATCTGTTGCTACACAACAGAGCGCATTGCACAAAAAGCTGTTTTACTTATTTTTCATGCTGTTTTCCCCATTGTTTTCCAAGTGGATAGAACTTTGGATTGGATTTGATTTGTAGCGTATTGTGGGAGTGACAGAGAAACGGTATCTTCTCCTGTATGACAGCCAATTTCTACATCTAAGACTTATTTGATGCTGTCCCCTGCTAATACCGATGCATGTAAAAGCATAGAGAAAGTCTGATAAAAGTTGTTTTGATTGTGCTGAGAGATCATTGCCTTAGTTATCTGAATGTCATGGAGCCTACATTTAGATGAAAGACATGCCTTTTGGTCAGAAATGATTGGACATAGGATAGACAGAAATGCTGGTCAGAGAAGAATCTGTGAGTCAGTGAGCATGCCTTTAAAGTAGTTCACACTTCACCAAAAACATGGGCTTGCAAAAAGTCAGAGACAAGATGGAGGTTAAAAGAATATAAAAAAAAATATGAAAATATGAAAATGAAATAGGAAATGGGCCTGCAAGGGAATTCTGGAGGTCTCTGGTCCAACCTCTTGCCAAAAACAGAATTATTGCTGTCACTAGATGAAGTGGGTGGTAGCTTTGTCTGTATGAACTCAAAAAAACACCAGCAGTGAGAACAGCACATGCTCATGGGTTGACCTGCCCTAGTGCTTCACCACTGTCCCAGTAGAAAAGTTATCCTGTTGTCTTACCTGAATGTGTTCTCCCTTCATAGCCAGACATACCTACGTCCTGCCTGCCTGAGGAATCAGGCTTCCTTCTTTCCCTCTACTCTTGCAAAACACACTGTATTTCCACACAGGTAAGTAACAGCAAATGCAGCAGGAAAAACAACACCAGGGTCTCCAAACATCAGTTGATCCAAGTAAGCATCAGCCTTCTGTACCAAGACTTTGGCAAGGATGCTTTCTTTTTCACTTATGCCATCCATTCCTCAGATTTGGTTCATAGGGTGTTTGCACCCATCTGTTTATCTGATGACAGCTAGGGAAGTGACAGGTTGGAAGACAGTAAAAGTTATACAAGCTGTGTCCTGGAAGGACTGTAGCCTTCAAGGCTAAACTACGTGCTCCAGACTGCTCAAACTGAAGTCTCCGTTTCCAGCATTGGTTGGTGTGGAGCAGGCGTGGAATTAACCATGCTGCAAAGAAAAGTTTCTCCAACATCTTAAGCCTATCTTGGACTAAAAGAGTCCCTTTTCCAAATTCTGCTTGACCAGAATAATTTCCTATTCAGAAATCTTGCTGCTTTGGAGACAGACAGCTGGCTTTCATGGTGGAAAAGTACTACACTATCAGAAAAATATTGAAAAAAGACTACAGGGTGAGGAAGAACAAAGAAACGTGGGGAAATTTTCCTTGAAACATACTGAACATCCGCAATTGTATTTAGCTATTTTCTTGAAGCCAGGAGACTGGCTTTTGATGTTTAAGTTCACATGAAATCTTCGGTGTGGCACCAGTTTCTGAGATAGCCTGGCCACAAGTATAAACATTTCACACAGCCCCTGTCACTTTCTGAAGAGTGGGCTTTCCACTGGAAACCCTACAGTTCTAGACTTATAATTCCTACTTACTCTGACCCTGCCAATCCTCAGCATTGGTCCCTGAGTCACAGGGTAATCTCAACTGCTCAACTCTTCTCCAGGGAGGTCGTGTGTTTGCAAGGGAGGGAGATAGCGGTCTCCCTTCCCATAGCAACTCCTGCAAAGCTTCACACCACTGTGAATACGAAGGCAGGATCTTTGCATGGAGAGCATTCAGCCACTGCACCTCTAGACCAAAAGAAAACGCCAGCAGTCAGCTAGCAATAACGTGGCAAACATTTACCCAGACTTCTTAAGAAAAGGAAGGACAATGAGCCTGGGAAAGCAGTGTGTGCAGAACACCAGTTGTCCCACGGTACAAATGCTCCCTGTGAAGCCCTCAGCTCCCAGTGATGAGAAAGGGAGTTGTCCAGCAAGGCAGAGAAGTACTGTGAGTAAAGAATTGTGTCAATAATTATTTCCTTTGCCTCCTCCCTCCCACCTCCCTATTATATTTCAATCCAGCACAGGAATCTCAGGGCAAGTGATTCAGTCACATTCAGCCAGAAACATGAAACTGGGAAAATTGAGGGCTTTGTTTCAGACTCACACAATCCTGCCACTGAGGTGGATTGGATATTGCAACTGTGATACTCTAGAAATCATCCCAAGGTCTTTGATTCATCAGTTATATAACTCTTGTTAGTGACGTACCACTGAGCATTTCCTTCTTTTAAATTGGTGGAAGTGCAGGTTAGCTCTGGGCCAGAATACACAACGTGCAAATTATTTGTAGGTCTCCCTCACAGGGACAAACTTTTTGGCAGGGGCTACTGCAATTGGACATGGGGTAATGATTTTAAACTTATAGAGGGAAGATTTAGGCTAGATTTAAGAAGAATTTTTTTCTGATGAGGGTGGTGAAACACAGGCACAGGTTGTGGCAGATGCCCCAGCCCTGGGGCATTCAAGGTCAAGTTGGATGGAGCTCTGAGCAACCTGATCTAGTTGAAGATGTCCATGCTCACTGCAGGGGGCCTGGACTAGATGGTCTTTAAAGGTCCCTTCCATCCTAAACCATCCTATGATTCTATGAACAAATGTTTCCAAAGACCACTAAAAGAGGCAGGGTCTCAAAGCCTAAACCACATCCTTTTTTCTTTTTTTTTTTTTTTTTAATCTGCAAGCATAGGATAAATGCTCTTATCCTATATTTTATCCTATAATGTATTTTAATGGAGAAATATTTTGACTTGTTTGACTCACAGGGGGAAAGGTGGACGCATGTAGTTACCAGGAGATCAAAACTTTCATACTGTTAAACAGACACGGTGCTTAGGGACATGGTTAAGTGATGGGCTTAGCAGCACCAGGTCAACAGTTGGACTCAATGATCATAAAGGTCTGTTCCAACCTAAACGATTCTATGATTCTATCATACACATCCAGTTCCAGTACAATGAAAAAGCTACTTAAACTGGAAGCAAGATTTGGTTAAAGATCTGGT